>OY101451.1:41264091-41864091 GCA_956483635.1 Panzeria rudis | reverse complement strand
AAGTATGATTCACTCTCGAAGTTTATAAAATTATGAACTTGTGGACCGAATATTTGACGAATGCATCCCATTGCTTCATTTCGGGCTGATAAAACCTTCGTATAGCCATGAGAGAAGGACATAAGTATCGTTTTAAGTACTCTTTGAGTATTTGCTGTCAAACAACTATAAATGCGTACAATTAAAAATAAACACCATACTCATACCCAAAAATACTCTTCAAGTTTAAGCAGAATACGTATAAATACAAACAACCAACGATTATGTGCATACAGATTCTTTAAATTACGCAGCACAAACGACTATAAGTAAAATTATACTCTGTATCAGCTACAATCATACACACAAGTATAAAAATACTCTCAAGTATTTATCCGGATACACATAAGTATTTACAGGAGTATTTTATTTGCTGTTCAACAGATTGCATGACAGGGATGGCAAGTGCGATTTAATAATACTTGACTGCTCAAAACATTTGCAACTACATATACATATATATATACTCGAAATATTTTATCACTTTACAAATTACAAAATATTAGTTCTCTAGTAACTATAATTAATACAAATTAATATTGGTGGAGTTCACGCAATATTCGGTAACTCTTTGCTCGTTAAATTGGTAAAATTTTTTATATATTTTATTGCTGTAAAATTTATTTGAAAAAATTTTTGACAGCAAAATATATGGGAAATTTCACCAATTTAACAGATACCGAATGTTGCGTGAACCCCACCATTGAACTTTCAAATTAAATATTCTAACAAAACTATTTTTAAGGATTCTTATTAAGTCACACTGAAACTGATCTATTTAGCACCAAAGCTTGAAATACATTGATCTCTTCATTCATAAATGTGAGCTAATATTTTTTTCTTTTAATTTCAAACACACTAATTGCGGGAAAATCCATCGCGTCATATTCATTAATCTTTTTGTACAGCAAGTGTGCATGTTTTATTTCGTTTTTGTAAATAGAATTTATTTTTTCCAATTTTTTGTGAAAAACATGTCAAAACAAAGTCACAAACAGCTGCATAGAAATTTTAAAGTGATGGTCTTATTATTTATCAATAATTTTGTTTGCTAATTTCACAACAACAAAAGCATTGAATGCAGGTCCTACCTGCTGAAAAGGGTGATTTTCAGTAAAGTACGCACAAAAAAATCTAGCAGTGTTACTGTTGCATGGGTAGGAGTATATTTTTGAGTTTCGCTATCACCAGGATGTATGCATTTGTTGTTTAATTTTTATAGTAACCATTTTTTGTAGAAGTCAGATCATTGGGAATGTTTGTTTCGAAATTAAAACCAAATCGCATAAGAAGTGCGAAACGCAAACAGTGTTCCTTTATGTATTTTGTTGGAAGCTTGTCTTTGGCAAGAGCAATTTTATTGTGGTTTGATTTTTGTTTATACCTATTTTTGTACAAATCAACTCATTGAGCTTTTTTACAAGAACAAACGGGTCAAAACTTAATTGTTTTATTGCCGTTTTGTGTATGTATGAATTTAACATTATTACTCTAAGAAGTACGTATTTTATACTTGATTTTCTTTTGTTGTAATTTTTGTAAAATATAATCTAAGAATGAGTTACCAATAATTTTTTGGGGAATTTTAGCTTCCAAATTTTAAGAAGTAAAATAAAAACCCACGCCCCGCAAAAAGAAGAATGAAAGAAAATATATAATTCTAATATTTCCGTATTGGCTAAAAATATTTTATTATACCTGATTAATGTTTTCAAACAGCCAAATCATGTGTTACATCCATTTCATACACACAAACGCATACGGGGGCGTATGTTGAATAAATAATCTTAAGTATTTTTATTTTATCCGAATAAATATACATACTCTAAGTATAAAAATACTCGAAGTATAATTATGACAGATACTTAATACTTCCATACTCGTGTGCGTTTCTATTTATAATTGTTTAGTATTTAAGTTTTCCGCATAGATGAAGTACAGATGTGTTTGTGTGTTGGAATCGGATATAATTGTACTTGTTTGAAAGCAAATATATGTGCGTACGGATTATTTGTGCAACAATTATGAATATACGCAGTTAATAAAATTAAGAGTAAATACTTAAGTATATTTTTTTAAGTACTTATTGTCAGACTCTGATAGCCATCTGATCGATAACAAAACATTCTCGGAGTGCAAAAAGTACGCGTTATTTTCTATGAACGGATGAAGAGCCTGTTGAACGTCATCCGGCAACTTACGAATCCAAGGTATATATTGGAAAACGTGGCGACTTCCGTAAATTGCCAGAATGGCGCATAAACTTTCGCAACGAACTCAGACAGTTTTTTTTTCAATTTGGAATGTGGCTCTTTCACAATGGTCATATGTTCTTCATTCACAACAACATTTCGCGTCACATTTGCCTCCGTTACTCTTTTCAAAGTTCGCTCTTTCTTGCCATCGAAAGAGATACACGTTAGGAATTCGTTACATCTTGCCGCGACTATTGCTTCCTTTCGGAACTTCACGCGTTCTCTAAATATTTTGTTTTTGTCGATGATAAGTCCGACAAATAATGGAATATAGACGCAATTCCAACAGTTATTTCACGGGTAAAACGAATAGCAAAACAAAGTAGAAGAGTAGTAACGGTATTTTTCCATCTATCATTCGATAAGAGATCATTATACCTACCTACTGTATATACCGAAGATATGACAAAAAATTTAAAAAGACAACCCCTATATTCGGCAAAAAAACATGAATTTTTTTTGAAATAGTTTTGCTGGAATTATCGAAATACTTTCTTAGCAAAAGTTTGATGATTTTTTGCGAGCTTTAATTTTCTGATATTTGGGTGGCACATTAGGGTGGTAGGAACTGAGATTTGATGGGTAAATATTAGAACGGGATATTTGAGGTCACTGACTATTGAAGCAAAATATTGGTATCCTCGAGACAAAAATATCGTTATATCACCCTTTAAGCCGAAGATATAACGAAAAATTTATTTTGGCGACCCCTACGTTTGCAAAAAAAAATATATATTTTTCGAAACTGCCTTGCAATACACCCTAATGTACAGGTATACAAAGTGCACTCAAAAATGGATTTTGAAGAATAACCACAGAAAACAAATATTTGGTGCAGTTAAGTCAATATGCAGCTAAGATATGAAAATAGTTTAAAAGTGCCAAAAATTACAGGCTTTTATCCTAAAATTTCAGGTAGAGAAAGAGCGCTTAAAAAACGAAATTGTATGAGATTTTAAAGAATAGTGACACAAATTAATAATTTTCTGCAATTAAGTCAAGAGTGCGCTTAAAAAAAGACATTTAAAGTTAAAGGAAAAAATGTTTGGGTGCCAAAATCAGTCCTTTTTTCTTTATATAAATAGATTTTTAATCCCGGGAGACAACTGCGACAACCCACACCAAACAAAACAACCGCAACACCATAATGAAATATTATAGGTGGCATTACTATGCCAGATGACAATTTTTGTTCGAGTATTGTTTGTCGAAACTTCTTTCAAAGTCTTGTTTATGTTTATAAAAAGTCCACGTGTTGTGTTATTTGTTGAAATTGTGATTAGTTTATTTTACTAAAGTTTTTAATAATTTTAATTTCTGCCGGTAAACGCGTATGTGTGTGTGCTTTTTTTTTAATTCAAAAATTTATTTAATTCATGACTTGCAGTGCGTCCTTTTGATTTTAGTTTACAATAATTTTTGACATATACGACGACATTACACAAACAAAAACTACTTTTTTTGTTGTAATGCTGTATTTATTACTCCAGTAATGCCACCTATATTATTTCATCATGCGCAATACTGTCTTTTTGACTTACTGCGAAAACACATTGGTTGCAGAAAATGCATGTGGTTTGATACAACATACCGACACAGAGTATGATAAAATAGACTGAAAAGAACCTCGTTGAACATAATTGCGTGCTTTCTTATCATGTAGAGAATAGTGGAAAGATCTGGTCCAAAGACCGGCACTGCGACACCTAGTGGATATTTTGTGCCATAGATCTATAAATTAAATCAGGCTCTCCTTATGAAAGTTAGCACAGAGGTTGGAGAGGCCCACAGTTACTTTGCGGTCGATATGTGATTTCCCTTGATTAAGGACTTGACAGTCAACCAGCTTACACCACAAAAGGGCTCTAGGCCCATAAGAGGAGCAGCAGAGGCCCTTCTGGCCAATTCGGGCAGGTATCCAGTAAATGGAAACCTTATTCCGTATCGATAGCTCCTGTAGTGAGTCAAAGCACTCTAAAACAAGCTTAGAACGGAGTTCCCAACAAAGGAGCTGCCTGACTATCAGAGAAGATAGCTATACGCTCGCCCTTAATGCCCCTACTTCAATTAATATGAACACACTTGGTGATCGCCAGTATTTCCGCCTGAAATACCGTAGGCCATCTTCCAGCATAAACTTCTGGAATCTACAGTTTTCTTCCCACGTTGTCCTGAGCGGAATTGTGAAATTGAATCTTCTGTCGATTCCAAGTTCACAGTTTATCCTTCACTAGGCATTCCTATCAGCCCTCTGCAGGGCATAGTACTCCTATAAGCAGCTATTGCCACAGAGGATCTTATAAAGATTTGTATGGGTGTTAATCCAATCACGGCATCAATGGCTAATGTTGGACATGATCTAATTGCGACTGTAATAAGAAGACACGCCAATCTCTGAACCTTGCAGAGTTTGGTTGTCGCCGCAACCTGTTGTATCTTCTGTCACCATACAATCGCGCCATACGTAATGATTGGCTAACAATCACTGTATAAATCCACATGATAATTTTTGGGCTAAAGCCGCAGGTGCACTCTGCACAACTTTTCACCGCCTATATCGCCCTAGTGGCTTTCTGTGTTATGCATTCAACATGACAGTTCCCATTCAACCTACTATAGTTCTAATTTGAAGCGTAGTAATAATATAAATAATTACCGCTGATTACTTTGTAACCGATTACTAAAGCACTACCGATTACAAAACTGTCAAAAGTTTTTCTTGAGTTCCAATAATAAATATAGGTAAAGTTTAGTCCTTGCACCGAGTGAAACAAACTTTACAGCGGAGTTAAGATGCATAATTTTAGATGTATTTATTAACTAGTGCATGCTAGTCATAAATGTGGCTAAAAAAATTACAATATTG
This sequence comes from Panzeria rudis, assembly GCA_956483635.1. Taxonomy (NCBI): domain Eukaryota; kingdom Metazoa; phylum Arthropoda; class Insecta; order Diptera; family Tachinidae; genus Panzeria; species Panzeria rudis. Next base: position 41,858,931 of record OY101451.1, on the reverse strand, counting down.
CTAAAACGCATAATTTTAGAAACATTTACCAATTTTTAGTGCATTCTGTTTATAACTACAACTAAAATATAGTTTTTGGGAAAACTGATGCATGGGAGTTAGTCATGTCCTTGCACCGAATGAAATAAACAACAGCGCTAGAACGATAAATTTTAGAAACAGATACCAATTTTTGCTACATTCTGATATTAACTGTACCTAATATTAAAATTTTAAAATCAGGAAGGTACGCATATCCTTGCATCTACGTGAACTACTCTAGTTTTGCCGATTTAATATATGGGGACAAAGCACTGTGCACCGCAGCCGCAAAAACACTCTAGCTACTGTTAGGTGTCTACTGCGCTTCTTCTTTATTTTCAAGCTATAGATGTTATAAAAATTGTCGGGTATAAGATACCCACCACAAACGCGCCGGGTTATATTTTAAATATAAACCTCTATTTGTATATAGTTCTGGAAAAATAATAATATTTTAGGTTGGGGTGTTTAATTCACCACGTAAGTAACAACTTACAAAAACAGGTGCGCAAGTAAGGTCAGGTTAATATATCGTTGAAAATTGTTAAAACTTTATATTAACTCAACACATTTCCATAGAACAGTATACAAAATCTTTATCGCAGGAAATTCAAAAATTTTCTTCTGTACAATGATGCTTTGCCTGCCAGCTGATCACAACGTTAAAATATTAGCAATGAGCTCGGCGGTCAAGTTCGATTCAGTAGATGCACGGAAAAGGGCCACCGGGCGATATGCCAAAATTTTTGGATTCATAGCTGATCTGCGAAAAAACATTGATTACTGCTCACCTATACCTCTGCTCGATAAAAAAATTTGCTGTTACTTTCTCTGGCACGTCCTTCTATCATCATGGAAAAGTGCGAGAGATCTATGCGGACGAATACAAGTCGGAGTTTGATGAGGGTGGAGGTGTCTTAATTCCCGTTTACCAACAGAGGATAAGTTTTAAGCTACAGGATCAATATAGCCTGCTAAAGGCTGAAATATCAGCCATAGAAAAGCTGCTAATTGGATAAGGTATTATTGGATATACAATGAAGATATCCAAATTTGTACTGACAGCAAAGCTGCGATCACGTCTCTATCGGGTGTTTATATAACATCCAATTCGGTGTATGAATGCCGGATGTCTCTAAATGAGATAGTGAGACATTCAAACCTGAAACTACTCCGTGTGCCACGGGATAACAGGGTACTTGGAAATATCGATGCGGACAAACTAGCCAAATCGGAAGTCGAATGCACATTCGTAACACGGATCCGTTAACGTTCCGTTGAAATGTTGCAAAACTTCAATTCAGCAGAATCTTTTTGGGATCGCACAGACTAGATGGTCTAATGGTGTAACCTGCTCGTTATCGAGGCTAATATGGCTTCATCTATCTGCAATGCTGGAGATGACACGTCGCGGGCAAATACGCAAACTTGTGGCAGCAATTACAGGACACATGATATTAAATATACCGTATAATGATTTCTGTAGAAGTTGTCATAATGAGGAGGAGAAAGAGAATGTACAGCACCTCATCGTTGCTTCGCTCTCTCTCTCACTCTATATCTTTCTCTCTCTCTCTCTCTCTCTCTGGAAAAGGGTGCCTTCACTGGGCAGTCCACTGCTACAGCACTTAGAACCCTTATCTAAGTGCGTCTAAATGGAGAAATATAGAAGTTTCATGTAACAAACACAACTGGACCAACTAGGACTCAAGTAGGCTGGTTTTGACTCTTAAACTGACAACCTGTCCAATCAAATGTAACTAGGGTTTTTTTATTTCCGCACTTTTTTGTTTGCCAGGAGAGCGGAAAATAAAAAAATCCCGGTAATTGAAGAATAAAGTTTTTACCAAAAATTTTAATTTCCAGAATCCATTTATTTTAATATGGGCAAAATGAATCATTGAATCATTCTTTATTTTAAACTGAGCTTTATTTTAAAACTGTTTCACAAACAAAGCAGTGTCTAAAGAATTGAAATAAAAAAAGCAAAAAAACTTGACAAATCACAAAAACATTCAAAGTAAATTAGGTAATAACATAAAATTAAAATTGTTAAAACCCGCCGCAAAATATGATTGATAGCTTCAAAACAGCTGGACAAATTTTCTTGAAACATAGCTTAAGACGCTCTCGATTAAGTCACCTTTCAAACAGAAAAAACAATTTTCTTCAAACAGAGGTTAGAAGATTTTGGATCAATTCACCTTTCAAACAAAATTTACTAAATCAAAATTTGTGGAGCCGTTCGGGCTGTTCGATGACTTCAGTTCGATGATATGTCCACAGATACACAGTCATACACTACAAACTTATAACATCCCTCTTTTTTGGTCGGGGGTAAAAAGAACAATATTTTTCAGACCGAGCAAAAAGAGGGCACACAAATCATTAGTGCAATTACTGGTGAACTGAAATCAAAGTAGTTTTATTTCTGATCATTCATCAATGATTTAGGATAAACGTTGCTGACAAAAAGCAGTCTTAGAATATTAAATTCCGTCCTTTACTTCTTGCAATGAAAATTTTCTGCTCTTGGAAAATTTTTACTTATATATTCTTTGTAGCAAATTGCTTTTTAAAACAGTCATGTATTAATTGTTTCATCTCACAATCAGTTTCTTATTTCACTAACACAATTTTAAGTTCTTAAGGAAATCCTTTCGCCCTCGACATATCTACCTACCCCCTATTTTCGTTCTCAACTCAACACGAATTTTTCCATGGTATAAGTATATAAGGTAGTTCCACTTTCGCTTTTTTTTTCTGACATATTATCATTTGACAAAAAAGGAGATCTGACGTTTAAACTAAAAATCGTGCTACCATTCTCGCTTTACGAAATCCCATTTTTTTAATTATTAAAAAAATTAATCGTTATTAATTTTAAAAAAAAAATAAGAATTGTGTTCAGAGTTGTGAGTCTTTGGAGTATATGGAAAAGCTAATTGCAATATCCGCGATGTTAGCGATTTCTGATGCATGTTCACCGTTTTCGCGAACTATCTGATTTTACGAGATTATGTTGTTCTTTACAGTTTTAGTACATTTTTCGCGAACTTGCAATTTTTTCGCGTTCTTTCGGATTTTTTTTATTTTAAACAGTTTTGGCGTTCTATTATTTTTTAGACATTTTTGAAACTTTTAATCTTCTTTGCAGTTTTTGCGAGTTTTAAACAATATTCGAATTTGGTATTATGCCGCTGTTAGAAATTTTTTGCGAATCTCCGCCATTTTCGCGATTTTTACCGAATTTTCGGTATTCCTTACGGTCTCAGCGATATTTAATCAAAATTATGGCTTGTTTGAAATTTTTCGCAAATTTTCGATAATTTTATGATTCCAGATTTTTCTCTCTTATGTTTTTATTACGCTTTGTAATCTTTAAAAATTTTTAAATTTTAGAGAATTTTCATAATTTTCGCGATTCTTCTCGAGTTTTAATAAAATTTAAGGCTTGTTGGCAATATTGCGATTTTTGCGAATTTTCGACATTGTCGTCATAGGATTTTTCCGTTTTCTTTATTTCCGCAACGCAACACTACGAACAAAACCGCAAGGAAATCGTCACCAATATATATTTCGAAACAAGATTTTTAAAACCGATTACTAACGATCATTTGGATTATCTGTCAAAGTTTCAAAGACAAAAGAAGTTTTATCTTAATTGTAAATTGCCTTTAAATTTCTAAATGTTTAATTTTTTTGTAACGACAATGCAACTCTCTTTTTCAAGTAAATTAAAACTAGTGGCAAAAACTGCTTTTATCTTGGCAAATATTTGCTGAAAAAAACGTAACCACTACTTTTGCTAAGGGTTATCAAAAAATAAAGTTAATTATGCTCCAAAAAGCTATTTTTATATTATTTTGCGAACCCATATTTAAAAAATATTGGAATTAAAGGAAATACAATTTTATCTTCTCTGTTGGTAACGTGTTTTTTCAGCAAATACTTGCCAATGTGACCATACCTTTAGCCCACAGACATTTGCTTAAAAATGTAGGACTCAAAAATAAAACGAAATTACTTTTTTCCAATAATTTTACTACCAAACAAATCTTAAATACATATCGATGGTGTTGCGCAAAAAGGGGCAGTCTCGCATCATTTTACATTGCAGATTGGCGCTTTTTATGCAACATCATCAATATGTTTGCACTAAGTTGTATATAAGAATATAAATGCTCTACATGTTTTTAAATAAAACCCAAAAAGTCCTAGCTAACAAAAACTTCAAATCGGCTCTTTTAAAAAATTTCGATGTATTTGACCAACACACATAATTACTATAAAAATCACACTTTCCCGAACAATAATAGCAATATAACTAAGAAAATATTAAAGGCAAAAACCCGGCCAATTACATATATTAGTATTTTTATTGATTCTCCTGTAAAATGAAGAAAATGTTAGTTGGGCCGTTTTGCGTTTCAGGTGGCTATATATTTATCAGGACATCAAATATCATTTAAAATGTTGGGAATAAATTATTTTAACTTATATTTCGTTGTTCATACTTTTCAAAAAAACTTTATAGCACAAGAATTTATTAAAAAGTAGTTTCTCATCAACTGAGAAGCCGAAGTTAATTAAGAGTTCAATCGATTACAGATCAAATATCTCTAACAGTACCGACTTTTACCATATTTACACTATGCAACTTTGTTGCATGCAATTTTCATTTTAAGTGAGAGTGTTGAAATAGAAATGTACACATTTTGTATTTCTTCTCTGTCTTTCTCACTGAAAAAAGAGAGTTGCATGCAACAAAGTTGCATAGTGTAAATATGGTATTTAAATAAACGTTCATTGTTCAGTAAAAATGTTTTATTTGTTCATTAAATAAATATTATGAACTTTAAAGAAATCAAGAAAAAATGAAATGAAGAAAAATAAATCAACGGTAACTCTTGAAATTGCTGTGATAAAGAGGTTAGTTAACATCAACTTAAGTGATTTAATTCTCGTATTTAATTTTCACGAAACTTTCTATATATAAGAATTGAAAAGACAAAACTTTTAATTGTGAAGGAAGGAAACTGGTGTGTTTGGTGGAAAATGTTAACGGGAGAACTTCGTGTTAACGGGAGAACTTCGTGTTAACGGAAGAACTTCGAATGATGTTCAAGGTGAACTTATTTTCCACAGTGGTAGAGGCAATTCTGTAATAGATTACTGTATATGTGCTTATAGTTCACTACAATATATTGAGGATTTCTCTATTGATTATAAACCGTACTCTGATCATATGCCTATATATGTTTAAAGGTATTAATAGAAATAATCAGGGGTGTCATAGAAACCAATCTTATCGGAATTGGATTTGAAACCGACAAAAAAAAAATACTTTGGTGTCATGAAATCCAATGTTATCGGTTTTGTGTTCGAACTTGAATTAGTGTCGGTTTTAGGTGTCACAGAAACCAATATTATCGATTTTGTTATTGGAAATAAACCAATCAACTTACAGCTGTCGTTTTGTTATTGGAAATAAATAAAACAAGCTAAAAGCTCCATTTTTCATTCTATTTTTCAACAAAAATGAGCACTAACTATCTAATTTTATTTATAGAAGTTTAATTTTTTTAATAATTAAACAATAATTACTTTGTATTTTTACACAAATGTAAAAACATATATAAATAATACAACAATAGAATGTATTTCCCACTTCTTATATTATTTTCTATAACTTCTTTTTTTATTAAAAACACAAAAATTTTAGCACAAATATCAAAAAAAAAAATTGCATTAAAAGTAGTAAACAAATGAGCATGGTAGATTAACACCAGGTAGTTGCAAGAGAATTTGCCGCGAAGAATTTATATTTGGGCTGTCAAAAAAGCTGATACATTAACACAGTTGACAGTTCAAATGTGGAAAAGAATTCGTATTCAGCTGAGCTCTCGAGCCCACCTGGTATTAATTCGCCTTGCAAATGAGCAAAACATAAAACAGCTGATTCGAATATCGGTTTTATTTGCATTCGAAAATAACAAAACCGACTTGCTTTCATAACACCAAATGAAACCAATATCGATTTGCAAAACCGACTTAGATTCTATGACACCCCTGAATAATTATCTTGAATGGATGTACTGGTGGAAAAAATGTTCCGATCAATATGCAGATAAATTAGATCTCACAATTCCGAAAAATAAAATCAAACAAGCAAGTATCAAACCCCCTAATAGCTCCCACTCTATTTTGAACCGAAACAAAAGTGGTTTGACTGGAAGTGCGCTCGCTTATGCTGACTTTAGACGACATATGGCTTGTTAGGTGTGTGAGACATATGTAACTTCGCATGTTTGTCAAAATTGTCAATTTACAGACGGTTTATAATATTTTCTTTCACACGTACATGTGCAATTACATCTGACATAACCTCTGAGTGTTCACAACAGCTGATTTTTTGCACAATTTTCGTAAATATATAAAGAAAAACACAACACTCATATAAAGCGCTCTTTGCTTTTTAATGTTTTTTCAGCCAAACCACACTTTTGATCATTTAATACAGCTGATGTCAGATGCCTTGTCAGATGAAAATAGAACACGCTCTAATTGAACATTTTTCATCCGACTTTGCTTCTGTAAATGTCATCTGACAATGTTTCATATGTTTCACACGGCATGTATCACTTTTGCAGTGGGAAATTTGACAAGTCAGATGTAAAATACATGTCGTCTAAAGTCAGCATTAGGATTATGTATGAAAAAGAACCTGAAGTCATATGGAAAGGACCACACCATGGAAAATAAAAATCGTTACACTACCTCAAGATATAAATACCTCAGGATTTACAAAGCTAAGAAACTAGAATTTTATAACAAAAAAGTAGAGCTACTTAATACAGTCAAATCTTCTAGTGATTGGTGGAAATTGTCAAATGCCATGAAAAATCGCACTACACACAGAAAAAAAAAGGAATGAAAAATCCAGATGCCGCAATTTTGATTGGAAATCATATTAAATTTACAAGAAATAATTTATCGTTTGAGTGTGTTAGTGTTTATTTGCTTTTTTCATTGCTACAATTCACTGTTCTGCTTAGTTGTGTGACTTGTGGTTGTGTATTCTTACATGTGTCGTCTATGTAGACGACAAAAAAAAAACGAATTACCAGCGAAAATTTACTGTTGCTGGTTTAAAATTACCATTGTTTCATATTAGTTTTAAACGGAAAATTATTAATCTAACCTTAAATAACCGTTTAAACAATTTTATTATAAACGTTAAGTTTCATTTTCAATCGACATGACTATAAATTTAATTTCAAATAAGCTTTATGTTAAATAATCATTTAAAACATGTTGAATTAAAATGAAATGCATTTTACAAACGATGGTATTTATTTAGTGTATAATTAAGTAAAGAAAAGTTTGAAGCTGTTGTGGCTACAGTGGTTAGCGCGTGGACTATCATGCAGGTGGCACGAGTTCAAGTCTTGGCTGGGGCAGTCAGCTACAACGCAAAGTTTCCTGATGACTATCACGTAAGTAAAATAATTAATAAAATAGCTACATTAAAGTCATGTTGTTTCAGCTTGATATAACTTTAATTCAACATGATTCTTCGTGTTGTTTCAATATCGAATTCACGTTGTTTCAACTTGAAATAACTTTAATTCAACATGATTATTTGTATTGTTTCAATATCAAATTCACGTTGTTTCAACTCGAAATTACTTTGATTCAATATGATTTTTCGTATTATTTCAGTATAAGCTCCATTTTGATTTAACTGTACTGGAATATTAAATCAACATGAAATATAGTTAATTCATAAGGAAAAAATTTCTTTCAAGAGTATTGTAAATCATGTCGATTTAATATTAAACACCTATGAAGCAAAATCACTACCGAAATATGTTAAATTAACCTGGTTTTCGACGATTTTACATGGAAATTTTTCTGTGTGTATCACGCATTATGTTAGGATGGTTTTTATTCGCATTTTAGTGATAAGCTAAAAATCACCGATGCGACTCATACAATTAGTTGGTGTATGCCTTACCACATTGATTCCATATTAGACTCCCCGATTGAGTACAATGAATTATTTACACTTCTTAAAGCACTAAAACCAAATAAAGCCCCGGGCCAAGATGGCATCACTTTTGAATATTATATCGTCACCTTAAAGACGAAATAACCTATCTGCATTTTTCAAAAGTTTACTGGAGAGGGAAAAAACGTTATAAAATTGGAACAATTTGCAATATTGAAACGAAATTTACATATTTTGATTAAAATAAAACCAGAAATATATATCGGTTGAGAAAATGTTGTTTTTCTAAACACAGCTTGTGTTATGTCACTTAGGTTATTTGGAATTGTAAAAATCTGAAACCAAATAACCTACCAGCAGTACTAATTAGTATGAATAAATAACGATTTCTTTATACATATCGTGCTATAACCGCCAAAAAAGCTTAAGCGCCATAAAGTAAATTTTACAAGAGAAGTATTTTTTAGTTATCCTTGGTTTAAATCGAAGTAGAGCCCTTATATTGGCTATATAGGATTGTGGTGGACTGTTATATGTAATGTTAATAGCTTTAATAAATTTCCTATAAGACAACGCATGTTTGTAAGGGTTAAGATATTTTAAGATATTATTGATGCCATGAAAAATCAATTAATTTAATCAAATTATTTTAAAACTAGTAATTATTATCTTTATCAAGCTGTTCTTTAACCGTTTCATTGAGGTCCTTGCCGTTTTTGACACTAGTTTTGCTCTACTTGCAAAAGAGAATTTTAGCTTAAGCGACACATTGCAGTTACAAAAAAATGTAAACATATTAAAAATTTAAAGGGAAACTGCATTTAAGCTAAAATTTCTTTTGCTGTATTTCCGTAACGGTACATGGCAGGACTTTGAAACTTTAACAGATAGTCCGATTTATCGTAAATAATCGATTTTCGTTCAAAACGATTTTCGAAAAGCATGTCGCTTGAGCTTTTTTGGCGGTTATGGCTCGATATGAATATTGTATACATTAAATAATAACAGTTATAGTTTCTTTTACTGGTTTAAGCAAAAAAGTACTTAATCTTTGTTTAAATTACACTATGCAACAAAATTAAACTTTTATCGTGGATATAAACCCATTTAGTTCGACTAAACTCATAACTTAATTATTAAACTCTAAAGGCACCTAGCAAAAGGATGTATGTTCAAATAAAACTGAACAAACAGATATTCACACACACACACACACAAGTACTTGTAATTATCAATGATAATTCATACTAGAATAGAGAAATAAAAAAAGAAGCTTAACACAAGACAAAGAAAAAACTGAATATCAATAACTATCAAATGAATTACAGCTCTAAGAGTGACAGTATGGTCGAGTGGTCTAAGCGGTAAAGAACTCTGATGAGATTAGCGGGAGCTATCGAAACGTCAGTTCAACCCTCCGCGCAGTCAAAATTTTCTTTGTCTACATGCTTCATATTTATCTCTAAATAAAAATATAATTTAATTGAAAAATTAAATTAAAACCGAACTCAAGCCAAAATAATTTAAATTGCTGTGAATTATAAACCCTTACAGTTCGACTAAACTCATAACTTAACGTTTATCGTGATTTTTGATGATTTATTTTTCTATCTTTTCTGCGTGACTGTCATCTAGGTACAAAACTGTCGAAATTTAATTTCTTATTTATTTGGCTACTATAATGTCGAAATTTAAATTCTATGGATAAAGGTTTTTGAAAACAGTTATTATAAGTGTTTTATATAGAAGTTAATTTTTATTTATTGTAATGTTAATGATTAAATAAAAAGTTATTTTAATAAATTAAAAAAAAAACATTATTTCACTGAATAATAAATAAAAAATACTACAAAAAATTACTAATTCCAATTTCGGGACGCCTTCCAACCATTTATTTAAATAATTTAAACGAACCTCATACTCCTGGCCTTTTTTGTATTCTTTTGGTTTTCAGCTTGCAAGATTTTGTTATTGCGGCACCCAAATGAGTTTTATGAAGTTCACAGAAATTAATCCAACCTCTTGCCATAGTATCCGAAATTCCGAGGGTTGACAAAAACATCTTACGGCACACTTGATAGCACATTGTTTTATTATATAAAAAAATGCTTTTGAGTTTGTGCGTCGGGAATTTTCTACACAAGCTCCCTTTTTAGCGAAACGATTGTGTATATGGCAGTGAATTTGGGAGAATAACATTCTTCTTCTTGCACGAAACAGCAGATTGTGTACAGTGCAAAACAATCAGCTGTTTGATAAATAAACAATAACAAATGAAATATATAATTTTTGTTCACAAAAATAGTGACGAAATAATTGCTAGTTTTGCAAAATTCAAAGCAAAATACATTTGTATATATTCAACAAAGTTCCTAAAAACTAAAAATGCTATTAAGAATTAGTATGTTGCTCTTTATTTTTTGTTTATTTTCACAACACTTTCATGTTAACATTTGGGATACAAATTTGGTTTTTCCTGTTCCCGTACTTTTGTGTTTAGTGAGAGTAATTCTTGCTTACTGTCATTTTACCGAACTTTACCCAGAAAGTACGGGATCGGATCTTAAATAAATAGTTACTCAGGTTATTTGGTTTCAGAAAATTTTATACTTTCTGATAGGTTATTTGGTAATTTGGTAATAACTTGGTCATTTGTAATATTAGATATTAAAAATTTTGCACGCATATCCGTTATGATATAGGGAACAATAATCCATAAAAAACCCAATTTTGAAATTTTTGCAGATAGGTTATTAGGTCTTTAAGATGACGATATACTATACATTGGACTTTCCGCGATGTTAGCAATTTCTTCTGAGATTTTGTTATACTTTACAATATTAGTGATTTATTCAATATTTTTAGAAATTTTTCGTGAACATGAGGCTTTGGTGGTTTCTAACCATTGTTAGTGCTTATTTTCGTTTTTGCATTTTCTCGCGAATTTTCGCAATGTTCGTGATATGAGGGAGTTTTTGCCAGTTGTTAGGCTCTTTACAGTTTACACGATTTTTGTTTTTTTAACCATATTATACTTTGATATCATGCCGCTTTTAGCAAGTGTTTGCGAATTTTCGCCATTTTCCGCTTTATTTCGAAATTGTGGCACTCCTTACAGTCTTAGTAATTTTAAATCAAAACTATGGCTTCTTTAAAGTTTGGTAATTTTTGGCGAATTTGCGCTGTTTTCGCGATAGTTGAAATTTTTCCAAAGTTTATGGTTTTCTTACATTTTTGGAGCTTTTAATCAATCGTAACATTGTAATCTTTCATGTACAAGAAAGTTTTTTTTTCGAATTTTCGTAATTTTCGCGATTTTTGCCGCGGGTTTTTAATTGTAATTTTTTAATTTGGATGTTAAATAATCTTTGTACTCCCTTTGTTTTAATTGATTCAAAACGTGTTCCAAATGTACATATAAATATTTTATTATTTTACTGTTTTTCTTATATGATTTTTTTCTTACAACACATTTTTATTATAGTATTAAATCTTATCATCCGATGAAAAAAGTTGAAAATATCATAAACGATTTTTATTTTATTTTGTTTCGAAAAGAAAAGAAAATAAAAATGTTTTGTTTCAAATAAAAAAATTCAAATAAATAAATATAATTTTTTAATCACAAGTGTTTATTTTTTGATAAGAAAAAAACAAAAAATATGGTTTTAACAATATTTAAATACGATCTCTGCTTATAAATCAAAGGTTTATATATTTTTAAAAAGTGCACACACTAAAATTAAATATGTATATCCGAAAGATATTTGTTCAGACAAACTACCGAAATATCTTAACGAATTTGTTACGGCACGTCTGGTAGGTAAAAATTAGTGAGACGCACATACATATAGACATAATTCTCTGGCATATACGTACCCTCTAATCAGCCTAGAACCATATGTATTTATGTCAACACTCTTTTCTCTAGCGACAATCGCACTAGTTAAAATGTCGACAACTTTCCTTTCATGCGCGAGTAGAGATACGTTAGAGATAACAGCTCTAGTGTATTTCTGGTGACATTGTCAACGAAAGCGTCAATAGCTTGTTTCCTTTTTTTCTTATGCTCTGCACATAGAAAAAAAAAGGAATGTAACATCAACATGACGCAATTTTTATTGGAAATCATATTAAATTTACAAGAAATAATTTGTCGTTTAAGTGTGTTAAGCGGCCCACCCACTTGCAATATAATTGTGCAATTTTTCGTATTGTACAATAATATCGCCAATGTGTATGTCATATTCGAAGATGGCACAATATATTGGCAAAAATCAAAATGCCTTTGATTTTTATTGTACAATAAGGAAAATTGTGTAATATGGTGGCAACATTGTTCAGTGTTATATTTACTTTTTCACTGTCAGGATAATTGGGCCATATTTTCTTTGATAATATTGTGACATTTATTGCATAGTATAGGTCAGAACGACAATAATATGTACCATAACATATGCAATAATATTGTATAATGGATGGGCCGCTTTAGTGTCTATTTGCATTGTTCATTGCTAAAATTTACTGTTATGCCTACCTGTGTGTGACTTGTTGTTGTTTATTCTTACATGTGTCGGCTATATATTACAACTTAACAATGTACGAACTCCCCCGAGCGTATGAGTATTTTTAAAACGATGTTCTATAAATCATACGTTTCAGTGTCCCATACTTAAATTCATGCGAGTACATCGGTTCATATGTATAGTATATACTTAAGTAAATATGTAAGTGATGTAGAATACGTAGAATAGAAAATAATTTATGTTGCAAAATAACCTATTTTAAATACTTGAATACAAATTTATTTAAATTTTGTAACACTTAAAGGTTATTTCAAAGGTTGAAAAATATACATAACATATTCTTCCGACAGGTTTTACAGTAAAACTTTTTATTATATATGGTAAAAACTGATTATTTTATTTTATACTAATTATTTTTTAATTGGTGTTATATATGTATTTAGTACTTTTTGCACTTTTCCTTGATACTGATAGTTTTTTTTCAATTATATTTAATTATATTTTCTTATATGACAAGTGGTGTGGGTGTGTGCATTTTATATTGTTGTTATTGTTGTATACTACTCTATATTTTGTATTCTATATTGAGTATGTGTGTATGTGTACAGACGCATATATACGTGTGTACGTATTATGTGTGTACTTAAGAATTATGTGATAGTGTAAGTAAGTTTTGATATGTATGTATAAGCACAAGTTAAAGAGTGTATATTGCTGATAAAAAAAGATTTACCTTTTTTTAAAGAAATGTGGGTTACAGCAAATACACAGAGGCTTCGTCTTTGCTGTGCAAGTTTTTTTCTAATTTTAAAAAAAGTTGATTGGAAAATTGCCTGAATAACGTAGAGAAAAAACAAAAAACTAAACAGTTTCAAAGTTTGAATTATTACACAATAATATATTTGCTTTTGATATCTTTAAAAAAACGTAATTATAGAATTTATTTTAATTTAATATTTTTTCTTTGACTTAATTAATTATGTATCGGCCTTTTTTCTACTAACTTGATACATATTTACACTTATACACACATTTTTCGATTTATATTTCTTTTCTGGTGTAAGGATGCTTCTTTTTTCATTCAGATTTTGCTATTTTTTAGTTAAATGATTTTTATTTTCCTTTTTTATGCAATCAAAATATAATTTTTTAATTTTTTCCTTCTCCAGTTCGCTACATTTAAATAATTTATTGTATGTGCTACATACATACATATATATAAATAATTTTAAAACCGTTTTATTTGACTAAAGTTCGATATTTTACGTTGTTTGTAGCTACATTATCAATTTTATACTGTAAAACTAGTTTCGCAATCTGTATGCAATTGTCGCAGGTTCACTAGAATATCTTGTTCTTGTTGTTGACTGTGTGCCTTTCCTCTCTTTTGAAATGCTCTTTTTTTGTTTGCTTTCCGCTTCCTTTTCAATTTATATTCATTTATAGTATGCATGCGCAGTGGCACTATGTTGTATGTATGCATGGGTGTGTGTGTGTGTGTGTGTGTGTGTGTGTTGTACATTAGAAAAGCTCTTCGGTTTTCAAATAACAACCGTCATTACGCGGAAGCTGTGTTTATTAGTGTATGCCTGAAAATATGCAATTGCTTCTTAAATAACTTTGTGTATGACAGTGGTGTTGATAGTGCAGTATTTACACATATACGTTTATCTCCTAAAATACTAACAGTCTTATTCATGAACACTATTAGAGCTTAAGCTGTAATTAACCGTTGATAAATTTCAACAATTAACAGTTTCAAAACTTGACATTTGTATTTTTAAATATAAAAAATTTTGTTTTTTACATCCAAAAGTGAAAAATAGAATATTTACATAAATAAAAAGAAGCAATGGACGCAATAAATAACATAACATAAGTAACATAAGAAATATGCAATAACAAGTTTGTACATACATACATACATACATACATATCCAGGAAACATTTTTAGCCGACATGTCTAATGTCTGAAAAAATCTGAGACTTTACCAGACAATCAGCCGAGTTGTCTAAAACTCCCCCAAATATTTGGCAATTTTTTTTTCGGTTAAAAGTATTTATTTATTGTATCTTCAATAAAATTGAACTAACAATAAGTAATCAAATCTTAATTCTAAAATTTTAATTTTTAAGTCCAGCCAGTGCCAGACAAAACTATTTGTTTCAGCGGTTGGTTGTTTGGCTATTTACGTCTCTCGTGTTCAGCTGAGAGCAAGAGTGTCCCTCCTTCTCAGCCGAGTGTGGCCTCTATAGTTAATGATGTTTCGGGCTAGGGGATTTGGGTGCAACTCAAGTCTTTTTATGTAGCTTGTCACGTGTTTAGAAAACACTGTCTTAACCGGCGGCACATCTAGGTCTTTATGAATTCGCTTGTTTGTGACATACCATGGGGCTGCTGTAATCGTACGGAGTATTTTATTTTGTTGCCTTTGAATTTTTTCTACATTTGATGCCGAGGCAGTGCCCCATAACTGGATTCCATTGGACCATATTGGTTTTAGAATGGAGTTGTATAGAAGAAGTTTACAATCTAGGCTTAGAGTAGAGTTCCTTCCAATGAGCCAATTCATATGAGCTGCTTTTAGTTTAATTTGGGTCTCCTTTGCATTTATGTGTGACTTCCATGTTAGACGACGATCAAGATGAACACCGAGATATTTTACTTCAGTGTGTTGAGGTATAGTTTGGTTATTTATTTGTATAGGTGGACAGGTTTCTTTGCACAATGTAAAGGTAATGTGTAGACATTTTTGTTCGTTAATTTTTATCCGCCATTGTTTTAGCCATTGTTCCAACTGGGGTATATAATCTAGCAAATTGCGGGTGGCTTCTTGATGGCTTTTGTGAACACTTAGAAAAGCTGTATCATCAGCGAATGTTGATATGTGTATGTTACTGCTTACCGGCAAGTCAGAGGCATATATCAGACATAATACAGGACCGAGGATGCTGCCTTGAGGAACTCCGGCTTCAATGGGTTGCGGAGGGCTTTGAAAATTACCTTCTTTAACAACAAATTTTCGCTCAGTTAAGTAGCTTTCTAAAAGTTTAAGGATGTTTTCGGGTAGGCTTTGCTTTAGTTTCTGTATTAAACCTGCGTGCCATACTTTATCAAATGCCTGAGAAACATCGATGAAGAGCGCAGAACAATATTTATTTTCTTCGAAGGTTTTTCTAACCACGTTCACGAGTCTATGTGTTTGTTCAATCGTACTATGTTGTCTCCTAAAACCGAATTGGTGGTCTGGAATGCATCCAGTACGATTCAGTATGGGTGTTAGCTTACTCATAAGTAGCTTTTCAAATAGTTTTGACATGTTAGACAACAGGCTTATAGGCCTATAGGACTCCACCTTCGTATGATCTTTGCCTGGTTTAGGTATCATGGTAATCAGCGAAACCTTCCATTCTGCGGGATAGCATTTGAGGCGCAAAATACTGTTAAAAATAAATAGAATTATCCGTTTTGCAGTATAGGGTAGCTCTAAGAGCATTTTATTGCTTATTTTATCAGCGCCTGGGGCTTTTTTCGAGTTTAAGCCCGCAATATAGTGTTCAATCTCACGAATGTTGAACCTCAAAGTAACATCTGGTATAGCGAGGACTGGTGGCAGCTCAACTATAGTGTCAGACGTATTTGGAGTAAATACTTTCTGCAAGTGGTTTACAAACAGAGTACCTTTTTCAGCGTCAGTTCTTGCCCAGTCTCCATTCGAAGCTCGCAATGGAGGCTTATATATCACTGGTCTTTTGAGGCCTCGGGCTGCTCTCCATAGCGAATAGTCTGTTTGAGGTGTTGCGTCGAGCCCATTTAGAAAGTTTTGAAGAGAAGCGGTTTTTTGATATTCTAGTAGAGTTTTCAGCTGTTTAGTACATTCCTTCAGCCAAGATTTTAGCTGAGGGGATCTGTAGCGTTGCCATTCTCTACGAACTCTTCTTTTTTCGGATAAAAGCCATTCTACATCTGCTGAAAAAATTTTATTATATCTCACCTGACGATTTGTAGTAGTAGCATTTAGAGCAGCTTGCTTAAGGTTTGCCTCAAACATTCTAATAGAGTCATCTATGTCAGCAGGCGTTTTTAATGAAATATTTTCTGGGCAATGAGCACTCAAATATTTTTTGTATTTCAACCAGTTTATACGTGTGGTTGTCATCGTTAAATCACAAGTGGGTGAATATGTTGTATGTGAATATATAGTGATAATAGTTGGTGAGTGATCTGAAGACAAATCTAAAGATGCTTCAACTTGGATCACTTCGCTGGGCACACCCTTTACTACTCCAAAATCAATAACATCAGGTATTTTTCGGCGATCTGTTGGCCAGTAAGTTGGCTGCCCACTTGATATAACATTTAACCGCATTTTTGAAATTGTGTCAAACAAAACGCGACCCTTTGGCGTGATGAGGCGAGATCCCCAGAACGTGTGCTTAGCGTTGGAATCACCGGCGGCCAAAAAGCGTGGGCCTAGTGAATTAAAAAATCTACTATACTGATTTTCTGTAATAGAGTACCTGGGAGGAGAGTAAATTGATGAAATCACAAGGTTTTGATGAAAAGCTTCAATGCAGATGTTAGTTGCTTGAAGATAGTCTTCACAATGATCACTCATTAAGTAGTGTTTTAATCGCGATTTTATTAGTATACCCGAGCCACCACAAGCTCTACCTTGGGGGTCCTTTGCGTCGTAGAGAGTATATCCGTTGATTTTAAAAAAACTTCTAGCAGTCAAGTGCGTCTCAGAGATAAGCATAACATCAATTTGTTTATCCATCATGAAGTATTCTAGTTCGTTTTTATGTTGGCGGATGCCGTTTGCGTTCCAGAAACAGATTTTTAAGTTCATGGTTTGTTTAATGCAGCCTGCAATAATGTAGACTGCATTTTCAACACTTCCTGCATCATGCAGGTGATGTTGGTTGTAAAAAAATTTACGGTTTGTATTAAATTTTCTATTGAAGCCTCAAGCACATGGTACAACATTTCTGCACATTTTCTGAAATGTCCGATTAATACCGATTAATATCATAATAGTTTGCACATTATCCGAATGCAATTTAATTTCCTTTAAGGCATTTAACAGAGTAAGTAGTCTTTACATTTTCTGATCTACGTCTTACGACTTTTAGCAGTCACTTCTGCACATTGTCTGACTTTTGTTTTCGTTATAATTCTCATTTATCTCTTGAGAATATCTATACAAATATTTGAGTTTTTAAACTTATAAAATATGAGTAAATGTCTTCTGATGAGCTGCCATAAGCAGCACAACAAATTTCGAATTTTAGCTCAGACTTTCCTCTGGCATTAATACGACAGGACGTAAAAGATATCAGATAAATCGGAAAATTGTTTGATGTTTTGTCAGACATTTTTTCGACATTTATAAGACATATCGAAAATTATTTTAGAATTTCCATAGAAAATTCGTCGGAACAGAATTCTCTTACACATTTCGATATAGTTTTTACAATTTCCTCAGGCAAAGAGATCCGGTTTCTTGTCAACCACCCATATGACTTTCGGTACGTTTTCTGACCGACATCGGAACGAATTCGGCATCTTGTGCCAGTGATGTTAACTTTTATTTTTTAATTACCGTACGGCTCTCGAAAAATTACCGTTTTTTAGAAGAAATTACTGTACACAAAGGTTTTTAATTAAAATAACAGCTGCATTCTTAAGGATTTTATTTGAAGTATGATCCCGCCCGGTAGTCCAAATTCGACCACTGAATCCGGAACCGTGTGTGTTTGTAACCGGTTGTTTAGGAAAAAAAATATAACGCCAGCTTAGTATTGGTTTGGCGTATATGCAACAAACTGGGAATAGAAAAAAATTACAAAGAAGGTTTACAGAAAATTTTTCTGAAAATATACACGATAGCTTTTTTTTGTAATTTTTACTATGATCTACTCCTGCCCAGTTTTTTTTTTGTAAATGGTGTAAAAGTGTATCACAAAACAAGCCGTGTTCTAGTAAAATTGATCTGATTTTGTTCACAATTAAATGAGGAAACTCAATTAATAAAAATCACGATCTTCATGCAGAAGCAAAAATTCAATTTGTGCGTATGTGTTGTATGGAAATCGTAATTTTTGTTAATTGAGTTCCAAACTTGAAAATTTTTTAAATTACCGTATTTTTAATGAAATTACCTTGCTACCTTTTTGGGTCTGAAATTGCCGTACAAAACGGTAATTACTGCACGGTTAACATCACTGTCTTATGCAGACCTTCCGACAGACTTCGGAGCGAAATCGACAAAAATTGTTTGCCGGGTACATTTACATATATATATATATATATACATGCATACATATGTAGATACATAGGTACAAATGTATGTATAATTCTACCTGCTCTTTGAAATATTTACATATTATTGCCTTGTGTTCTTCCACCTAGTTGGTACTTCTGTTTTTTAACAACTATTTCTTCAATTTTCCGCACACCAAAAAACAATTTTGTACCAAAAATTTACAAAATTTTCCCACAAAAATAATATTAACAACATACCCAGCAAAAACTTGGTAATGAGTTGTCGTTCCCGAACAACATACTTTTCAACCACAAACTACATACCGTCTAAATTACTTTACAGTAGTTGAACAATTACTTACTAGTAATCAAACAAGCAATATATTCTCTTATTGGCAGGGTACTAGTGTATCTGCTTATCAAACAGACGATAAACAGTTCAACCGCTGGGAAAGCAAACTAGATTTTTTTTAATTGTGTTCATGTTTGTGAAAACAAGTTTTAAGCCCATAACAAAATAGTTGTGCAGTAGCCTAGTGAGTAAAACACTTGGCATAAAATAACACAATAACTGAAAACGGCATGAGTTCAATGCTTAGCAGAGAGATTTAATTTTTATTGTGTTTTGTTTATTCAATGCCTTCTAAATATTGAAATTTATAACTTGTTATTTGTAATCAATTGTGGCAAGTACTTGCCTCCAATGACATCGCCATGTTAAAGTAATTGGTTAAAATGCCAAAGTAGAAGTAGTGAAAGGTATGTTTTTTTAGCATTTTAAATCATTACTTTGCCATCAAAAATTTTCCTGGGTAGTTAAGAAAAATAAAATACAATGAACTCGGTAGTTGAATACTTTTGTAGTCTTTGACCAAAACATATTCTCTCTTATTGTGAATACTTTTTTTTCGAAATGTTTTCCCTTTCCCTTCTTTTGCAAACATTGATAAAAATTCGAAAAATTCCACTTATTATGAATGATTCTTTTCACGTGGAATTTTTTCGCGTCTGTAGAGAATCATTCATCGCGTCCAAAATATATAAAAACACAGTTTTATTCACTCATAAAAAAATTTAATTTAACTAACAATAAAAAGACTATTTGATTAAATTAGACTATTTGATTAAGGAGGCCTCAAATGTACTATGGCTGCTTGCAAGCTCGGGTACTCCAAGGTATTGGATGCATCTAGCAAACCTGAATAAACAATTCGGTTTTGTTTAGATTCCTCATGTAATGAATATATAATTCCAATTCTTAGCACTGTATTTTTTTTTTTAACAAAAATTTCTTACATTTTTACTTTATTTTATTAAGCTTCTCTCCTTTTTGCATTCACTGAGAAGTGATAGCGGCGAAAATTGTTCACGGGAACTTCGCGATAGCAATTTTCCCTCGCAAGAAAATTGAAATTTCAGGGGACATAAATTTCTCTTGTTATTCGCGATAGGGGTGACTATTTAGCAAAATCTTTGCAACATGTTTTAATAACTTTTAACTCTTTTGGATAGCATATTCAATAGGCAATTAATTTAAATTAATTTAACAATCTCTTACGATCCTTTTCACAATGTACGATTAACCATTACCGTGGACTTTAACAGAAAGCTCGGTATAAAAACTTGTCGTTAAAGTTTACGTTAACGGGCCGTTAATGTGATTAAGTTTCTCTTTTTTTCTAACCATTAAAGGCTATTTAGCTAATCGGGTATTTTATTTATACAACACTAAGTTTAGCTTGACAATTAAAATAAGACAAAATTGAACAAGCCGTTTAATACTAAATTTAGTTATATTAAACGTTTGTGAATAGTATTTCTTATTACTCGTTAATAGGACAAAAACTGATTAATAACTAATCTGATCATAGTTCCTTCAAAAAAAAATTTCATGAATAAGACTGTAAAGATAGAAATGAAATTTAAAATGTGTTCTTCTCTCCTAAGAAGAAAGCCTAAAAGCACTTTGGAACTTTTAGAAGTTCGAATATATAAAGGGTAAAATTGGGAGTTCTTTTTGGTACTTTTTCCTGTACAACTATTTGTTATGTACTTTGAATGCACGTCGGCCCTCCTCCCGATGTATAGATGCACTAAGAAAGGGTTTTTGGAAACTCAAATGCTTAGGGGGCAAAGAGGGTTAAAAACAGGTAAATTCGGTAGCTTTATATCGCCGGATATAACTAAAAGGTAGACATAAAACTCAAAAATAG
The DNA here is from genome assembly GCA_956483635.1 of Panzeria rudis. Classification (NCBI taxonomy): domain Eukaryota; kingdom Metazoa; phylum Arthropoda; class Insecta; order Diptera; family Tachinidae; genus Panzeria; species Panzeria rudis. The sequence goes on along the minus strand of OY101451.1, from coordinate 41,837,889 downwards.
CATAATAAGATCAAAAAAATAAACCGTATTTTTTGAAACTTGTACATTTAGGGGCCGAAAAAGGGTAAAAATATAATTTTTGTACCTTTTTGTTAACCCGTTATCTTCTAAAATACTAAAGATAGAAATAAATTTTAAAATGTGTTCTTTCTCCTTAAGAAGCCCTCAAATATGTTTTGGTACTTTTTAGAAATTCTAATATATAAAGAATAAAATTGGGAGATCTTTTTGGTATTTTTTCTGTACAGCTATTTGCTATTTACTATGAATGTATGTCGGCCGCCCTCCCGATGTATAGATCATCTAAGAAAGAATTTTTGGAAATTCAAATGCTAAGGGGACAAAAAGTGGTAAAAAGGGATAAATTCGGTAACTTTATATCTCCGGATCTAACTAAGGTAGACATAAAATTCGAAAAACAGCATAATAAGATTAAAAAATAAGCGGACAGGTGTTTGGTACTTTTTTTGAAATTCGTACATTTAGGGGCCGAAAAAGGGTAAAAATATAATCTTGGTACCTTTTTGTTAACCCGTTATCTCCTAAAATACTAAAGATAGAAATAAAATTTTAAATTTACTCTTCTCTCCTTAAGAAGCCCCCAAACGTGCTTTGGTACTTTTTACAAAATCGATTATATAAAAGGTTAAATTGAGAGTCCTTTTTGGTACCTTTTCCTGTACAAATATTTTTTATGTACTTTGAACGCACGTCGGCCTCCCTCCCTATGTATAGATCCACTAAGTAGGAATTTTTGGAAATTTAAATGCTAAGGGGGCAAAAAGGGGTAAAAACGGGTAAATTCGGTAACTTTATATCTCCGGATCTAACTAAGGTTGACATAAAATTCCAAAAACAGCATAATAAGATTAAAAAAATAATAAGGTGTTTAGTATTTTTTTTACAATTTGTACATTTAGGGACCGAAAAAGGGTACAAAATATAATTTTGGTATGTTTTTGTTAATCCGTTATATCCTAAAGTACAAAAGATAGAAATGAAATTTAAAATGTATTCTTCTCTCCTTAAGGAGGCCTCAAATGTACTATGGTACTTTTTTGGGTTCCGTACACCAAAAGTGTAAAGAACCCTATTGTTTTCGCTATCTGTCTGTCCGTATGTCTGTTTATCATAGGATGTTTTCTCGAGAACAGTACGAGCTACGGACCTGAAATATTCACAGAATATGTAAATCATTGGCCGCTACAACAACAAATATATGATATTTAAAAACTTAAAGTGTGTTCTAAAGTGAGCTACGAAAATTTTTTAAATATTAATGTAGTACACAGACATTTTTATTTAGTTAGTATTAATTGGTGTAGTCTGTAATTTGATATTTAAAACAATAAAATTTAAAGGGTGTTCTAGCAGTTAATGTTAATTTTCACTACGTAATTTAGACAATTTGCTGTATCTTGTAAGCCGTAAGAGGCAACCTTTTGAAATTTTAAAAAGCGCTAAATCTAAAAAATTCCAAAATTAAAAAAAATTTCAGGACGAATAATCGCCAAAATGAAAAAAGCGCTTAAAGGAAAAAAGCACCAAAATAAAAAACTTCGCTAAAAGGCTTCAAATCACCAAAATCGAAAAAGATCTAAATCTAAAAACTAAAAAAATGCCAAAAAACCAAAAAAAGTCTTAAAAACGAAAAAAGTGCTAAAACTCCAAAAAATCGCTAAAAATAAAAACTCTTCCAAAAATTAAAAAAACGTTTAAAAATGGGAAAAATTCCCCAAAACGAAAAAAGTGAAAAAAAGCGACAAAAACTTAAAAAAAAACTGCAAAAACCGAAAAACGCCCAACCAAAAAAGTGTAAAAAATAGCTAAAACTAAATAATTAGCCAAAAACCGAAACAAATTCCCAAAAAGCGCAAAAACTGAAAAAAAGCGCCAGAACTAAAATAATTCGCTAAACTAAAATAAAACTAAAAATATCGTAAGTAAACGGAAAAACGTTAGAACAAAAGAAACGCCAAAGCCAAAAAATCGGCAAAAACACAAACAAAATTACAAAAAACGAAAAATCGCAAAATAAAAATTAACAAATCAACAACATGAAAAAAGCGCCAAAACCATAAAAAAATCCACAATACAACGAAAAAATCTTGAAAAATAAAAAAACTAAAGTTAAACAAAAAATAAAACGAAAAAATTGCCAAAATGAAAAAAGGGCAATCCTTCGTGTGCGAGCCAAAGTCGCACTTTACAGAATTTTTAGAAATTCGAATGTGTAAAGGTTAAAAGTGGGTGCTCTTTTGGTACTTTTTCCTGTATAACTATTTGTTATGTACATTAAATAAATATTTTTTGAAAAAAAAATGTAAATTCGGTAGCCTTATACAACCGGACTTAACTAAAGTAGACCCAAAACAACATGGTACTTTTTCGAAATTTGCACATTTAGGGGCCGAAAAGGCATAAAAATATAATTTTGGTACTTTTTTGTAAACCCGTTTATCTCCTAAAATACTAAAGATAGAAATTAAATTTTGTATGTATTTTTCTTTCCTTAAAAACCCCATCTTCACTTTGGTACTTTTTAGAAATTCGAATTATTACGGGTAAAATTTTAATCTGATTTTGGTACTTTTTCCTGTACAACTATTTGTTATGTACTTTGAATGAATATTTTTCAATAGAAAAAGCTTTTTACTGAGAACATTTTAGGAAATTCAAATGCTAAGTGGCGAAAAGAGGTAAAAACGGGTAAATTCGGTGACCTTATATCTCCGGATCAAATTAGGGCAGACATAAAATTCAAAAAGTATAATAAGATAAAGAAATAAACCGACAGGTGTGTGGTACTTTTCGAAATTTGTACATTTAGGGACGAAAAAGGATAGAAATATAATTTTGTACTTTTTTGGCAACACATTAATCTTCTAAAGTAATAAAGCTAGAAATAAAATTTAAACTGTCATCTTCTCTCCACTAAGTAGGGAATTTTAGAAATTCAAAAGCTAAAGGGTAAAAAGGTGTAAAATCGGGAAAATTCGGTAACCTTATATCTCCGGATTTAATTTTGGTGGAACATAAACTTCAAAAATCCATCATAATTAGATCCAAAAAACTAAAAACACCTCAAATTAAAAAAACACCAAGTAACCAAAATACGAAGAAATTGCAAAAAGGGAAAAAATTGCAAAAAACGAAAAACCGCCTAAACTAAAAAAATACGCAAAACAAAAAATAACTAAACAACTCCAATATAAAACAAAAAACCAAAACGAAATAAAGTCGCCAAAACGAAAACATCATTAAAACGCAAAAAAATAAAAAAATTGCCCAAACGGAAAAAAATTTAAAAAAAAACGGAGGAATTCGTAAAAAAACTAAAACGAAAAAATACCTAAAATTAAATAGTCGATTTTTTGCATATTTTGATTGATTAACCTCTAATGTATCGAAATATGCAAAAAAAAAAACGATTTTAAAAATATAATGAGTTAGGGTCTTTCTATATTATGGTAACGATATGTATATGGTCGTACGGAACCCTTCGTGTGCGAGTCAAAGTCGGCATTTCGCTGAATTTTTATTATAAAATTTGAACATTGGTTCTAAGTTTCTAAGTTAATTAAAACGTATTTTTTTTTCTAATTATATCATGTCTGCTTAAAACAAGCATTCGACAAAGTGATTATTTAAAAAATTATATTATATAATAATTATATCAACGTAAAATTTCAAAATTTAAAACTTTATGATACTTTTTCTGTATTAGAGCTGTGTCGTTCTGGAACGACCTAATTCCATGGATCGATTCCCCAAATGGAATGGTACGGACCGATCCAAACGTTCCTTTTTTATCGTTCCTCGTTCCGTAATTGATGAGTAATTAATTTGCTTTGACAAAGATTCTAGACAACACATTTGTTTCGTTCACTTGTTTGTGTACACTTTTTTTGTATAGAGAATAATTTATTTATGTTTATGATAAATTTTATTATTCTCAAAAACTTAGTGCTTGTTGTGGGCTATTTTTTTTACAAATATTTTACGAAAACAAAGAATTATATTATTGTTATTATGTCAGAAAATGAAAATAATTAATGAAAAATGTTTGTTAACGTTTTTAGGAGCGACAGAGACATTCTCACGTTCCTCGGTTATTCACTGTTCAAAGAAAAAAACCGGAACGATGAACGAAAGGAACGACCTAGTTCCTTTAGTATTTCGGATCGGTCGGAACGATTCCACAAAAGGAACGGTTTCGCCCAACTCTATTCTGTATATTAGAATTACTTTTATAATTTATATGTTTTTAATTTTTTTAAAACACAAGAAATTTAGGTTGTCAACTTATTAATTTATTTCAGGGAGTAGTTGCCAACATTTTTAGTGCTGACTTCAAACAGGCCAGTAGAAAACGCATATTTATTTATTGTTAACATTTTAGTGTCTATTTATCTTCTGTTACACTAGTAAGACCATGGTAGAATAATATACAAGGTAGCCCTGGAACGTCAGCTGATTATTTTTTATTTACTTATTTCATGGTTCGAACTCTCAAATGTTGTGTATATGTGAAATAAATACGTTGCAAACACAATACCACGCGTATGTTTGCTGCTTCTGTTATACAAACACACACATACCCTCTCAATTAATGATTGACATTTTCTATCTCAAAATGTACATTTGTTTTAGTTATACGGCTACCTGTTATATTATTCTACCATGAGTAAGACGAACTTTAAAATATGAAAACAGGTTGGCAAATACAAAATATAGAAACGTATAATTTTACAATCTGCTTTATTCCAAAGTTGCCCTTTTGATGCTTCTTATGTCAATTTTACTCTTATCAATTTTACTCTTAAGCTTAGTCTAGACGATATGTTGAATCAGCATATTTATGGTAAAAAATTTGTTACCAGTGCCAACATATCGTGTAGACACAAAATTTTTTCAACATACGTATGTTCAACCACATATGGCGGCCATTTTTTAATGTTGTCAACAAACGTATGTTCATGATTTTAGCATATCGTGTAGACACCATATTTTTACGTTTTAACAAATTTACTACGTATGCTGAGAGATATGTTGTTTGTTGAAAAGTGTACGCAAGCTTTTCAGCATATAACAAATTTGATAGCATATATAATCAATATTTCAGCTGATTCAGCCTGATTCGGCACGGGACATTCCAATTTCCGAGATGTTATCAATTTCTTGCGTATTTTCGCTATTTATTTGATTTTCTTATTCTTTAGAGTTTAGTAATTTCTTCGGAACAAGTCAAGAATACCAACGCTGTTGAAAATTGAAATAAAAAACACATGAGGTAATACCACTTTTTAGACAAACAATATTTGTGAAGTTTTTTTCGGCGCTCTCTTTTGGTTCCGGAGCTACGGGGCTCAAAAACTTAATTTTGAACTGGCCATAACTCCTACAATTCTGCACGGATATAAACGATATGTATATTATTTTAAGGCGCTATAAAATACCTTTCTACTGGTTTATATCCGTTAACCCAATTTGATATCCGTTAACCCATTCTGAACCAAATACTGTTTTAAAAATTTTTAACACGACTTTTTGCAGCACACCTTTATCTGAAAAAATGACCAATATATCGATGCTTAAGCATGTATATAACTTTGTAGAGAACCTTCCAAGTTTTCATTTGATACAGTATTTTTCGGTTAATTAGTTTCCACGCTTAATTGAACCACATGATCGGGCAAAAAAATATTGCATACGAAAACACATGTAAATTTCCTCGGATAATTGAACCCGGTTAATTGATTTTCCCGCTTAATTGGTTCAAAATACATGTCATCAAAAATAAATTTCCTCTTACTTTTACCCGGTTAATTGCATTATTATTGAAAAATAATCTGGCATTTTTGCACATACATATTTGACATCATTTGTGAAAAACACTGGTGGCTTCTCTACTAATTTTATTTTACTAAATTTTATTTTTTTGTAAAACTAATGTGCACATAAATAGTGCATTTAATAATACATATGTACCTACAATAATAAATACCTGCGTATACACATATATGTACATTTTTTCTGTTACTTGCATTTTTTTCGTTTAAGGTAAAAAAAAATTATTTTGAAAAACTTAAAGTGCATGTAGGGTGCTTCCCTAATACTGTACTTAATTTTATATTATTTTGTCTAATCTAGTTTTTATATGTTCTTACTTTAAAACTTTCAATATTTTTATAAAAATAATATTCATTAAAAAAAGATTACTTTGTCAAGACTTATACGTTATACATAAATGTTTAAATAAATAAAAATCAATAATTTTAATAAATAAAAACGAATCCTATAATTGGCGATCCTGCATCGAACTTGTATATTAACATTTTAAGAATGATTTGCTAACTACCAATAAAAACTAAATCTTCAACATTACAATTATTTTCAACGTTAATTTTGAAGAAAGGAAACCTTTGTGAGAGTAAAGAAGACGCTTTTGGATTACTAATAAAGAATGGCCCACGTTTAGAATAATTCAGAAAATTATATATTTTGGATTCTTACTTGCGATCTGTTTGATCTCATTTTAAACTCTTTAAAGGAAATAGCAATTATACCCTCTATATTCATCAATATTCCTGAAAACATCACCGCTTTTAAGAAACAACTACATTGGATAAAATATTTTAACAAATATCTCCAGATAAGTTATTTTTTTTTTAATTTGTACAATTAGTTTAAGTATTTAGGTTTGATTCGAAGCTATACAATTGTTTTATTGATATATTGTAATCCCACACCAGTAGTCTAATTAAAATAATGATTATAACACGTTCTTTTGTTGAAACTAACCCACCATTGATTGATATAAATAATACTCAAGTTAATAACTCCGAAACTACATCACAAACTGTAAATAACTTACGTACAAGCAATTCTAACACTAACATTAACCAAAACTCGACAATGTTACGAAATCAATGTCTTAAGCTACCAAGTTTTTGGTCCGAGTCGCCTGAAGCATGGTTCATTCATGCCGAAATACAATTCACTCTAAATAATGTTACTGATGATACAACAAAATATCATCATATTATAATATCATTACCACAAGATATAATTAACAAAGTTTTAGATATTGTACAAGTTCCTCCAACTATTAACAAGTATGAAAGTATTAAAAAATCCTTATGTAATAGATTTACTATTAGTGAAGAATCTCCTTTGGAGCAATTATTCTCTAGTTCAAAGCTTGGAGATCGCAACCCTTCTGAGTTATTTCGTGATATGAAAATGTTAACAAACAATGATAATATTATAACTCAAGAGTTTTTATATAAATTATGGTTGCGTAAACTGCCACAAATAGTACAGTTACATTTAGCGTCTAGTGTTTCTCAAAATATTGAAGAAAAGATATCACTTGCAGATAAGATCTATGAAGTAAGTTCAAAACCACAAATATCAAGTATTGAAAATAATTCAGTAAATTATCTTGAAGAATCTATTAAAAAACTAACCGCTTTAACCTCTAATCTTTGTCTTAATCTCAATAACGTCATGTTAGAAGTCGGAGAGTTAAAATATAGAGGACATACGTCACGTAGATCTAGTTCTCACAATCGAAACATATCTCGGCAGCGTTCAAAATCTCGTGATCAAGAATTTTGTTGGTATCATTCGAGGTTCGTTAGTAAAGCATATAAATGTATTAAACCTTGCAAATTTGGTGATTTTACTAATAACAATACAAACGGTTCTTTAAACTAAAAAAATCCATCATGCCGGTGGCTTATGATGGAGATTTCCATAAACCTAAAAGCCGCCTATTCATTTTTGATAATACAAACAAGTTAAACTTTTTAATTGACACTGGCGCTGTAGTTTCAGCTATTCAATTTTCTAAATTTAAATCAATAGCTAGAAAATCAGATTTAGATTTATCTGCTGCCAATGGTTCAGTTATTTCCACTTATGGTACGCAGCTTCTTAGAATTAATTTAGGGCTTCGAAGAGATTTTGAATTTCCTTTTTTAATAGCAGATATTGATAGGCTTTAATTTTTTAGAAAACTTTGGTATAATTGTTGATGCTAAGAACAAGCTATTAATTGATTCAAAAACTTCGGTTCGTTCAAGAGGTTCTATAGGATGTTGTTCTATTTATTCACTAAAACGACTTCTTAACATTTGTGATAGATATATGGAATTACTGAAAGATTTTCCGTCTATTACATCTGAGCCAGATTACATAAAATTAGTTGATCATAGTACTGTTCATCACATAGAGACTAAAGGTAATCTTCCATTTTGTAGACCACGACGACTTGATCCTGTCAAACTTAAACATGCTAGAATAGAATTCGAATACTTAGTAAAAATAGGAGTTTGCAGACCTTCTTCATCTCCATATGCGAGTCCTTTACATCTTGTTGCTAAAAAAGATGCCAATGACTGGAGACCGTGTGGAGATTATAGAAGACTAAATTGTATAACAGTGCCTGACCGGTATCCATTACCTCACATACACGATCTTACTATTAATTTTAAAGAAAAGAAAGTATTTTCAAAACTAGATTTGGTAAGAGCATAACACCAAATTCCAATAGCACCGAATGATATTTGCAAAACCGCCATCACTACTCCTTTTGGAATGTTCGAGTTTCTACGAATGCCTTTCGGTCTTAGAAATAGCGCACAAACATTTCAACGTTTTATAAACGAAGTGTTTTTTGGTTTCGATTTCGTTTTTACGTATATTGACGATATTTTAATTGCTAGTGAAAATGAATGCGAACATCTTATACATCTAAAACAGGTTTTTTCTCAATTATCAAGATATGCATTAAATATAAAACTATCGAAATGTATTTTTGGTGTTTCATCCATCGATTTTCTTAGTTATCGTATTACATCGAATGGCATTCAACCACCAGAAGAGCGAGTCAAAATTATTTTGGATTTTGAAAGACCTTCTTCAGTTTCAAAATTACAGAAGTTTTTGGGAATGGTCAATTATTATCATCGATATGTACCAATGCTAGCTTCAGAACTTAGTCCTATTCATGATATTGTCACAACAGCAAACAAAAATAAGGAAAAGAAAGTTTTTTGGAATGATATTGCAAAGGCATCTTTTGAAAAAGTTAAAAAATTTTTTGCCGAAAACACCCTACTAACACACTTTGATGATAACTGTCAGTTGTCATTATCCGTAGATGCTTCTAATCGTGCTATAGGTTCAGTTTTACAACAAACGAACAATTCTGGTCATAGTGAACCACTTGCTTATTTCTCAAAAAAACTTACATCGACAGAAAAAAGTATTCAACTTTTGATAGAGAACTTTTGGCAGAAGTATTAAACAGAAGTATTAAACATTTTTGACAGAAGTATTAAACATTTTAGACATTTTTTGGAAGGTCAAGACTTTATTGTATAGACAGATCATAAACCTCTAACATTTGTTTTAAATTCCAAAACATAACGTTCTCCTAGACAGACAAGACAACTCGATTATATTGCACAATTCACTGATAATATTCAGTATATTATTGGAAAAGAAAATATTGTTGCAGATTTACTTTCACGTTTTCCTGAAATTGATGCAATATCTACAAGTGATATTAGTATTCAGTCACTTTATGCTGAACAGAAAAATGATGTTATTCTTAAATCCATTATATCTAAACGTGATTCTAAATTCAGTTTGAAAGAAATATCTATTCCAAATTGTAATATAAAAATTTGGTGTGATGTATCCACAAACATTCCTAAACCGTATGTTCCACAAACTTTAAGAAAGTCAATTTTTGACAAAATTCATTCTCTATCACATCCAGGTGCACGAGCTACTAGAAATTTAATTCAAAATAAATATTTCTGGCCGAAAATGAGAAAAGACATATATGAATGGGTTGCGAGCTGCCATCCTTATCAAAGCTCAAAAATTAATAGGTATACGAAATCACCAATTCAACCGATTGAAATTCCAAAGAATCGTTTTGACCATATTCACATAGATTTAGTTGGACCTCTTCCAGTATCCAATGGTTACAAATATATATTTACGATCATAGATAGATAGATATACACGCTGGCCAGAGGCTTATCCCCTACGAGACATAACTGCTCAATCTGTTGCTAAATGTTTTATTGAAAATTATGTGCCGCGTTTTGGTGTTCCTACGAAAATTACTACAGATCAAGGAGCTCAATTCACTTCGGCACTTTTTACTAAATTATCTTCATTACTCGGATCACACAAAATTCATTCTTCACCGTATCATCCCCAAGGTAACGGACTAGTTGAACGACTTCATAGACAACTTAAATCGGCTTTAATATCATCATCTAATCCGATTAAATGGTCAGAGATGTTACCATTTGTTTTATTAGGCTTGCGAACTTCAATTAAATTGGAATTAAAATGTTCTCCAGCTGAGCTTGTTTATAGGCAAACCCTTCGTTTACCAGGGGAATTAGTTGTTGAAAATAGTTTTGAAGCTCCAGTTGGGGAAACTTTACAAAAATTAAGAAAACATTTTGATCAAATGAGGTCGAAAGTTGTTTATCATAATATCGATAAGAACTTTGTACCAAAACAACTTTTAACATGTGAATATGTATATGTAAAAGTTATCACTAAATCTGGACTAAATCCGCCTTTTGAAGGCCCTTTTCGTGTTGTTGATAGAAACGATAAAGTTTTTAAAATTCAGAAAGGTGACATTATAAAAAGTTATCATATTGACCACATTAAACCAGCTTTTGTTTTTATTGATACTCCTCAAAATATAACACTTATAAACAAAAATGATAAGAAAACTGTCACATTTAAGATAAATTAATATAATTAATTAAAGACTGTTCGTCAAATTAAATGAATTATTAAATATTACATATTACAATTTTATGTTCTATTTATTTATGTATATTTTATGGATTTCATACTGGTGGGGGAGTATGTAGGGTGCTTCCCTAATACTGTACTTAATTTTATATTATTTTGTCTAATCTAGTTTTTATATGTTCTTACTTTAAAACTTTCAATATTTTTATAAAAATAATATTCATTAAAAAAAGATTACTTTGTCAAGACTTATACGTTATATATAAATGTTTAAATAAATAAAAATCAAAAATTTTTATAAATAAAAACGAATCCTATAGTGCACATATGCGATTTCTTTTAATTCATTAGTAGTTCCAATTATGCGTGATTTCTGTAATTGAACAAACTGTTCAATTAAACGGGATTCTTGTAATTGAACGAATTGTTCAATTAAGCGGGTATCGGCTAATTGGTTCCCCGGTTAATTGAACAAAAAGTTGTGCAAATTTTGATGTGCAATTAACCGATAAATACTGTATACTTATTTGCATTATGTATGTCGAATGGTGGTTTCGCTGAGTAAAGATTGTCTGACTAACCGGCCTTTGGCCGGGCTTAGGGATTTTCTCCTCTATGTATGTCGAATAGTGGCTTCGCTGAGGAAAAATGTTTTGCCTAGCAAAGAACCTGTTATACAATTTAACATCTCCAATGCACACATGGAGATTGCCACGAAAAATATGTATTTTTGAAAACTCGTTTTTGAAGCTGTATATCTTCCGTATTTCATTAGTGATAGCTTTCAAGAAATTTCTCTATAAATTTATATACATGGTTAAGTACCGTTATATGGGTAAGTTTTTGAGATAACGGTGTTTTTACGTAAAAAGTCGGGTTAATTTTTTTTTTAATTGCATTTGGCTGACAATGGGTTAATGGATTTCAAAAATTTATTTACCAGTAGAAAAGTATTTTAGAGCACTTTAAAATGATATACATATCGATTATCCATGAAGAATTGTAGGAGTTATGGCCAATTCAAAATAAAAGTTTTGAGCCCCGTAACTCCGAAACCAAAAGAGAGCGCCGAAAAAATTCACAAAAATTATTTGTCTAAAAAGGGCTATTACCTCATGATTATTATTATTTTAATTTTCAACAGCGTTGGTATTCTTGACTTAAGCCATTTCCTCAACACATTTTAGCAATTTTTCGCGTATTTTCTAATTTGTTGCGTTCTTCAGAACAATGCTAGTGTTTTTTTAGAGGTATAGAACTTCGAATTGAAATAAAACACAAGAAAATCGTTTTAATGTCCATCAATTTGGCTTTATTGGAAGGATAATTTTATGCCATTAATGTTTAAATATGATTTCGGGCATGTGGCCGCCGCGGCTGGCTCGAATAAAGCCAATTCTACAGGTCCAATTTTCAACCACTTTTTCGAGCATATGGGGCCGTATGTTGGCAATAACGCCACGAATGTTGGCTTCCAAGTCCCCTAACGTTTCTGGTTTGTTGGCGTAGACGAGCGACTTCACATATCCCTAAAGAAAATAATCCAATGGTGTCAAATCACACGATCTTGGTGGCCAATTGACAGGTCCATTCCGCGAAATTATGCGCTCATCGAATGTTTCCTTCAATAAATCGATTGTGACGTGCGCTATGTGGCATGTAGCGCCGTCTTGTTGGAACCACAACTCATCCACATTCATGCCATCCAATTCGGGAACAAAATAGTCGGTTATCATGGCTCTATACCGGTCTCCATTAACGGTAACTGACTCTCCAGCATTATTTCGGAAGAAGTATGGCCCAATGACTCCACCAGCCCATAGAGCACACCAAACAGTCAGTTTTTGTGGATGTAATGGCGTCTCAAGGGTCTCATGTGGATTCTCTTCACTCCAAATGCGGCAATTTTGCTTGTTGACGTAGCCATTCAACCAAAAATGAGCCTCATCACTGAACAAAATTTTGCGATGAAAATCAGCATCGAGATCAATCTCATTTTCGGCCCATACACCAAAATCACGACGCATTGCATGGTCTCGCGGCTTTAATTCTTGCACAAGCTGGATCTTGTAAGGTCGCAAGCCAAGATCTTTGCGCAAAATCTTCCATAAAGTTGATGGACAAAGCTCCAATTGCTGTGCACGGTGGCGAATCGATTCATTCGGGTCCTCTTCAACACTTTGCTCTACAGCGGCAATTGTTTCTTCGGTGCACACTGTTCGACGTCTCTGCGGATGCGTATTATCACATAGAGTAAACGTAGTGCGAAAACGATCCATGGTTAACCGAATTAATTGCTCTGATGGACGATTATGTCGACCATAAAATGGACGGAGCTTGCGGTAAACTTCGCGAACTGAACCATTATTTTCGAAATAAATTTGCACGATTTGCAAGCGTTGTTCTTTTGTCAACCTGTTCATGATGAAATGGCAAACCAAACTAAATATTAATCACTTGACAGCTGACAAAATTGCCGCCAGTTAAAAAAGTGATGCCAACTTAAAGTTCTATACCTCAATAAAAAACACCCAATATATACATCGTAGATATTATATTTTATTTTTAAAAATTTATTTCGCACTAAAAATATTAATTTTGCAATAAAAGCGATAATTGATAGAAATAAGTAATAAAGAAAGAGTATTGTAAAATGTATTTGAAGTTTATAAACAAATGTTTACACGACTCTGCATATATGTATATCATCATACGGAATTCAACATATCATGTAGATGCAAAAATTGTATGCTAACTAATATGTTGACATATCATTTGCTGTTATATGTTGACTTAAAAAAATTTGATACTTTCAGCATACCGTGTAGACGCTTAGCATATTGAATATGCTGACAGACGCATTTGTTGTTATTTTAAAGCATATGCGTTTTAGCATACATTTGCTGATTCAACATGCCGTCTAGACTAAGCTTTACATTTCACTTAGCTATGAAAATAAACAAAGCTTATATTGTTTGAAGTGACTTTTTGTATTTTTTTTTAATTAAGAAGGCAACAAATATGATTAACCACCTTTTTCACATTGTATTATTAAAAGTTAACGTGGATTTTAACGGCAACTTTTGTATGCCGAACTTGCCATTACAGTCCACGTTATTTTCTAATTTTTAAAGGCGTTATTTTTGAAGGCAAATAGAGACTTATTAGTCTTGGATGCGGATAAAGGTAATACGATAGTCGCTCTAAATAGAGATGATTATAATATTAGAATGAATAATATTATAGGTGATACTGTCACATATAGATTATTACAAAAAGACCCAACGAACAGACTACAGAAGATGAATAATGACTTTGTCGAAAGACTTTTTACATTACAAGTAGTTTTCGACACAGAGAAAAAGAAACTTAAAACATATGAGGCTATAGCCCCAAGGCTATATGGTGTTCCTAAAATACACATAGATAATTTTCCTTTAAGACCAATATGATCATGTATGAATTCTTTATCACATGAACTTAGTAAATTTCTAGCTAAAATCCTTAAAAAGTTGACAGAGAATTCAATTTATAATGTTAAGGACTCACTTCAATTTAAGGAAAAAATAAAACTTCTAAAAACAAATAATGATGAGAAATTAATTTCCTTAGATGTGGTATCTCTTTTTCCTAGCATTCCTATAGACTTAGCAATTAATATTATTGAAGAAATTGGAATAAAATAGAAGCACATATTAGCATTGAAAAAGATCTATTTATACGTATTCTAAAATTCTGTATTATTGATAATAGGTATTTCAAATATAATAATAAGATATATTCACAACAGAAGGGACTGCCAATGGGTTCTCCAGCATCTCCAATAGTGGCCGATATTGTTATGGAGAAATTGCTGGATATTTGTATAGAAAAATTATCTGGGGGGGCGAAGGGGGGAGCAAAATTTTCCCTGCCATTTTCGAAAAGAATTATTGGGCCAAGCTGCTAGCAAACCCTTTCAAACAAAAAAGAATTTTGAAAATCGGTTAAAATATAACAGAGTTGTGGATTGGAGGGGGAGCATATTTCCCCCTCCGATTGTCGCCAAAAAAATTTTGGGACCAATTTTTGTCAAACCCTTTTAAACAAAACAAGAATTTTGAAAATCGGTTCACAAATGATATAGTTATGGATTGGGGGGGGAGGTGGAGAGGGAAGCAAATTTTCCCCTCCCATTTTCAAGAAGAATTATTGGACCAAACTGCTAGCAAACCCTTGCAAACAAAAAATAATTTTTAAAATTGGTTAAAATATAATAGAGTTATGGATTGGGGGGGGGAGCATATTTCCCCATCCGACTGTCGACAAAAAAATTTTGGGACCAATTTTGTCAAACCCTTTCAAACAAAACAAGAATTTTGAAAATCGGTTAACAAATGACATAGTTATGGAGGGGGGGGTGAAGGGGTTAGCAAATTTTCCCCTCCCATTTTCAAGAAGAATTATTGGGCCAAACTGCTAACAAACCCTTTCAAACAAAAATAATTTGGAAAATCGGTTCACAAATGACAGAGTTATGGATTGGGGGGAGCAAATTTTCCCCTCCGGTTTTCGACAAACAAATCTTGGGACCAAGTTTTGTCAAACCCTTTCAAACAAAACAAGAACTTTTAAAATCTGTTCACGAATGACAGAGCTATGCATGGGGGGAGCAAATTTCCCTCCTCCGATTTTCGACAAAAAATTTTGGAACCAATTTTTGCCAAACGAAAAAAGAATTTTAAAAAGAACTTTAAAAATCGGTTCACAAATGACAGAGTTATGCGTGTATAAACATAAGAAAAAAGAACTTACACACGAATTGATAACCTCCTTTTTTTTGAAGTCGGTTTAAAAAGAGTAAAATTTATTTTAATATAAGTAGCACCTTTAATAAAAACGCTTAAAAATCGTGGTTTTTATGGAATAACGCATTGTGGATGGTATGAATTATAAAGTTCAATGCACATTGGATGCAGCTGGAAATTTTTCAAACGATCTAATTTGTTTTATATGTTGTCTTGGGAGAAAATATGCAAAAAATATGTTGTCTTGGGAGATTCACGGTTGACCTTGCATTACATTGAGTATAGCTGAACGCTGCGGGCTCTCTGCCCTCTATCTCAGAAATGGTTGGGCGTATGAAAAAATGTTTAATACAAAATTTGTCGTAAATTTTATGTTCTACAATGTTAACATCATTGGAGCTATAGAAACCGATATAATTCCGAAAAACTGATTTTCGTGACCTTTGACCTTGAATAACTTACGGCGCAGACACGAGATTTTATGAAACTTTTGAGACAACTTTTAGAACACCAAAAAGAAGATGTGTACGAATTTTCAGCTTCTTATCTCTCATTCCGCAGTGAAACCCTTATTTGACTGGACTATAAGGCACACTTAAGACGAGGAGGCATACGACCACGGATATTTTCTTGGTTTCTACTTTTCGGAGCGCAATTTTTAAGTAGTCGGGTTTTAGTTTTTAAACTTTTTTTTTATTTATTTTTATTATTTGTACGTAGTGGGTCACAAAATATATTGTTAGAACGGAAACGGAATTTTTGACACGGTTGGGCGGGCTAAGTGGAACATTCCATCAGTCCCTACAATAAAAAGAAAAGTGTCATTCGTCAATATGTTTTTGGTAGTATTAGAGTTGTTATGTTGTTTGTTTTTCAGTTTTTTGTTATGTGCAGCGTACCCAATGAGAGGGTTGGAACCCGCTGAGACATGTTTCCCAATAATTGAGCTGGTCGGAAACCTCATTGGTCCCCGCGGCTGCAACATAAATGGCTTCTTATTTTTTATTTATTTTTATTTTATTTCCATGTGCAAAATTGTATTGTGCTTTAAAAATTAATTACTATATAAGTCGGAAGTTATTATTATTATTTGACTTAAGTTCACAATAATTGAATTAATGTAAATTCAAATTATTTTTAAGAGTGGAATATTAGAATTAGAGATGTAACGATACGCCGTTTTGCCGATCCGATACCGATATTTAAAAATAAATATCGCCGATACCGATTCCGATACCGATACGAATATTGAAATTGAGTTCAAGTTTAGATCAACAAAACTTAAGTGCAATTTTTTTATTATACAAAATTACATTGTAAGAGAGAATATTTAAAATTGACTTTAACCCAGTATAAAAAATTGGAAGTAATTTTTAAGGAGCTACATTTTCTTTGCTTCCAAAAAATCTGTATTAAAAATATGCAGATAATTAGTAAAAAAGCAAGAAAAATTTTTAATTCCTTTATAATTTTAAAAAATAGTCTCCATGCTTTTTAAAAAATCCATTTTTAAAGGACATTTATCAACTAATAGTCTTCTAAATAACTTAATGGCTTAATTATTAAAAGTCTTCTAAAAGTTTATATATATTCACTTAAATTTACATGAAAATACAACTGTCAATTTAAAGTCGCATTAAAAAAATTTTGAAAATGGGTAATTTTTTATCCTTTTTCCTTGCGGAAAAATCATTATAGAACACGGAAAAAGAAATTTGTCCTAGCATCGCTTCCAATTGGGTGATTGGTAATCGAAGTTCAGAAGTTCTTGCAATGGCAAGGATATGTAAAACTAATTAGAAATTGTCCAAATTAGCAAAACTTCCGGATCGCGAATTCTACATTTTCATGACTTTTTTGGAGTGTCTTTTGCTGGAATAAAATTTAAAAAACAAGGAATTGAATTTGAATTCATGGTAAAATTAACAAAAATAAATAATTTTTTTAAAAGATAACAGCATAAAATATTATTAATTTTTAAAATTGATATTAATAAGATTTAAAAAATAACGAAATGAATTTAGTTCATGGTAAAATTAACAAAAGATAAATAATTTGTCAGAAAAAAACTCTGAAATTTTTTTTAAAAGTATCGTCGTATCGACAGTAAAATATCGCCGATACCGATGTATCGGAAAATCTGAAGTATCGCCGATATATCGGTATCGGTATCGGTATTCGTTACATCCCTAATTAGAATATCTAATCAGACTAGCAGAACGGATTAGTACTACTAGTCTGATTAGATATTTTAATATTCCACTCTTACAAATAATTTGAATTTACATTAATTCAATTATTGTGAACTTAAGCCAAATAATAATAACTTCCTACTTATACACATTTTCAGTTCAAATAATAATTACGTACAAATATTAATTAATATCTATTTTGTTTTCTTTATTTTTCTTTACTGATATGAAAAAACATATTTTGTACGTATTTTTTCAATGAAAACTTTTTATTTTCAGTTTTCGGTTCTTAATTTCTGGTGTTTATTAATGACGTTTTCCTTATTTTTTTGTAATCGGATTCATATTTAGACCATGCCAAACTAAAAAATGCCAATTTAATTTAATTCGTCTCCTCCACATTTGTATTTTCCGCAATTTAATGCTGTTTTAGTTACAACATTTTTGCTGGTCGCCGGACGTGCAAAATTGCAGACCATAAATATCAATACGAGCAGCAAAAATGTGAGCTTTTTGAAATTCACATTCATCTTATTCGATCGAATTTTAAAATAAAACTGACTGTGGATTTATATTTTATGTAAATTATCATTTTCACATTTAACGATACTGAATGGAATGAAAATAACCGTATTAGTGGTCACTTGTATTATAAATATACTGTATTATATATACTCGTATGTAGAAATGTTCATATATAAAAAAATTAAAATACTACTATATTCAGATGAGAATTATATTAACTGACGCCTGCCTAAAACATCGATGTAAAAAATATATTTTAATTTTTGGTTTAGTCATTATTATAAGTCATTATTTATGTTGTTCACTGTAAGGATGAAAAATTGTTGAGCATCCAAAATTGTATATGAATTCCCTCCAAAACCAATAGGTATCAAAACTGCATTTAGCAAATTTAGCAAGGTGTTGTCTTGAAAATCTGGACATTCAAAAAGTTTTACATAGGCTCATATATTTCTATCATTACAAAAATTACCTCTATTGCCAGATTCTAAGCTACTTTTAAGCAATTCCCTGCTATTTTGATTTAAGTGCTTAGCTGAATAATATTTTATGACACCTTCTTTGAATTTTGGCCACTTTTCAGTTGAGTTGTTTTTCTTTCCAGGAAATGCAATATCAAAATCGATATTTATCTACATAAATATATGTACTTATGAAATATATTATCCTATTAACATACATATTTTCATTGTCTGAACCGTAACTTTTATAACTTTTACGTCCCTTTTCATAATGTATAATTAAAAGTTAATATGGACTTTAATGACAAGTTGGGCATACAAAAATTGCCGTTAAAGTCCATGTTAACTTTTAATCGTACATTGTGAAAAGGACCGCTAGCTAGTCTTATTATTATAAAGCACAAGATTTATTTTTTATATAAAACTACTAATGAAACAGTTTCATTTGTATTTGAATGTTTTACTACTTCTTTTGTGAATGTTTTACTACTTCTTTTGTGTAGCATCGTCAGGAATTGACAATAATAATAAAAATTGCAAAAATTAGAAAAAATAATTTGTAATATAAAAATTTTAAATACATATGTAAATGGATAAGGCTGAACACACACCAACAAAAGAGAAAACATTATTGTCTTTCAATTCAAATTGTTGTCTTAAAAGACAAACGCTAATCAGGCAGAACACACACCAAACAAGTCAAAACTGTTTTTTGTGACTTATACGACAACAGAACATTAGTTCTCATGAGACCACACACACCAAATTTTTTTTGATGAGGGCTCGGACTTTCATGCAAATGCATGTTTTTTGGGGTGATAGATCAAGAGGTTTTGATTAATTATCTATGCGAATCATCAAATTTTAAGAAGTTTGGCATCGATTTGTAGTTGCATATTTTGGTGGTAAGTGCATATTTTTGCATATTTTGGCAATAAATGCATATTTTTGGAGTTATAAAAAAATTTTAATGCATATTTCTCAATTTTCGAAAAAAATATTAATAGGCCGATTGTGGATGGCAACCGAGCCACAGTTATCAGGCTAACCAAAAAAAAAATATGTCTCATCAAGTTTATGTCTTAAAAGACAAACGGTAATCAGACAGCAATGCGACTATGTTCTTTGTATATTTTCGTTTTTTTACTTGTCTTAATTGGTGTGGGTTACATCATAAGAAAGCACGCAATTGTGTGCAACGATTTTCGTTTCAGTCTGTTTTGTCTTACTCTGTGTGGGTATGGTTTATCAAACCACATGTATTTTCTGCAACCAATGTTTTTGCGCAGTAAGTCAAAGAGTCAGTATTGCGGTTGTTTTGTTTGGTGTGGTTTGTGTGAGGTTAAGTTAGAATTACACTTTTTGTTAACAAAAGCAATAACGTCCTCCAAGATATTTTGGTTTTATTAAATTACTTACTATCCCCTCTCTTCTCCATATTATGTACGATTTCGTTCTTTTTTTAATAACTGATAAAAAAAACGTTTTAATTTATATCAAAATTACACTTTTATGCCGCACTGAGCACGTTGCTTGCAAATGTCAACTTCGACTGCCCATAATTCAGCTGATATTTGTTTTTTACAAAAACCAAATATTCAGTTATTTGCTTTGATATACTTACATATTCTTAATCGAACGTCATTATCAAAAACATTATTATTGTTAGTGCAAAAAAAATTATTTTTGGCCAAGATTTCGGGACAAATTACCTACCGTGCAGGTTGGCGGAACATCTTACCCCCAACCGATTAATTTAAAAATTTGGCAGGGTCTGACTGCGAGAAATCGAAGTTTTTAAACATAAGGGTCATCCTAATAATTTACATACTCTTTAGATTCATGTATTTTATATACATATATACGTATATTCATAATATACATATACATATGATCTATGTAGGTATAGTTAAAATGTGATATATGAAAATAATGATCGCCTAGGATAGCTTATTTTTTTTATTTATTTATTTTCGATGTCCCATACACAAGACTTAAGTCTTATATTACAGTATGGAACTGAGCATATGTAAGTACAATAAATCAGAAAACAAAAACAAAATTGACTTGGATTTAATTTTGCACTTTCAAAATATAAAATGAAATTTAAAATCGAATATAATATAGTTTCAAAAAATTAAACTTAATAATAAAACCAGATAAAATAATGATAAATAAAAAATATGTAACCTGGAAAAAGGAAAACTTAGTGTTATACTATCAGACGTGAGAAATGACAAAAAATACCTTTCCTGAATTGTCGTACGTTACAGGGGATTCCGTTCCAGAGACTGACAGCATTAATAAAGAAGTGGTATTTAGAAACCAGAGTTCGATGACCAAACGCTAGAAGTCTTTTACCCCTAGCAAGCGTTGAAAAGAGATGTTCAGGTTGATTTGTATATATAATTTTATGCATGAACAGCAAAGTGCGCACTCTTAAATAATCATCAAAAGTAATGCCATAAAGCAAGGTTACATAGGTTCTGAGACCATATACGTGCCGAATAATGTTATTAAAGGCCACGTTAAGTTTTCTTTTACTTTCGCTATCACAGCCGTACAATAAAATCGGTATTAAGTACGATTTGGCAAGGATTATTCTAATTTTAATTGGAGTACAATACTGAGTTTGCCAGAAATTTCTTAAAATTGAAAACGTTCGACCGCATGCAAAATTAACGTGATTAGACCAAGTGAGAGTGCTGTTAAAATGTATTCCAAGATTCTTAGCAGAGTTTACAATATCTATGGACTGGTTGTTTAATGTTAAAATCGGATTGCAATCAAAATTTGATAACCTCTGTTTAATAATCAGGCACTTGGACTTAGTAGGATTAATTGCTAGACCATTAGCGGTGGCCCACTCGTAGACACGGCCTAACTCTTGATTTAAGGTCCTCACACATTCATCAACGGCGGTATTGCAGCAGCTAATATAAAGCTGAACATCGTCCGCATACAATCTAATCCTGTAGTGTACCTAAGATGGAGCCTTGCGGAACACCTCGAGCTAATGACAAAGATGTTGAAACTGAGATAGGCGTTTCAACATATTTGTATCTATCGACTAAGTATGAATATATTAGACCTGTGGCAGTTGATGCGAATCCAAACATATGTTTAAGTTTAAGACACAAAAGACTATGGTCCACCATGTCGAACGCTCTGGAATGATCCAAGAGAACTAAAAATGTAACATTACTGCACTCTACCTGTTGTCTTATATCTTTACCAACATTTAAAAGAGCCATTATATAACTATGATTTTTACGGAAGCCAGATTGCCGATCAGTCAGTATATTATTGGTTTCAAGATATTGTTTAACTTGATTATGGATTAATCTTTCAAAGACTTTGGATAAAAATGGTAAGATTGCTATGGACCTATAATCAGAATTTCTAATAACACTATGCGACAAATGAATACTTTTGGAAAAACACACGGACCGGACAGTACAGGTTCGATTATACGACCACAGGTTAGTAAAATCCTATACTCAGTTTGGCGAATTTGGTGACCAAATTTTTTATGGGCCTCCAAAGTTTCTGAAAATCAGTGGGCACTCAAAAAAGGTGTCATCAGTATTTGGCCAACAGCTAATCCAAACTTAATGATACCGCTTAACTATATATGGCAATAATGTAGCTTAGAGGCCGTTAAACAGATTTTATTAACATGTTATGCCAAAAATAATTTTTTCCTTCATACGTTCGGATTGTATTGATATGTTCACAAAACTTGCTCAACTTTACCGCAGCTTCAACTTTGTTAAATATTGTTAGCAAAAATTAGGAGTTCCTGTAAGTTATTCTGAAATTGGTCACAAAATTGGCCAAACTGAGTATAGAGTCTTACTACCCTTTGATAGTAGAATCGAAACTATACTGTCAATTCCGTGTGTTTTTTGCACTGTGTAATTGTTATACAGTAGAATCTCATAAAGTCGAAATATCCAGAAATTAGAATCTGTTATTTCAATGTATTTAACGCTACGAAATTAGAGTTTTCTGGTTCTGGAGGTTTTTTGTTTAAGTAAAAAGTTTTAGTTTCTGAGATTCTACTATATTAACAACAGTTTTTCCTTTTACTATATAAAGAATAATTTTGTCCTGAATGTACAAAGTATTTATTTCATTAATGAATAACAATTATCGGGTATAAAAAAGTTCTTTTTTGGGAATTATTAAATTACATTAATTTTAATATTTAACGTGCTTTTTCTCAAATTAATATTTTACTTTTTAAGTAAAATATTAAATTTTTATTAAAATACATTGAAATTGATTATGGAGGGGTATTAGCTAGTTCCAATGGCCATTTCATGGGGGCTAATGCAAATCGTCAGGGAACCTTTACCCAAAAATCTCATAGAAAAACTAAAGATATTATATTAAACTCCTAATCATAAGAATAAGAAGTTTATAATATCAAAGTTGAAACATGAGCTCCATAATCAATCATGTTTTTTTTGTTTTCTTTACTTGCGTACTACAACAAGTTGGTTTTTTTCCAACTCTAAATTGTAGTTGTAAAGGCAGTTGAAAATAAATAAAAGCAACAACAGCTACAAATTGTTTTCGCAATGAGCTGTGATGCCAACATGTATTTTTTTGTGCGGGCACTCGCATATTTATAATTAAAAAGTTTTTTTTGGGAATTATTAAATTACATTAATTTTAATTTTTAACTTGCTTTTTCCTAAATTAATATTTTACTTTTTAAGTAAAATATTAAATTTTTATTAAAATAGATTTAAATTGATAATGGAGGGGTATTAGCTAGTTTACAACAACAATGCTTTGATTATTCCGCACATTTTAATTCCACATGAAATACAGAACATGGCCGTATATAAATCCTTTTGATATTTTTTTTACTTATAACGCCCCTTTTCGCAATGTACGATTAAAAGCTAACATGGAGCTTAACGGCAAGTTCGGCATACAAAACTTGCCCTTAAAGTCCACGTTAACTCTTAATCATACATTGTGAAAAAGGTCGTAATAAGTAATAAGTTCAATGGAAATAAAGTCATTTGACCTTATTGCGTTTTTAAAAGAGAAATAAAGTCAACAAAATTTTGGAAATAAAGCAATTTATCCTCTTGAGAGGTTTTTTCCTCTCAGTATATCCAAAAGCGGTTTCGCTGAGTAAAGGATTGTGCGTAGCCGGCCTTCGGCCGGGCTTTTGCATTTTATCCTCTACGTAAGTATATCGAAATGCGGCATCGCTGAGTAAAGATGATTGTGGGTTTCCTTCTCTGCGCTTTTCAAATAAATGTGTCAATAAATAAGTAGCTTTTCGATATACGGAGAATAAAAGCCTTTAAACCCGGCGGAAGGCCGGCTATGCAAAAATCTCAGCGAAGCCGCTTTTCGATATACTGAGAGGAAAAAAGTTTTAAGCCCGGCCAAAGGCCGGCTACGTAAACAATATTTAGTAATAAAAATAAATTTTCTTTAAATTTAAAATTTTAATGGGAAAAACTAATAAAATATGGCTTTTAATTGATAACAGTATTGACTTGGTACATTCAGATTATTATTCATTGGTTACTATCGCGATGCTATGCAAATTAATGGGTCGATTATGAATTATTTTTCAGTTGCGTTGCCAGCCGGCAACTGAAAATTTGTGGTTGCCAGAAAAGCACTAAAAAGCAACTGAAATTGACAGCTCTTAGTTGCCATCCGTAATATGATTTTTGGCAGCTGGCAACCCAACTGAAGTTCGGTTGCCACATGATCTAATAATACAGGTCTATGCACCAGTACAACAATACAACAATACAAAAAACAAGAGATATTTTGATTGTGTATAACAATCGTAAAGATGTCAAAAACAGCTGTATAACACAGCAAGAAAAACGTGTTTTGTTTGTATTTTCTCGTTCTGGTAAAAAGTCACCCTACGTCTCCACGAGCCATCGACTTGAACATGACGCCGGCAGAGCAACTGCAAAAAATTCATCAACTTCTTCTGGTAGTGCAATAGAAATGGAATATTTAACAATTTCTTTCTGTCTCTTTTCTTTCTATTAAAAATGGTTGTTGACAGCGAATCTCATGGCGAACATTGATGCTCAGCCATATGTTCGGCCATCGATAGCAGAGCATGGACGAAACATGGACATGAGCGGTCTACATTAGCCATATGCGATGTCCGACATGATGTTCATACCAACTTCATGGCTAATGTAGACCCCCAGTAAGCAAATATATAACCAGAGAGCGAAGCCGATACATAACAGTCGGCGGCGGTGGCTGTTAGCCACCAGAAGAATTACTAGCTATATTTTTGTCGACAAAAATAGGCGAAAATCCTCCAAAAATGGGTTATGTAATGTAAATGTAAAAACCGTCATATTTCCGAAACTTTTTGACCATAAATCGCCTAATCTGACAGCCGTACATTAGAGTGGAGCGTGCGATTTTTTGCGAATTTCAATTGCGAATAGCAAAAAAGGTTGCATTTTATTTTTAGATATATGGGAAAAATAATGAAAAAAATATTGGGACCTACTTTTAGCCCACTACCGCAGCATCAAGATTTTAAATATGAGATCAAATCGATCGATTTCTGAAACATCATATGATGCAACATTATATATTCTTTATAGCTATAATAACTCATTACACTCAAAATAACCACTATTTTATACATACAAGGTCAGATTTTAGAGAAACTTAAGATGAAATATGAAGCAAATTTTCGAATTTCTAAGCCTTTGTCATATCTTGCAACAAAAAAATATTGAGGTCGCTGAACACGAAAATTATATTCATTTATTTTTCTTAATGCGCGTTTTCCCGATATTCCCGAAAAACAAGTTTTTTGTTTTTTTTAGTTTTTTCGCTTATTGGCAAAAATTCCGAGAACGGCTCATCTGAATAAAATAAAATGCACACTGTTGTATAGATATCTCTCTATTGTTTCATTCAATACACTGATTGTGCCGATCGTATAAAAAAAAGTATAGAGTTACAGGCCTTAAAATTAAAAAATATATATATTTTTAGACCTTTTCCCATTTCCTTTTCATTTTAACTGCTCCATTAAGATGAAAAAATATACTATGTATATTTTTTTCGGTCTGTATTTCAAAGATAATTTTGTGACGACACATGATGGATGCAATCGCTAAATGCTGATAAAAAAATAAGAAGGTTATTAGCTCTTAAGCGAAAAGAGCTATACTATTTTTTTATTAATATGATTGTTTCGAACGTATTTGCTTTGTGAATCCAAATTGATTATTAGGCTAAGGTTCGTAACGTTATATTCAGAAAGAATTGGGCATGATTAATATTCCAAGGAACAAGGGAAAAATTAACATCAACTTATTTACTTTTAATACAAAATTAATTTAAATAAGATTGTATTAAACATTTTTTTTCGTTTGAAAATAATTTTGTATGGGAATTAAAATCAGCTTTTTACTCTTAATGGCTTAAAACTTTCTTATATTTTGTCGGATATCCTCGATCTTCAACTTTTTTCATTCGGTACAAAATTTGTTTTTTACGTGCAGCCTTCAAAAAATTATTAAAAGGTTTGTTTTATATTAATTAAGCAAATTAAAATAAAATTCATATACGAAATTAGCCGCTAAAGTCGGCGGCTAGACAGCAAGAAAAATGATCGGCTGCGGCTGAGCCGCGGCTATAAGCCGATCAGCCTCGCTCTCTGTATATAACAGCAATAATTGGATCAGATTAATTCTTGGTTACTCTCATTTTACCAAAATTTACCCAAATGATACGCTATCGAACCTAATAATTAAAAAAAAACAAAAACTATCGTCAACTATCGATAGTATTGAAAACTATCGATAGTGATTTGAGTCAAAAACTATCGATAGTAGCATCGATTGTTTCAGACCACTACTTATTACCTGTCACTATCGTAAATGTCACTGTCGTAAGCTCGCATACATGAATAACACACATGAAAACTGACAAACATTGGTGATTGCTAGTTTTTCTCCTCACACTGTTCATGGAAACTGACAAACACTTATTTAAAATTTTTTCAAAAGAAAACTGAAAACATTTTTTAATTGTCAATCATATTTAAAATGAATAAAAGTGCGAGAAAACCAATTGTGATTGCAAATTTATATTTAAAAAATAATTTAAAAAATATCGTCGCACGCGAAAAAAATATTAATTTTTTACGTGTTCCTTTACTATTTACTTTCAAGTATGTCAATCTTTCCATTACACCATATGAAATATGTGAACAAAGAAAAAATTATTAAAAATGTTTAATATTCATCCAACATATTTGTCACTCAAAAAAATTAACCGTACACAATCAGGGAATTCGTCCAACATGACATGTATGACATACAAGTCTATGAATATATGGTACCATTTAGAAGTCCAATGAAATATGTACCTTTTTCGGTTAAAATAAATAAATACTTTATGAAAAATTAAATAAAAAATATTTTTATTAAAATTTTAGAGGTGTTTTTCATTTACATATTTGTGTGTAAAAGTTTTTACAGTTTAGGTATTAATCGATTAGTAAATATAATTAATAGTCAATCGGGTTATTTTAGTGGTGATTGAAATAATATTAATTAAATATAAGGTACGTAAAGCACAAAGACAGACCGTAACTGTTATGACCTTTTTAAAAAAGCCAAATAATAATAGTTAGTATATACTCAAATATCATATAGACAAATAATTTCTATCTCAGTTTTTGAACTGCAATTTTATAATAACTGTTATTGTCGGTCCTGCACGGGGGCTCAAGTCATTGATAACATATATAGCAAGATCTCGTACTGTCAATAAAATAATGACAGATCGCTTAACCCATACGACATTGATAACATAACATAATAAAACAATGACAACTCTCTGAACACATACGAGTACTGTGAACATAGGTACGTAGATAGTCAACTAAAACTTCAAAAACCTATGTAATGCCGACTTTAGACGACATGTATTTTACATCTGACTTGTCAAATTTCCCACTGCAAAAGTGATACATGCCGTGTGAAACATATGAAACATTGTCAGATGACATTTACAGAAGCAAAGTCAGATGAAAAATTTTCAATTAGAGCGTGTTCTATTTTCATCTGACAAGGCATCTGACATCAGCTGTATTAAATGATCAAAAGTGTGGTTTGGCTGAAAAACATTAAAAAGCAAAGAGCGCTTTATATATTTACGAAAATTGTGCAAAAACTCAGCTGTTGTGAACACTCAGAGGTTATGTCAGATGTAATTGCACATGTACGTGTGAAAGCAAATATTATAAACCGTCTGTAAATTGACAATTTTGACAAACATGCGAAGTTACATATGCCTCACACACCTAACAAGCCATATGTAAAAAACATGTCGTCTAAAGTCAGCATAAGTCTGCTGTCAAAAACCTAAGTCTAAGAATGTGTTAGTAGAACCTGTTTTATTCCCTGCAGGAAATGTCATAGTAAAATTGTACTGATTTACTCTTGACTTTGTCACCAGTACTACTCACCAATTGTACCCAGGCAATGTTCTGTGCTATAGACATTTAACATGTGCTTGTCATTGAGATTCCACTACTGACCTCGGAACAGTTGACTTACTATAGACTAGGTGGTTGCTATGGGTCCATATGGAAACACTGGTACCAGAGATTCACTAGTGCATTTTAATGATTCTAGTCAACACATATGCAACGTTTTACCAGCTAAGATAAATAATTTAAATTTTTTATTAAAGTTTTTAGTTTTCCGTTCAGCCGTATATATTTTCAACATATCAAAATGAGACCATAAAAAATCTTTTTCTAGCTGTTAAAAACTTCTCTTCTCATTAAAGCTAAAATAAAAAGTGTAGACGATTAGTTGCCAACGTCACCAAAAAGTCACCCAAACTTATCGACAAAAGTGGTGACTTGGAGACACTTGGCCCCTGGCTTTCTTCAGGGATTAGTATTGGTGTAAAATAAAAGTTTCACCACAGCACCAAAAACATACATAGTTGTACAAATAGGCTCCATGAAAAATGGCCCCAATGAAAAATGGCCCCAAACCAAAAATGAAAAATGGCCCCAAACTTTTGTATTGAAAACAACAACACAACTTTTAGGGCCGTTTTTCTTAATTTTTAGGGCCATTTTTAATTTTAAAATTGGGGCCATTTTTTCTATATTTTGGGGCCATTTTTCTTTTTTAAGTTTGGGGCCATTTTTCATAAAATATAGGAAAAATGGCCCCAATTTAATAAATAAAAAATGGCCCCAAAACAGGAAAAATTTACCCAAAAATCGTTACTCAGCGAAGCCGCTTTTCGATATACCTAGAGGAAAAAATACTTAAGCCCGGCCAATGGCCGACTATGGAGAAATATTTCCTAAGCTCGTTTTACGAAAAATTGTCCAATGATAACAAAAACGGCCACAAATTAAAAAATGAAAAATTGCCCCAAAATAGGAAAAATGGCCCCAAATAAATAAATAAAAAATGAAAAAAGGGCTCCAAAATAGGAAAAATGGCCTCAAAAATTTTTATTGTTGTTTTGAATGAACAAATTTTGGGGCCATTTTTCATTTTTTAGTTTGGGGCCATTTTTCCTCAAGTAGGAAAAATGGCCCCAAACTTAAAAATGAAAAATGGCCCAAATATTTTCTATTGCAAGCAACAACAAATATTTTTGGGACCATTTTTCATTTTTGGTTTGGGGCCACTTTTCAGTTTGGGGCCATATTTCATTTTTCAGTTTGGGGCCATTTTTCATTGGGGCCATTTTTCAAGGAGCCATAAAAATGATATGATGAGTGATTCTACATTATTAACACAAAAATCATATTTTTCGAGTTTTATTAATTAAGAAAATAATGTCATTTGCCAAATTAATGATATAAATTAGTTTTAATGAAAATGTTAAATCTGCGAGAGTTTTGCAAACAAATTAAGGTACAGAATCAGCCCAAATTTAATCGGAGTGCTGAGGGAATACATAAGAATATGCAAACGAATTGATACCCTCTCCATTTTTCGAAATCGATTAATGAATGGATTTTTATTGTTTTGCACATCATTAAGTTAGTGTCAAGATTTTTTCTTAAATTAAGCTTTTTTTCTCTATTTGTCAATCTTTTTCACAGCTTGGATCTGGTAAGGTAGCTATGTTGAGTATGATTTAAATTCTTATATATACAAACTTTTCGTGAAGATTGAATACGAGAACTAATTCACTTAGGTTGATGTCCACTAAACTGTTTATCAAATCAATTCCCAGTGCTACCGTTAGATTATTTTACTTCATTCCCATTGCTTTCTGATTTCTTTAGAGTTCATAATCTTTATTTCATGAACAAATCAGACATTTTTACTAAGCAATAAAAGTTTATTTAAAGTCGGTAGCCCTACCATTAGAGATATTTTATGTGTAATCGATTGAACTCTTAACCAGCTTCTGGTTCTGAGTTGTTGAAGAACTACTTTTTAATAAATTCTTGTGCTATAAAGTTTTTTTGAAAATTATAAACGACGAAACTATAACTTTAAAAAAATTGTTCCCAACATTTTAAATTATATATAAGATATAAGATAAATATATCTTCAAATGAAACGCA
This sequence comes from Panzeria rudis, assembly GCA_956483635.1. NCBI lineage: Eukaryota > Metazoa > Arthropoda > Insecta > Diptera > Tachinidae > Panzeria > Panzeria rudis. The sequence goes on along the minus strand of OY101451.1, from coordinate 41,807,528 downwards.
AAACGCCCTAACTATCATTTTCATAATTTTACAAGAGTAGCATGAATATACTAATTTATGTAATTGACCTTTAATATTTTCTTAATTATATCGGTAATTTAGGTCGGGAAAGTGTGATTTTTATAGTAATTATGTGTTGGTCAATGCATCGCAATTTATTAAAAAGCCGATTAGAGTTTTTTTTTAGTTAATTAGTGCTTTTTGCATTTTATTTAACAATATGTAGAGCATAAACTTCGATTTATGCAAATATGTATCCTCAAATGTGCATGTATATACTTATGTACAACTTAATGGAAACACATCGATGGTGTTGAGCAAAGACCGCCAATCTGCTATGTAAAATGTTGCGAGATGGGCCCATTTTGCGCAACACCATCGATATATATTTAAGATTTTATTGGTAGTAAAATTATTGGAAGAAAATAATTTCGTTTTATTTTTAAGTCCTACTTTTTTAAGCAAATGTCCGGGTTTTTTTCCTCTGCTGTCCTCTTTTTATAAATTAAGAGATGACAACCCTAGGTGGTGGTAACGCGCATTCTTTGCATAGGAACATTCTTACACCGGTTCTTTGTTTGTCCCAGTTTATGACAAGAGTTGCACTTCATAGTGTTCGGAATATAATCCTGAACAGAGACTCTTTCTCAACCTAGTTTTAAAGTTTCTGGTCGAAGGTAACAATAGCTGCACCTGTGGCCACCTCTACTACTTTTTGTTCACCGAGGCATTCCAAAAGTTCCTGCTCTGGAATGTCTATGATTTTCTTAGAAAAAGTACGACCCTGAACGGTGTTAAGCATCTTATGCAAAGTAATTTTCACGGCTTTCACAAGTTTTTCTGTTTTTTTGCTGTGAGGTACTTTCAATATATGTATTTGCATATGTGCAATATAAGCACAGATGTACATATACTTTAATAATGTTAGACCGCTTTTACAATGTAGAAATTGAAAGGCAGACATTTTTTCAATTCTCTTTTTAACTTGTCAAAAGCTTTTACAAGCTAGAAATTAATAGACAGACAGAGCATCAGTTTTATCATATCCCCAGTGGTAAATGAAACGAAGTACTTAGATAATAATCAGTGATGTCAGGATGACGTTCTAAGCGAGCATATAAGTACTTAGATTGTAATGTCCGTGTAATCTAATATTTCACTTACTAATAATAGCTTCCATTATTTTGCATTAGTGGTTTTCACTCTTTGTGTTAAGTTTATAACTCAGTTATATTTACTAAGATATATCACTAGAAAGCGTGAGTATATTTTTCGTTTGCATCAACAATTAATGGGTCAGCTGTTTTTTGTTTGGTTTTTCGTCAATGTTTTGTCGTGGTAAATTTAACACTCGTGTTTACTACAGCTTTTTGCGTTGTTTTTAACCATAGCTCGGTAGTTTTGGTTGTTGCCTGTGGTAAATACTAGTACTTTAACTACATCTACTACATTAACAAGATCTACAAGGGTACTTTATTATCAAGAGTGAAAACCGCTATTGTAATGTGTAGTTCGATTAACTGGCGTATCCACCACAAATGGATGTGATCTTACTAAAGAACGTGTTGTTCGCAAAAAGGAGCGGGTTTCGGGAACAAGTTCCCTGATGTCATCAGAACAAAATGCATTGTAGTAGCGATAAAACAGTGAAACACAACCCACACTGCGTCGATGCTCCAGCGGGCCAATAGAGTTGGCTACCCTACTGTCCCCTATGAGCTTCTTCGCCCTCTCCTGTACGCGGTCGAGTAACTTCCAAATAGACTTTGAAGCACCAGCCCATACATGAGAGTTGTATTCCATTTTCGGACGGATATAGGTGGTGTAAATGCTAAGGAGATCAGATGGAGTGAAGTATCTCTTACACCGTCTTAAGAAACCGAGGCACTTGAATGCTTCTTTTGAGACCTGAAAAATGTGGTCAGTCCATCGAACGACGCACTGGATTTTCATGCCAAGAACATCAAGAACTTCTGATTCCCCAACATTAACAGGTTGCAAGTTCGGTCGTACGCCTGTGCGTAAGCATACAGCATTGGGTCTTGCGAGCATTAAAATCGACCCTATTCGCACGACCCCATTCAGAGATTGTTACAAGATCGTCATTAAGTGTATCATTCATGTTTTGCCGCATGGCCCCAATCGCCGACAGGCTTGGCCTATTCGTGAATGAATATGAATGGCAGGTGCTGCTGTCATCTGCAAAAGAGTAAATAGGATTGGAAGTTTGACAGAGAAGGTCATTAAGAAAAATAAGAAATAGGATAGGTGAAAGAACGGAGCCTTGCGGTACCCCTGAATTAATCTTGAACTCGTTTGATGAGACCCCATCTATAACAACTCTTATAGTGCGATCCCTGGGAAAGCTCCAAAAGCAACAAGTTTTGACAAAATGCGCCATGCCACACTCTATCAAACGCCTTGGAAATATCTAGAGCCACCACCTTACTTTCGCCGAATTGGTGTATGCAGTGGCACCACCTTTCCGAGAGGAATGTCAGTAAGTCGCCCGTAGAGCGTCCCCTATGAAAGCCATACTGACGGTCATTGAGTAAGCTGTTGAACTCCAAATACTTCACAAGATGGAAGTTCACCATACTTTCCATCACTTTCGATAGGGCAGAACAAATTGCTATTGGGCGGTAATTTTCAGGGTTAGTAGCCTCTCCCTTTTTGGGGATTGGCGTTGCATTAGCAACCTTCCAACACGATGGAAATTCACCTGCATGGTACAAAGTGATGAAGAGGGTTGCCATTGGGCACGCTAACGTCGAAGAGCACTGCTTCAAGACCAGTGCTGGAATGCCATCCGACCCAGGAGACTTGTTTATGCTGAGATTCGTTAAAACCTTTTTAACCGCCCGCGCTCGAAAGAATATCTTTGGCATAGTTACAGATACTCTTTGGATTATGGGGAGTGGCTGACTGCTTTCCGGCAAGTGATAATTATGTAAATAATTCAGCCAGAAGTTTAGCTTTATCAACCGGGTCAGTGTAGGAATTGAAGAACTAGCATTATCCTTTACTCTTTGAACGAATGACCAAAAGGTCTTACTACCCCGAGGGGTAGCAAGCACTTTAGCACGAAGACGCTGCTCGTACAAAGCTTTTTCGCGCCTTAGTACTCTTTCGCACGAAGATCTTGCCTTTTTGCGCAGCGAATCAGTATCTGCGTTTTTGTTACTAGGCCAGTAGTGAAATTAACTAACTTTTAACGCTTAAATAAAAGGTAATTTTGTCTCCAATAATTACTGTTTGAATTAACGCTTATTTGATTCGTTAACTTCGTGTTAAGGTCTTTGTTAAAATTTTATGTAATTTTCCAACACTATTAAAATAAACGAAAAGCATAAAGAGGAATAGAGAAAAAACAAATTAATTTATGCTTGCATACGAACATATTTTCATACATTTATTTAATTTTGAGAAATAAAAGTTAAATTAATTGTTTAAATAATATAAATATTGTTAATTATATATAAAAGATTTCATATGTGTGTATATTGTTGTCGAATAATTATTTGAGTTTTGCCAAAAGACGACGTGCTTTAACTGAACAGCTGACTGTTGTCTATTCAATAACACCACACAAATTATTGCCGTTTAGTTGACGTAGGTAGTAGTGCTTAACTGTTTAACGAATAGTAAAAGCAATAATTTTGGTGCTAACTTCTTTAAACGCCTTGTTTAGCGTTAAAATAAGTTAGAGAATTGCACTACAGATACTGAATGCTTCCTCTCTGGATCTGACTGCATTTTTGCACGTCTGATTGAACCACAACTTCGCTCTGGGTTTAATCTGGATTTGCTTGGATGGAATGAAAGCTTTCATTCCTAGCAAAATGGTGTTTTCAATCATTTTCGCCATGGCATTGACATTATTGTCTAGAAAACACAGTTTCCCGTTAAAATCCCGGAAAAAGTCGTTGAGCTCAGCCCAACGAGCCTCTTCGTAGATATATTTTAAGCGTTTCGTAGCTGTTTGTGAGACGTTACGAAGACTTGAGAACGAAAAGGAGGCGGAAATGGTGTAATGATCCGAGTTGCCGAGAGGCGAATTAACACTCACTTCATACTTTTTAGGGTGTGAAGTTATAAAAAGGTCAAGAGTATTGTGTTGGTGCCCTACAACACACGAGATATGTGTTGGCTCATTCACTAATTGCGCTAGGTGGTTGTGCGCAGCGAAAAGCTCAACATATTGGCCTTCTGAAGTCGTATGGCTCGAATGGCGAAGCCAGGATGAATTGTGAATACTAAAAGCACCAGCAACAACAATTTCACTATTCGGACAACTATCCAGTATCTTCAATATGGAGTCGGAAAGCGCATCGAAACCAGAAATGGTAATATCCCTTTCCGCGTTTGGACTTCTATAAAGAAACCCGAAACGTAAATAGTGTGTCGTGATATTTAGCTTAACCCAGAGACAGCTAAATTCAGCATCACAAATGCCTAACGGTTGCTGGCACTGGTACTTAACTTCATTACGTATGTAAATTACAAGGCCCCGATGGAAATGAAAAGGCGATAGTAGTTGATACCGAGGTAAGTAAAAATCCTGTGGATCAGCATTCTCAGATACCTGAGTCTCACATAAGGCGAAAACATCCGGCCGATGGAGACAAACGTGAGCATATACGGAGAAGAAATTCGATCTCAGGCCACGTATGTTGCAAAAATCTATTCTAAAACGGTCTGCCATAACTACTGGATAAAAGATCAAATAAAAAGTTTACTTAACAATACCAATACCAAAATTAATAATTATTCACCCCTATCGCGAATACCTATTCCCACGAAAAAACTCCCAAATTTTCTGATTTGCTATCGTGAATGTTTCCCATAACAAAGTTTTTGGGAGCCAATTCACAAACTTAAAAAATGTGGCATCGCCAATGTTTACTCCTGCGAATACTTTTACAAAATAAGTTCACAACAAGTGTCCATGGGAACGAGAAGGGAACATGTAAGTTGTAATATTTATTTAAGCTAGGACTGTTTTAAATTACTTTTGGTGGTACCGCGAACATCTTGCTGCGATGTAGTAGGCAAATTTTCCCCTACTTCTTATCTTCCAGCACCATAAAACGCAGTTAAACTTTATTAATTTCTTCAAAATGTGTATATTTTCCTTTTACAAGTGTGTACAGAAATTATTTATAAAGCACTGATAAATAAATCACAATAGAAACTATTACTCCCAAATGATTCACAATAGACACTTTACTCCCAAAATATTGGCGATACTGGTTTGTTGGGAATGGGAATATAGGTTTGCTCCCAAACAACTTATTCCCATAACATTCGCGATAGGGGTGATTGTGTATGTGAGTATTTAGTTGTATTTCATAGAATTTATCCCGTACATGTTCAAAGTAAAAAATTGTGGCCTACTTTTGGGCTATATTTCCACGACAAGCTCGCTTACAGTTTCACTTATTATCTAAACGCACAGTAGCGGCAGGTACTGACATCGTAGCTTACTTTGTAAGCGAGAGCGCATCGATTAAACAGCCTATGACACGCTTATGATAAGTCTAAGTGGGAAAATAAGCCAAAGCGTCATCACCACCAGCTACTAAATATTGCTCACATCAGCGATTACGTAAGGATTTCCGGTTCCGATGATAAAGACACGCTTTTTTAAAGCAGTTAATTTTAATTTTGAAGTAATCGTTTGAAATCGAAAAGATCTTCTGAGTATTTTGAAATGGTTTCGCCTGAGGATGAAAGTATGTCCCATGCTGATGGGGAAAACATAATACTGCCGAAAATCAGGAGTTACGTACATTTTAGGAAGAAATACGAAGTAATTATTCAAACTCATCAAAGAAAGATAAAAATGAGTAAATTGATATACGAAAACTATAACGACATAGATATATTCTACATATAAAAAAAAAGGTAACAACTGTTACCGAAAATAAGGATACTGCTAATAAATTGGCTGCTGATAATGACCTTCGTGAGAAATTTAAGTTATACATTCCTGCTGAGGAATGTGAGGTTAAAGCAGTTGTTGAAATCCCGGATCATACAGAATTTACCGAGAAATATATTTTTGAAAACATCGAAGTAAAGCATTTTGCTGAATATGGTTTTATGCCAAGGTACACCACGGTAACTGAGGTAAAGAGATTCTCTAGACCTGATCCTGAAATAAAGATAAACGTATAAATATTGATTTGCTTATGATATCATTTGCTGGAGATGTTCTTCCATCACACGTTGTGTTGGACAGTAAGACCTTTTCCAGTAAAACCTTTTGTTAAGCGTATTATTCAGTGTAGAAAATGCTAGAGATACGGACACTCTGACAAAATATGCCGCCGCTCGAACGCAATTTGCTCGAGATTTGGTTTGACACATGAGGGAACTTGTATCAGCTCCCCACGCTGTGTCAATTGCCATAAGTTTCATGATACTAAATCCTGGAATTGCGAGATAAAGATTAAACTTATCCAAAAAGCTAAAGAAAGAGCTAATAAAAAGGGGCCTAGAAAAAAAGATCCCGTTCCGAATTTGAATCAAAATGTATTTGTTTTGAATGAAGAGGACTTTCCGGTAATCTCAAAAAAGCGTGCAAGGAAAACACCTACGGTAATGAATAGCATTACCAGTAAAAATAAAGATCTTTTTTCTTCTCAAATGGAATTCAACACAACAAATGATTTTGAGCTATCAATTGATAATGATCAAACCATTTTGTCAACACAACCTGTTTTAACAGAAATTACACAACTACCACCACTTTCTGCTAATGAAATAGTAAGAAATTATGAACATAACAATGCCACTTCCTTGAAAACTAATGCCATTGAATTGGATAATACTCAATCAAGCCCATTCCCTTCTACATCGACATCGAATAACTCTGTTACACATTTTGAAGCTTTTCATCAATCTATTCTGAATTCTGAACTTGTTAATATTAATAATGATGAAAATATTGCAGATTAATTTAACTAGTGCCAGGAACAAAAAATCTCAACTTTCGCAATTTTTATTCGACGAGAAAATAGATGTAGCATGTCTATCGGAAACATTTTTGAATCCGACGGATAGGTATGAAATGAGGAACTATAAGATAATTCGAAAAGACAGACAATCATCTACCCGTGGTGGAGGACCTCTTTTGATTCAAACATCAAATGGACAAATTGAAATTGTGGCTTGCACAATTATATCACAAACAGACACCATAATTATAATATCCATGTATATTCCACCTTCGGCTAATTTTGGTAACGTTGACTTTGATGACATACTTAGGAAGATTCCACCTAATTCCAAGGTTTTATTTTGCGGCGATTTAAATGTACACCATTTCTCGTGGGGATGCGACAAAGTAGACACGAAAGGAGATATTGTATTTAATTGGGTAGAGAAAAATGATATGGTTATACTAAATGATGGTTCAAAAACTTTTTTTGGTTGTCTCAACCCAACGGCTCTTGACTTAACTATTTGCAGTCCCTCACTTTCATTGATAGCTGAGTGGCAAACTTTGAATGAATCATTTGGTAGTTCACATTGTGCTATTCAGATAAATCTCCAACTAAGATCGGAATCAGCAACAAAAACATATGGTATACCCAAGAATATTCCTACGGAGGATTTAAACCGCGTAGTAGCGGACATTTTTAGCAACGACAGTTTTATTATTGCCGAAGATGAAAATAAATTTGATGTATTTTCTGAAACTTTTTTTAATAGACTTAAGATGAAGGTAAGCCATAAAATGTGTCATGAAAATCGTTGGTGGAACGTCAGGTGTAACAAGATCAAAGCAGAGCATTTAAGAGCCGTGGCTCAATTTAAAAAGCGTCCATCTAGAGAAAACCTTGTGAAAATGACCTCTATAAAGAAGAAATATTTTTATACGCTTAGACATGAAAAGAGGCTGGGATGGAAGAGAACTTGTGAGGAAATCGATAGTGATATTTCAGCAAAAGATTTGTGGAAGATTGTTAAAAAAAATTCAGGGGAATTAGCGTGCCTAGTCCCATACATTTACCTGAAGAATGTGCCGATTCATTCCACAAATGTTAATAATTAGCAAATTAATTGTCTGTTGGAGGAGATATGCGCTAGCCAAAGTGCCAGCCATTTTCATTACGGGTGGTACCGCAAACATCTTGCTGCTAGCAGTAGTATCTTCGCTGCAATATCTTCCAGCACCACAAAACGCAGTTAAACTTTATTAATTTCTTTAAAATGTGTATACTTTCTTTTTACAAGTATGTACACAAATTATTTATAAAGTATGTACACAAATTATTTATAAAGCACTGATAAATAAATCACAATAGAAACTATTACTCCCAAACAATTCACAATAGACACTTTTACTCCCAAAATATTCACGATACTGTTTTGTTGGGAATGGGAATATAGGTTTGCTCCCAAACAACTCATTCCCATAACATTCGCGATAGGGGTGAATATGTTTCAACACAAAAACCTTCTTCTTGAGATTGAAGGCAACAATATAAATAGAAGATCTTTTACCAGTACCCCACAGGGTTCGGTGCTAAGTCCTATAAGTTTTAACGTTTATATAAACTATGTTTTTCAATACTCAGATGTCGATATACTTGGATATGCTGATGATTTGGTAATTTTCAGCACAGACGTGAGTATCAATGCAGCAATACGCAAAATTCAGCATGCTGTTGATTCTATTAATCAAAAACTTGAAGAAATCCCTCTCGCCGCAGAAATCTAGAATTATGATTTTTGGCCCATCTAATAGAAATCATACAACTACCTATCAACATAATATACGAATACAGAATCAACCTATAGAACTTGTACAGGAGTTTTCTTTTCTTGGATTCATATTTGAAACAAATCTTAAAAATAGGAAACATATTCTCAGCATCCAAAAGCGGTGTTTTCATTTCATGAATATTCTTCGTGCTTTGTTTGGTGTCACCTGGGGTGCTGACCCACGAAATCTTCTAATACTATACTTTGGACTTATTAGACCAAAAATTGAGTATATGGCTCCGTTGCTATTAAGTTGCCCTGAAAATAAATTATTAAAATTACAACGATTGCAGTATAAGGCTATCAGGATTGCACTTGGGGAAATGATTTCAACACACACATTAGCACTCGAACTGGAAGCCTGTGTAATGCCACTTCCCGAACGTTTTTCATTATTATCTGATGGGTTTGTCAATCGTATGATTTCGAATAGTAGTCACCCTGCAAACAAATTGATTTTGGAATACATTAATACATTGAGAAATACAAGCTAAATCTAAATTTGAGAAAAGAAATATTTGATATATTCCCCAAATACCTATTTCCATATGAATCATTACCAATTAGACCAAATGTAAACAAATTTCAAATGAAAATGAAATTGCTACAAAATATTATGGACTTCTAAATGATAAATGGAGTGATTTTACTCGCATTTTCACGGATGGATCAAAAACCCCTAATAGGACAGCCTGTGCATTTTGGATTCTAAAATTTGATATTGAGGCATCGTTTTCACTCGATAACAATTGCTCAATTTATACTGCCGAGTTTTATGCTGTTCTAGAGGCACTTTTATATGTAAAGGTCAATGATGCTGGCAAATATCTGATACTAACGGATAGTAAATCGGTACTTGAAGCCCTTGGATCATTCAACAACAGAACTCATTTATATATTCTCAGGATAAAGAATATATTATACGAGTTAAAACAGAATGGCTATCTAGTGCACTTTCTATGGATACCCAGCCATTCGGGTATTGATGGTAATGTGTACGTAGACTATATTGCTAGACAACATAATGACACCGGCGAATATCCGCTACTTCAGACAGTTGATATAAAAATCGCAGATAAAAAAGGGCTTTAACATTCTGGCAGAGGAAATGGGACGATAGCCCAAAAGGTCGTCGCCTATATCGCTTTTCACCGAAAGTCAACGCAGAATCATGGTTCAACAACACGTCTCTTCCTCATAATGTGATCACTTTGGTAAATCGACTAAGATTTGGGCACAATCAGACTCGTCAACATCTGTATAAAGTGAATATGGTAGACACAGCGAACTGCGAATGTGGTGCAATGCAGTCCATTGACCAATTAATGTTTGATTGTCCGAATGTATATACTAATAGTCGCAGAATATTGCTATCAAACTTGCATACGTTTGGTATTACGCATCTAAACACAGACTCTATCTTATATACGAATAACACCGCTGTATTCAGATCTTTGCGGAATTTTTTCTTGACTCGAATATTATGATTTAGAGCTTTAAAACGGATATAGTCATACAAAGGTATGTACATACATACGTGAGAATAAACCACAACATCACAGCCACAGTCACAACAAAGAAAATATTGGAATAAAAACAGAATATAAAAAAGAAAACTATCCCCACAAAGGTGGCAGCATAGACTCAGTGTCTAAAGTCACCTCTTTCTGACATTTGTAATGTCATTATACGAAGAAGAAGAAGAAGCGATTACGTAATGGGTATATTTACCACTGGGAATTTTTGGCCGATACTGGAGCCGATTAATCGGTCGGACACCAGAAATGTCATTATCGGACTAAAAGGGCGTCCAAAAAAATATATTTCTGGAATCGTCTTCAACTAATCTTTGATCCTAGGGGGTGGTGAATGGCTCAACTTTTTTTCGAACCACTCTAGCTTATATCTGTATATAAATCCCTTATCGAATTCATTAGACGCTAAAAGTTAAATATAAATTTTCAACCCCGCGTGAACTGTACAACTGAAGTTGGAGCTGAACCTGGCAGTTTGCGAATATTATTTATTCCGCCAACCCCTTAAAGCTGGAGGTACATATAGAAATGTCTAAAATTCCGTGACCAAACAATTTTCTGAACATTAATTTTCGTTTCAGTTGACGGAAAAAATTCTCCACTTATTGTTATAACATGCCTGTAATAGACAATAAATGCCAAAATTCCATGTACTTTTCTTTTGGAACTGCGTACTAGTAAACGGAAATTTATTTAAGAAATTTACCATCCTGAATTTCAGCTGGTTTTTTTACACATACTTCTTATTTGCAGTCTACACCTAACTTAACATTAACTTCAAGTTAATGTTAAGTGTAGACCGCTCAAGTTAATGCTTTTTTCAGGTTATAACATAGTTGTTAGTGCAATTGTTTTAACAACGCAGTCATAACTTCAAGTTACAACAGCATTTCAAGTTAGGTGGAGACGTAGAGTTATGACAGCCTGAATTTCAGGCAGAGCTGCATACTCAGCGTTGCCATAATATTTATTTTAAAAACTTTTTGGAAGAAAAAAACTGATTTTCATGTGAAAAAACTGCACATAAAAAATTTTAGGTATGTTTTTTATTTTTGGTTAACGTAGTTAGCATACTGCTTAATTTTGATTAGAAAAAATTCGGAGAATCTAACCAGAAAATTGACTCGGGTCACGCTATTGTGTTGGATCATTATAAAGAGATATGTCATATAGTACCAAACGCTAAGGACCGGATGTAAAATAATGTCAAGTTGGTACGTTTTACTATCTCGGAAGCGTCATCGGCAACAGTTAAGAAAATATGGATCTCCAAATTTATAAATTTTTTAATTAATTGAAAAGGAAGTGGTTGAGTTGCATTATGGGATATTTCACATAAAATTACTAATATTATACAGCGAAATTGGTTTTTTCCGAATCAAGCTAAAAACGTAAGGGGAGCAAAATTCAATAAGTAACGTAATTAAAATTTTTGCTTCTGTTTTTATGATTTTGTTTTATTTGAAGTGTACAATCATTTATTTATGGAATTCACTTTCTTCGCCAAAAGAAAGTGTTGTTTTTTCTGTGAATTACTAAAATTTAACTAAGTTCTGAAAAATGTGTGTGGCTTCAAATTCTATGGGGTCTACCGTTTGATTTGGTATATGTTTTGTCGAGATTTATCTCATATTCATTCTATAAGAGACCGAACTATTTCAATGAAGAAAGTATGCAACTTGTTTTTTTTTACTAAGACAAGGCGAATTAATATTAATACAGGACGTGTTAAGACCACAGTATTTTTTTACGTATGAACTGGACTTTCAGCTTTTACACGGCAACGCCTTTCTTGCTTTTTGAACTTTTAACGCTATAAAAATGGCAAGTTATACATCGCGCTTTTGATGCTTTTTTGCATATAAAATTGCAGCCTTTGCCGGTTGTTTTGTCTTTCCTTCACGTTTGATTTTTCTTTATATATTTAATGCATTTTTCATCCATTTTTAAATAAAAACTGAATTTCTAATAATTTATTTCCATTGAACAAAAATATTAGCATATGAATCTGGCAGCACTAGCTGTCATTTTGTATACAACTATTGACTTAGTCACCAGTACTACTGACTAATTGTACCCAGGCAATGTTCTGTGCTATAGACATTTAATATGTGCTTGTCATTGAGATTCCACTACTGACCTCGGAACTGTTGACTTACTATAGACTAAGTGGTTCTTATTGGACCATATGGAGACACTGGTACCAGAGATTCACTAGTGCATTTTAATTATTCTAGTCAACAGATATGATACTTTACCAGCTAATACTATATTCACACTGCCATAGTTTAACGTGTTTCGGCAAATATTTTAAGAAACTAAACAAAGTTGTTCAGACTACAATTTTATAAACTTCCTGTTTACATCATGACGAATTCATAAAAGGTGGTAGCAAACCGGCAGTTAAAAATTTTTTTCGTGTCCTAAATTTTAATAATTTTGCAAAGTTATTAATTAAAATTTTACATGTGTATGTACATTTTCCAATTGAATTGAAAACTTGAGCCAAAAACGAGGTTTTTAATAACTTTAAGCCAACACAAATCATAATTTTCAAAATACGCTGCTTGTTGTTATAGAAATGATACAACCTTTTTTAATTTCGACTTTTTTACATATTTTGCCGCCATTACAAACTGTGTTCAATAAGCACTAAAATAAAAAAATTTTGACTGAACACACTTCAAGAAGTACTTGGAACCCTGCCTTTTACTGGTTTTTGAATGAGTTTAATTTTGAAACACGTAAATTTTTTGACAATTGAGTATATGGGAAAACATCTAAAAATAACGTGTTTGGCTCGTTAACACTTAAAATTGCCATAAACACGGTAGTGTGAATTGCCTATAACAAATAAATTAGATTTTGTATGAAAACTTTTAGTTTTCCGTTCAGCCGCATATATTTTCAACACATCAAAATGAGACTATAAAAAATCGTTTTCTAGCTGTTAAAAACTTCTCTTCTATTAAAGCTAATATAGAAAGTGTAGACGATTCGTTGACAACGTCACCAAACTTGTCGAAAATAGTGGTGACTTGGAGACACTTGGCCCCTGGCTTTCTTCAGGGGCGTGAAAGTTGAAGAATGTTCAACTTTCTGCAGGGTACGCGCGTCGCAAACTTCTCTTTGTAACTTTCCTTATGGAAACACACTATTTCAACTTTTTTGGCAGAAGTCTGTATCGCATTAGCGCATTGAAAGCAAGCTATGTTCCTTCACCTTAAGAATTAAAAAATAGGAAAAATACATGCATTCGCATGAACTTCATGTCCCTGGCTACTATCAATTTCAAGTATGAATAAAACAACATTTCATAAATTATTTTCATCATTATAATATTTTTTTTTTCATATTTTTTCTTTATTTTCAAACAAGTTGATTTGATTTTTCTTTCTTTCGTCATTCGCTTAATTTAAAAAATAAAAACATAATTCTAGTACATGTTATTTTATTGTTTAATCATTTAAATTTTTCATTTTTTTAATGATTAATAATAATAATAACAGTAGATTAATTTATACAACTTGATTTTATTTTATAATTTACTTTTAATAAGGATGTTCTGTTTTATAATAAAAATATTTAAAACTTGGTTTTGTTACTTGTTTTAAACAGGAAGGTGTAGGTGGTGGGGATGGAGTTGGGAGAGAAGAGATGTTAAAAGACTTTAAAATAAACAGAGAGTTGTAGAAAAAATAAAAAAATTATTAAAATATATATGTATGTATATTTATTTTTTACTTATTAATATAATAAAAATACACTTAATATCTAAATGTAATTCTGTTTCATTGTAGTTAAATTTAACTTAATATGTATTTATTTTTAAAATGAGAGCCAAATATAAAGCAAGTATTAAAAGTTATTTTTTTTTATTCTTGTAGACTTATTTCAATTTAGATTTTTTTTTTTGTTTTTTTTTTTAGTTTTTAATTTAGTTTTTCCAATAGTTTTGTTTTGTACTATTTTTAAGTTATTAAAAATTATGTATGTAAACAATATTTACAAGTAGTGGATATAAGAGTCCAGTTTAAAAACTGCCGTTTTATAAAGTTGTTTAATTTTTAAATATACATATATACACATATAAATAAATGGTTTTAGTAAAATAAATATGTATGATTATTATAAGTTTATGTACAACACAAAAAAGTTAAGAGAAGTAGTTAAAGTAGGTCGGGTGTGATTTTAAGTTAGAAGAAAGTAAAGGAGGATGGTTGATTGGTATTGAGTAAAACTAAATCATTTGTTTTTTAGTTTTAATTTTATTTATTAGTTTTATTGCTTTAGTTAAGTTTAAAGATTTAATAATTATGTTTTTATTGTTTAAAAGTATTTTTTACATATTTTTTTACAAATATTTTAAAATATATAGTTGTTTTTTTATTTTTTTTATAAGCATAAAATTAATGTTAGTTAATGTATTTAGAAAATAATGTACACAGTTGGTTTGTTACCTTTTTTAAATATTTAAATTATAAATTCATTTTTTTAATTTTATTGTAATGATTATACCGTACATTTAATTCATTAAATTATAAATAAAATATTTGAAGACTGAAAGCTTTAGATAAAAAAGAAGTTGGTAAAAAGAACTAAAATAACATAGTGAAAGATAAATAATAAAAAAAAGTTTTAAAAAAATAAAAATAATAAATTTACACATTTTTTCCCATAAAATCTAGGTAAGAAACACACATTAGGAAAATTTTAAAGTAAACAGAAATTAAAATTATAAAGAAAGTAAAGAGTAAAACAAACATGACAACTACAGTAGCAACAGAAGAATTGGATATTGGTATTTAGTAGGACGTGTTGGGCCTGATTGTGTAAGGAGCTGGCGTAAACGCCTATGTCGTTTTTTGTAGTAGATTAAAGCAACACTCAACCCGTGTTCTTTAATCTACTACAAAAAAACGACTAGGCGTTTACGCCAACGCCTTACACAATCAGGCCCAATATTTTGCTTTATCAATTTTCCGTCTTCAATACATTTTTTATGTAAAAGGGAATGTATAAACATTCTTAAGATTAAGCGAAACTAGCAATAAAACACGTTTTATGTTTAAAGAAAGCTGATTTTAAGGAAATTTTAAACCGTTATTTCCTTAACATATATATAAATATCGTATTCCATCAGTTGTGAGAAGTCATGTTTTCATTTATGCAAATGTTTAAATATAATTTAGTGTAGAAAATCAAGATAGTATAATAGTTTGTAAAACTAGTTTAATATCTATTCTAAAAAAATAGTAATTACAATTTTCCTTTTTTTTAATCTCTCCATACTGTTTATCTTTTATATGTATGTAATGTTCTATAATATTTTCAGGAAAAGAAATAATAAAGATATCGTTATGTACACTTATCTAAACGTGTATGTACGTACGTAAATATAAAAATATCCCTATGACCGATGTTCTATCAAAAAGATTTACATATAATTATTATTATTATATTATTTTTTTTTTTTTTTTAGCAATTAGAAGTTTTACATTTTTGTTTTACTTGTTCCACTCTTTTTGCGAAAAAAACATTCCCTGTATCTTTCAGCGATCCTTAAGAATCTGTATAACAAGTTCTCAAATATCTTCATTGTCTCAGCTTAAGCTATGTCAACACTTTTTTTAAGCTCCTGACCAGGCATTTCAGTTTTATCACAATTTACGTTATGTTGTTGATGATTGTGCCTTGTTGTTTGTCCATTGTTGCTGTGACTTGCTGCGGAAGTATTTGTCATTGTAGTTGTCGCCGATGTGGTTAAAATTTTATTATGAGTGCTGGTATAACAACGATCTGGACTTGTTTCACGGGAGGAGGACATTGATGTCGATGTGGATGAGATTTCCTCTAAGCAATTGTCTAGCAGATCGCCGCCACCAATACTGCTTGATATACTAAGATTACGATTGCGTATAATGTCCATTTCTTCTTCTTCTGAAATTAGATGAAAAATTTTAAATTTGTAGTTATATAAATTTTCCTCGTTGAATTTAGTATTTTTATTGTCCGACTGATTAATCGACTTCAGTATGGGCAAATAATCGGTATTTAGGATTAATTTTGCCGAAGGCCCAATTTTTTAACACAACTATTTACAACTGTTACAAAAATATGCAGAAAGTATTAACCGTGAACACTAATATAAAAAAAAACGGTAAAGACGAAATAATTTAACTTAAATTGTTTAAAAACAGTTTTATAATCATTTTATTACATACATATTTGTTAGTGTCCGACCGAGGTCAATTTTTTATGCCAATGTCGAATCCGAAGTTCGCTTTAAAAAAAGCTTTAGAAAATTCGGCGGAACCGAAATCGAACTTTTCTTATAAAGCTCACAAGAAAAATTTTTATATTTTTGAGACCAATTAGTAACATTAAATTAAAAATGTTAAGACCCCCCGATGAAAATGGATAACTTCCAAACGGATGGAAAGATTTTCTTTAAACATATGCTACAAGACTTTAGATCAAGTCACCTTTCTAACGATAAAACAAACAAATGGTAAGCCTACGGTAGGGACTAATTTTGGCTTTACCGCTCCTTCCCCAGAACCATTTTTAACCCAACATTTTTCAAAACATACCTAGCCTCGATATTCAATCATTAGGGTTTTCCACATACAAAATTTTCAATATCTAAAAAACTTTTTTATTAGGAATATAAAAACACGTTTTTATAATTAAATAATGTTAATTATATGGGGTCTCAAATGGTATGACGGACGGCAACAGAAACATTTGATGTTCCTATTATTTTAGTACACCTTTTGTATAAAAAAAAAATATTTTTAAACTAGTCTAAAATATTATGACATTACGACAATATGATATGATAGCACAGCACACCGTTGGAATACCCTAATTGTGACAATTAAATTAATTCATTGTTGTTATGCGAAGGATATTTCTTCCTATTTCACCACTGAATACCAAAGAAGTCCAAAGAATGTCTTCCACAATCTTTGCGACACAACCTCATTAGTGGCGGTCAGTCTTACATTTTACCCCTCTGTAAGCGACTCAGGGACAGTTGTGAAGCTTTTTGAGGATTTCGTCTCTTTTTCCCCTATGTTTGACCGCGATGAGGAGTCATTTACCCTCGTCCCAACCCCCTCATTTTTTGGCTCATGCATTTTTCATCCAAACCTCACAAATTATGGGGTTCAAGCGTATCGAAATCAAAAATTCCACCCCTAATGTATATATGAAACAAATGATAAAAAAAACATCAACAAGTGAATCAATAGTTCATTATATGTATATCCATTTTGACATCTGTTAAAAATTAGATAATATCCATGAAGCTTTAATTTTTTTAAAATGTTGTATTCTCTTAACTTTTCAAAATTGTAACATGTAAAAATCATCTCATGAGCAAGGTTAACAACCTTGTCTAAACCACATATGACAGATCTTATATATCTCGAGACTTCTTCCAATAACCATTATAATAGGCGTGTCCAGTCAGGAGTCCATTAAAAGGGCATTGACATTGTCTCGAAATCTAATACTTTCGAGATTTCGAACTAAATCTAGTTAGTTTTTAGTAGATTTCCCATACAAAACGAAATCTACTTTGTCACCAGATTTGGACGGAATCTACTCAAAATCTAGTGTTTTTATTTAATTTTTACTACCCTGTACAACATTTTTATATAAAAACCCTACGGTAAATGCAACTAACACAAAACAAATCACGTGAGCGGTCCCCAGGTGGTAGGGACCAGTCCGAGTTCTAACACTTCCTATTAAGCTGACCAGTCACTTTTACATGGGGATGGCCTAGGATGGGGTTAATTGATACTTCGCATGCGCCTTGTGACTTGTCACTGAACTATCTTATGACGACCTAATCAGTGTAGAATAACATAGATTATAAATAAATATTATTCCAACATTTAGCGGAAATAATTGATTAATAATTGAAGGTCTATTTATTTTTTTATTGTAACACATGCAAGTAGAAGTTGTATTTTATTTTTAAGTAGAGTCTTTGGTGGGATTCGAACCGACAACCTCCGGCATGACAGGCTAGCGCACACTACCCACTCGACCTCAGGAGCATTTATATTTCAAATGCATGAATACCAATTAAGCTGAAGTTAATATCTAAATATAATTTCGTGACTGGTTCCTGGGTAAAATCGCGGTATAATTGGAGGAATGCCGTTTACTACAATACTACCCCAAGCCCCTACTAAATTTATTGAAAATGGGTAAAATGTGACCATTTAAACAATATGTATTTTCTCACCACTCAGAAGTCCTTACTTTGGGTATCACTCCCATTTTCTCAAATCATATGCCAGGTACTTTTGGATCATTTTTCACCAAATTTTCCGCAGGGAAGTGATTGAATTAGCTATAAGAATACTACGTTCTACAAAAATCTTCCATAAAAGGTGTGTGAAGCCGACACTTTTTGGGTTACAGTTTAAGATAAATTTCAGTAAAAGGATTTTGCCTTGGACACGAATTCTTGGAAAATGTAAGTGTAAACGATATAGATTCGTTGTCTCGAAATTAGACAATGTAAATGCAGTATAACAATCTTCGTGTCTTAGCATTCAGTTTGACAGTTACATGCCTAGGCTTAGAAGGGATAATACGATCCAATGATAGATGAACATAACAAGAGTAAAAAACAATTTCATCTGTGATATACAAGATTTGAACAATATTAGCCTCAAAAACAGCCAAGGAATTTTTCTAAATTTTATATATTTCTTCCAAATACCTACAACACAGCCACCCACATCGATCCACACAGATTACTTTAGCAGTATTAAAATTGACGAGGCTTTATACACCTTATAAAGTTTTATAAAAATTTCTTTGGTTAAACAATTATCTTGTAGTTACCCAGCCAGCAAAATAAACCGACGTTGTCTGAATCAGACAATTCAGGCAAATGTCTGACTTTATTCTTAGAGATTTCGTACAGATTTCTTTCAGACATTCAATATACGACTGGTATGGCCGCTTTCTGATCGATTTCGTATAGATATATCGGAGGGATTTTATTTTCTTTTGTGTACCGACATGCCTGATAGATTTCTGACTGATTTCGTACAGATGTGTCTGGTTCGTTATAATTCCCTTTGGTTTTTTTGTTTTTAATTTTGCTTTTTAATTAATGAGAAATAAAAATGTCAATAATGTAATTTAATGGCAATTTAAAAATATTTTGTTTTTTAATTCTTAAATATTTTGTTTTTTATTTCTTAAATATTTTTTAGTCGTGTATTTTGTGTAAAAGGAAAACCGATATTTAAAAAGGTATGTATATTGTTACGAAAAATTCAGATTCAAATATAACGACATAAAAATAACAGCTGTAATGATAATCTGTATTTGCTACCACTAAATACAACACTGCCTATGTAATGTCAAAATAAAACCATTGGCAACACTTTTGTGATAGCCGTTAGAATAATTCAAATAGCGGAAATAGAACTTTCTGGAAATAGTGCCGAGAACATCCATGATTATTCGAGAATGTTAAAAGACATTGTAGATTGCGATAACATTAAACACAGCTGTAAGAAATGTAAACTTGATAACAGCGTAATTTGTTTAAGTAGCAATCTTGAAAACATTAGTATATGTGTGTATGCAAAGATAAACATGCACAAGAAAAATTCCATGCATACCACACACGCACATACATTACACCATAGCAAGACCAAAATGAACAGCCGTACACTTAAAGATGAAAAGAGACCTGCATTAAGAGAGACGGCTGTATTCCGGAAGGTCGGAGAAGTTACCAGAAGGTTTCATAGTTGACTATAAAAGGAGGGCTGCCGGACAAACGAGAATCAGTGTGTTTTTAAACTTAGACGAGTAAATATCGCCAAGAATAGTTAAGGTGAAGGTACATAGCATGCGTTAAATACGCTAATGCGTTGCAGACTTCTGTCAAAAAAGTTGAAATAGTGTGTTTCCATAAGGCAAGATACAAAGAGAAGTTTGCGACGCGCGTAGCTCGCAAAAAGTTGAACATTCTTCAACTTTCACGCGTCGTATACAAAATGACAGGTAGTGCTGCCAGATTCATATGCTAAAATGTTTGTTTAATGGAAATAAATTATTAGAAATAATTTTTTTTTATTAAAAAATGGATGCAAACTGCATTAAATATATAAAGAAAAATAAAACTTAAAGGCAAGACAAAATATAGCCGGCAAAAACTTGAAATTGTATAAGCAGAAGAGCATCAAAAGCGTGGTGTGACTTGCCATTCTTAAAGCGTTAAAAGTTCGAAAAGTGAGAAAAGCGTTGCCGCGTAACGAGTGGTAGGTACCTCCACCTTTGGTGTGTACATCGCGTTTAGTTGTACGTGTTTTTAAAGTAATAAATAAAGTGTTACTGAGAATTTATTTGCAAAATAAATATCCGAGTTTTATTTTATTGCAATTCCACGAATCCTGTGAAAATAATAAAACCGTTTTTATGTAAAGGACTAAAAACGTAACAATATTATATATGAAAAATTGGAAACAATAACAATATGAAATTTATTTTTCTATCTGTAAAGCTGTTTTTAGACTATTATACAAGGTGTTCGATTTCTGCACAAAATGCAACCCTGATATAATGTGTTGTTATTGCTTTTTTAAACTTTTCGTAAACTGATTAGATTAGGGTTGCATTTTCTACACAAGTCGAACGGCTTGTGAGATAGTGTAAAACAGCTTTAAGAAATCTGTACGATTAGTAGAGTATGTATGTATGTATACATAAGTAATGTATTTTAAATTTCAATTTATTAAAAAAGTTCCTACATTAAATTATTAACGTTATTTATGTTGTTTCGGCACCTTGAATAAGCAATTAAACAATTAAACTCACAGTTTGCATACATTTATATTAGCCATTGGCGTCAACTAATCGGAAGAGGTGGCTAACGTCGTCAAACGAGTGGAATTACGCAATTACGTTGAATTTGAGTAAAAAGTTTATATAAAAAGCACTTTCTTTTTTGAGTGATCCCCATGCAAATTTTCCCCTAAATCAGTTGTTTCACTATTGCACACCGAAACCTTATTTTGGTGGGCTATTTCTCTCCCTTATTCCCAGCAGGGAACTGTATTTTTCATCCCTTAGCCCTAATGGAGCGATCAAAGTATTCACAGTTGGCTCCAGAAGAGGTAATAGAACTGGCGGAGGTTTCTATGTGGAAAACTCGAATGTAACGGTTGCATTTAGACTTCAGAATGGCCACAGCATCTTGCAAGCATAAATCTCCGCTATCCCCAGGGCGGCAAGATGTCTTAGGTACTATAACATATCAGAAGATATCTATATATTTACCGACAGCAAAGCGGCCAACGCCGCTGTAAATGGTGTATACACTACATAACTGGCGGTTGTCGAATGCCGGGTATCTCCAATATCTGAACTAATGTAAATTCGAATTATTTTTATTAAGAGTGGAGTACTGGAATATTCAAATCAGATTAGCAGAACGAATCAGTACTACTGATTTCGACAGGCCGCTACACCGTCTCATCAGCGTACTTGTTCACTTTTACCACTATGAAGGCGGATGCTTTTTACAAGGAAACAATTTTTGTAACGAAATAGAATACAAGACTTTTTTCATGTAACCTTTTGCATTCATTTTATTTCAAACTCATGAACTCGGCGGTTAGACTAAAGGCCTCAGCGGCATAGGAGCGGGGTAACGTAGGCCATGCGACGATATTAGGGTAAATCTTGGATCTTCCCGACCACACTGACTATTGCTCACCTGCTCTGCTGTCCGACAAGATTCGTGGTGGAATTGTCGGGCACATCCTCTGAGACAAACTGCATACACCAATATGAGGATGTGCTTGTGATTTACACCGATGGATCCAAGTCGGGCATTGGAGTATGCGTGCGCATCGTCATCCCACAAATACAACGTACAATAAACTTTAGGCCATCAAATCAATGTAGCATCACACAGGCTGAAATATTGTCAATCAAAAGGGCGGTCAACTGGTTAAGGTACTACAGCGTATTCGATCAGGACACCCGGAGGGTGCGAAAGGAAAACTGTTCGCATTTGTATGTTATTTACATTGTAATGCGAAATCATTTCTTTCGTTTCGAATTACAGAGTAAAACCATCTTCCTTATAGCGACTGCTGCAGGAGTTGTCAGAACAAGGAGGAGGAAGATACTGTTAATCGCCTCCTCTTTCGATGTCCAGCACTATCTAGGAATAGGGCGTAATACTTGGGAAATCCGTCACTACCCGAACTAGCAGACCTGGGGGAATGCGACATTAGGGGAATGAATTTATTCATACGTTACTCGGGTTAGTTTAACATCGGCCGAACCTCTGGGATAAGCAGGGTACTTTCTTGAATTTCCTTATTGTAAATCCCAGGCATAACACAGGGACCAAAGGACCCAAGTGGGTTCGTTTCTAGAAACCGGCAGCCTGTTCAACCTAACCTAGTAAAATCGTAAAAAAAAACATGATATACCCGACACGTCGAAGGAGTTCATCATAATTGACCAAACATTCTAAAGCAATTAACGATACAAAAAATATTTGATTTTTCATCTGAACTCCTCTCTTTACTGATGGCTCATTTTTAAATGGGGTAGCCACGTACTCAGTAATAAAGCAGCTTTCAGTATCCGAATTTGTAATTGTTAATAAAGAAAGTTTGCCCAATTTTACTGGGATATTTATCGCTGAAATGGCGGCGATAGTCTGCTACTTCTTATTCAATTCAGCATGGATTAAAAACAATTATTTGTTTCGATAGTTTAAGTGCTTCCAGAGCCCTAAGAAATAATTCCAATGGTTCGTATGACGATATAATCTTTCCACCTGAACCAAATCATGAAATATTTGTGCTTTGGTTTCCTTCTCATATTGGTACACTTCTTCTATACAACTCCATTATAAAACCAATATGGTCCTACGGTATCCAGTTATGGGGCACTGCCTCGGCATCAATGTAGAACAAATTCAAAGGCGACAAAATAAAATACTCCGTACGTTACAGCAGCCCCATGGTATGTCAGAAACAAGCGAATTCATAAAGATCTAGATGTGCCGCTGGTTAAGACAGTGTTTTCTTAAGACGTGAGTTGAGTTGCACCCAAATCCCCTAGCCCGAAACATTAACTTTAAGAGGCCATACTTGGCTGAGAAGGAGGGGCACTCTTGCTCTCAGCCGAACACGAGAGACGTAGACAACCAAAGAGCCAACCGCTGGAACAAATATTTTTGTCTGGAATTGGCTGGACTTAAAAATTAAACATTTTTAGAGTTAAGATTTGATTACTTATTGTTAGTTCAATTTTATTGAAAATACAATAAATAAATATAACCGTTGAAAAAAATATTGGTACACATATTGGTAATGAATTCGCAGATAATATTGCCAGAAGCTCATTGAACATGATATATAACGGAAACGCCATGTTTACCAAAAGCCATAATGAATCCTTTCAGGATTTTACAATTACAGCAATAACCAATACAAAGGCCCAAATACAACACCAATTTCGAAAGGAATCGGTATATTATGATGGTTCGTCTAAGAGTTGGGATTGCCACATTTTGAATATAGGATCTCGATATGGTTTACACTAAGCTTTTTTGACATTCTTCAAGATTTCGTTTCTAAGACAAAATACTTTGACTCAAATTTATCTTAAACTGTAACCCAACAAGTGCCGACTTAGCTAATTCACACACCTTTAATAGAAAATGTTTGTAGAGCGTAGCTAATTCTCTCACCTTTTATATAAAAATGTTGACCTGAAATTTAGATAAGTGAAATTTTCGGTCCCTGTTCATAAATGTGCATTTGTGTTGACACGGATGGTCTAGGAGTAAATTTTACGAAAAAAAAAATTTTTGCACGAAAAGTGAGTATGGGTTTGGAAATCACTATACACTCCCGATCAGATGATTAGAACCACTTAAATTTCTGTTTTTACGCCATATCTTTTAAAATTTTTGATTGACAGCTAAAATGGGATAGTTTGGCGTCTGGAATAATGAAGCAAAAGTAACACAATAGTCGAAATAAAAACGAAAACACAACTGATAAAAATCAGTTGTCTTACGTTGATAAATTGCAATTGAAAATAAATAAATACACATTTAAAATCAGTGGTGTAGGATAGTACGTTAGATATTAAACGAGACGTCACTTGTTCAATTTCAGCCAAGACCATGCGTGTGTTTTTTTTAATTTGTAATGTTAAATGCATAAAATTGAGTAAGTTTATGTTGTCTTTGTACAGCTAATTTACATACTATGCTTTCGCTAAGTGGTTGATACGTTGGATTTCAAACCTGAACGAGCTTTATTCGATTC
Source organism: Panzeria rudis (assembly GCA_956483635.1). NCBI lineage: Eukaryota > Metazoa > Arthropoda > Insecta > Diptera > Tachinidae > Panzeria > Panzeria rudis. Next base: position 41,782,870 of record OY101451.1, on the reverse strand, counting down.
CCATTAGAAGTTAACATTACAAACAGTGAGTAAAAATATAAATTTAATAAAATAATAATTAAAGATAAAGAAAGATACGGATATAATAACCTTCTAACATTTAAAAATAAAGCAAAAATCAATTATTTTCACGGAACTTGGGGTTGATTATTTAACAGTAAAAATAGCAGAAACAAGGAAACCTCTTTTATTTTTACGGAAGCTGCTATTAGTTCTTTTGCAAGTTAAATTGATCCAAACAAATAAGGAATCATTAATTTTCTATGGTGCTAAGTCTATTAACTTTTTAACATTTAAAGTTGAATAAACTTTTTGTTAAATTTAAATGAAAAATAAGTAGACCGGTTTTTAATTGAGTTTTAATTCATTTTATATTGTAATTTCAGTTAATTTTAAGTACAGAATATTTCGAGTGTATTATCTTTTGAAAATGTATGAATTGAATAAAAGAAACAAGTGCAATAAATGCCAAACAATTTTAAAAAAGTGCTAAGCTAGCATTTTTTGAAGACTTTAGTGCTAGATTTAGCACTAAAAATGCTAAAATGGCAATCCTGTGGCTGGCAGCTTGCGACGTGATAAGAGCTAGTCTATTAGGTAGATTGATCGCCCGTGCTTGATGTAAATCTTATGGGATACAGTAGCTAGAGAAAGCTAAAAATATAGGAATCTTTCCAACTATTGAGATGGATTAGTTATTGAGTGAGGGATCGCCCGGCTGGATAACTACTCGTTCTCATGTGAAGATCTGAGAGACGAAGATTGTATTCAGGGCTTTCCCCTTGCAATTTTGAGTTGAGAGCAGTGGTATCGTTCGCCCACGGTGAACACGGTCGAGCAGGTGAGGAGCTAGCTACGCCAATCCCGTATATGTGCGGAAAGCGAGCAATCTCTCCCGCTGTCTGACGTAGTGACCGGGCTGGGGGGACCCATCACTATTTCGTCCTCATTTTCTTTTTTATTACATTATAAAATTTTTATTATTTTTAAGAATAGTTCCTAAGTTTGAAGATCAATAAACAAGTGGAAATACGCTTTATAACGATTTAAGAAATAAGGTTTTTCTTTAAAATAAACAACAGCATTATCAACGACACCTGTACCTCGTTTCTGTATTTCTCGCATCGTAAAAGTTTGCACATGAAGTGTGAAACAAAAAATTCCGTCGTTTCTCGATATGTGAGTAGAAACTGTTTCTGTATATCAATGTGAAAAAATAGCTAATTTATTGGAATATTCCAATCATTCAGTTGTCAAACAGAGCTACAAGCCGATGGAAAAGTTTTCACGACGGCGTTGAAATATTTGCATACAAAACTATATTATTTAGTAAACAAAAAATACTTTATTGAATGTGTTTTATCTTTCTAACGATAATGTGTCGTATATTAAAATTATTGTAAAATACTTGTTGTAGCTTTTTCAATACCAAAGAATACTCGTTCAAGTTTTGTTATCGGCGGAGCATGATCGCAATACAAAGAAGAGTCGGCGACTAGCTATCAGGCGGGAAATAATTTTATATTGCTAATTATTTATAAAAAAAACTTCTTTAAAACAGAAAAATGAAATAAATTAACTATTTTACATTATCGATATTAAATTTGAAAGTCTATCATTTAATATTTTTAGTTTTAATAATACTTCTCGCATCGTTTTTAAATGTAAGAAATTTTTACGGCGTTAGTGAAAAACTTTTCACAAAATGTTATTACAGAAACACTTTTTCTGACTTCCTTCCAATAATTGTTGGAAAATAGCTTAAATGACAGATGGTTCTCGCAATGTCAAGGTACAGAAACACTTGCGTGAGAAAACTACTTTTTTGTTTCAATTGATATAGTTTCTCTTTCAATTCGCACGTATCATGTGAGATATTTTACGGTGTGAGAAATACAGAAACGAGGCACTGGACTCCGCTGAGCCTATCATAGCAACCAGCAGAAAAACGTATCATTACGTGGGCGCCCGAGCAGGGACATTTCTGTCCATACCACCAACTGGGACAGATTTGTTCATAAAAATATAATAAATAATTCAAGCATCGACATTTGAGTCCAACCAAAAGTACATGCAGCGACATTCTTTATCGATACAACTTCGACCGATGATAATTCGTGAAGATGCATACCGAAAGCAGCACCAGAAAAAGATTATTGAGGACCGCTGAAGAAGGATGTCCTAACATTCTATATCACCGAATTTGAAGAAACCACACCAGTGGTACAGTAGAAGAGCTACGTAAACGTTTTGCTAAATTTCTACTGTCAGAACTTGATGAGGTAAAGTTCCAGAAATTACTGGAGCTACAATAAAAATATAAAAGCACCATGTCTATAAGCTCCGGTGAAAATCTAAAATGATCTTAGTGACCAAAAGCGCGCCAACATCACCTGTGAAAGATGAAGCCTTGCAAGGTAAATCAAACGCCAAGAGCGAGATACAAAAACGAGAACCGCGTTTTGATCATCGACATAGTCCGGAACTTATGACGGCGGAAATGATCCCTTAGGATTCATCGAACGAATAGAGGAGCTTGCAAAAATGTATGAGGTAAGCCTTGACCATGTATTAAAAGCTTTGTCGGAATTTTTGCAGGAAAAAGCGCTATGTTGGTTTAGAAATAACCATGAGCAGTGGGAACAGTGGTCACTATTTAAGGAAAACTTTTTTCCTTCCACACCGGTATTATTAGATGACGAAATCCGAAAGAGAACTCAGAGGCCGATGGAATCATTTAAAGATTACCTGCTAGCCCCACAGAGCCTGATCGGTTTGGATACAGAGCTAGGGAGTATCCCACAGCACACGTACTCCAATCGGGGAGAACATCACCGGATGGTTACCCAGCAATCACCCACGTCAGCCAAGGTGCAGAAACAAAAGCATAATCGTAAAACAGTAGCGAACAACACAAACTTGGTCTGTGACAATGGTCAATATTCTCATAGGGAAGAAACCAGTAGCAGCTATCATCGATACCGCTTGCAACCAAAAGTTGCATCACTCCTAGATTGGTGAAAGAGCTCCACCATGAACCCACTTACATAGAAGTGGACATCGCATTCTCTTTGGCTGATGGCACATGCAAACTAATTTCTAAAGCAGTACAGTCTGATGTTACCCCGAGCAGTTCGACAGTTAAGCATAAATTCCTCATTATGAGCGACTCCAAAGAAAATGTCGTCTAAGGCCTCGATTTTCTTCGAAAAGTTAACACTACTCTTCTTTGTGCCGGCCTGGTAGTAAATTTAGAGCAGGCAGAAACGATAAATCTTTGCCAAGAGGAAACCGGTGACAAGGTAAGAGAAATTCCTGTTAAGCCAATATACACATTACACAGTGATATTAGCCACAGTTTGCGGCAGAAAAAAGAAAATGTTTTGACCGAAGAGCTCCAAAATTTCCAACAAATATAGGGCTGCGCTACTGTCGTTAAACATCGAATCACCAGGAAGGATGAACGGCCAGTAAAATTGCGCTATGCGCAACGCAACACCGCCATCAATACAAGCATAGACAAGGAGGACAGCAAATATGTGCAAGCCGGAACAGGTAACTGTAAGTGGCTACAAAAGCAAACCACCGATGTCCGACAGCACCCAGGAAAATTTGCAAATTATACGATTGTCAAAGGACAACTCTATCGTCATATTCCCCGAAAGACGAACGATGAAGACAGCACGCCATTGAAATTGTGTGTATCCACCCCGTGGCGATGCCATGTTCTGCAAGAGAGCCATAGCCCAGCCACATATGTACATTTGAGTGCTAGGAAAACAACTCACAAGATTTTGAGTCGCTATTATTATATTTTGCAACTAACAACGTTAATAAATCGAGCATTTAATGAAAGTCAAATTACTGATGTTATTTACACTGACTTTAGCAAAGCGTTTGACAAAGTCAACCACAATCTGCTTTTGGCCAAGCTAGAGTTAATAGGTTTCACTGAAACTACTTTAAGCTGGATAAAGCCATACCTTAGTTGTAGAGTGCAAAGTGTATGTTTTAACACTTTCATCTAAAAGAAAATAGCTGTTAATTCTGGAGTTCCTCAAGGAAGTCACCTGGCCCATTATTTTCTCCTTATTCATAAATGATATGCCTAATGTTATAAAATTTTGTAAAGTTCTACTGTACGCTGATGATGTTCAAATTTTCCTGAGCTATAAAAATTTGTCGGACACAACTTACCTGCAACAAGATTTAGATAGTTTCTATAACTGGTGCAGCATTAATCTGATGGACTTAAACTTGAAAAAATGTAAGCAAATGCGTTTTTCTAGAAATTGGACCCCATCAGTACTATATACTTTAAATGGCTATCAATTAAGAGTTAGTGGAAGAGTTCTTTAACCTTGGACTCCTACTTGATCCGAAGTAAAATTTTCTGAAACATATAACAATGGTGGTGAATAAAGCTCGTGGAACGCTCGCTTTTATTAAGCATTGGGCCAAGGAGTTTACAGATCCATATATTACTAAGCAATATAGATCAGTAGTGTGGGACCCGGAAAGTATTATCCTGCGAGATCGTCTTGAATCCGTTCAAAAACAGTTTCTGTTGTTTTGTTTGAGAAGTTGGCATAGAAATTATGCTATGGGTCTTCCATCTTATAATATTAGACTAGCAATTATCAAACTACCTACTTTAAAAAGCAGAAGGACGATGCTCAATGTAGCTTTTTTGGTCAAGCTGATTAATGGTGATGTGCTCTCGGAATTTCTTTTAAGTAATATACAATTTAATGTTCCACGTCGTTCCACCCGTTATTTCATTCCCTTATATCTACCAGTATTTCATAAAAATTATGCTAATGCAGATCCATTTAGAAGAATGTGTAAAAATTTTAATGATTTGTACAATTTTATTGACTTTTCTGTAAATGTTGATATTATTAAACGTAATATAATCTTGTTTTTAAATACTTAAATTTTATACGTGTATTATACATTGTATGTTAAAAATTATTTGCAGTTATACTATAAGTCTGTAAGGGGATATTTTTCCATAGTTTAATTAAATAAATAAATAAATTACTGGCCGGGAATGGCACGTGAAATAAATCTCTATGTTCAACAGTGCGAGACGTGCCAAAAAGTTAAGGTAACTGTCGGCACCAGAGCCCTCCACGTCTTTCCAAAGGAAAGGCATAACATTTTAAAAATCGTCCAAGAAGGATGCGACATAAAAAAGGCACCCTCCGAGAAACAACGGCACTATAATTTGCGTAGTTGTAAATGGAAGCCTAACATCGGAGATAGGGTTCTAGACCGCGCAAACCCGCCATCCAATGCAGCCAACAATTGTGCGGCCAAGCCTGCACCAAAGTACGGGGGGCCTTATGTCGTACAGGGATTTGCGTCCACCGTCACTGGAAAACTTCGTGTAGTGGACAACTCTGAAGAGCGCACTGCACACATTAGTGAACTGAAACCATATTACCACAATGCTAACAACAACATAATCAAAGGGAACATTTCGTCCGCCATGAGCACAGCAAGTATTTCTGGCTCAACGACCTCCATGACTAATTGCACCCATCGAGAAAGTTTGTCACTGTCATCATGTATTGCATCACCCAAATTCATTAGCCCAAGCACAACACCTTTGTCGTCGGCCTCAAATTTCCGGAGGGAGGAATGCAATAATAAACTAATCTTAGTTAAGTACTACATATTGAAAATATTTATTTTATTCTTTTAATATTGTACTAAAATTATTATCTTTTGTATATATAAGTAAACGGTACTAGAATTGTTCATACTTTTTATTTTCTCTGCTGTAGCAAATAAATTGAATCACTGTTAAATTATTTCCCCTCACTCTCTATGTAAGAGTGCAATAAGATTAATTTACACAAATATGTTAAGAGCATGGTGAAATAAGTATACAGGTAGCCGCATAAGATCAACAAATACAACAAAAAACTAGATGATGCTTGTCAATGATGCTTTTATTTGTTTTTAAGTTTTTGTTTACATATCGTCAGCTTATTATTGGTTTGGCCCACCGACCATTTAAAAAAATTGAGTTAGGTATGGGGTATATATATTTTAGATGTCCTCTTTCTGAATCCAAAATCTGTTTCACGAAATTGTCTATGGTTTTTGAAATATCAAGCATTGACTTTGACTCATATCCACAAGTTTAACGTCTGCTGAGTATTGGTTTGCTTTACAAACCACTATTTGGGTTATGCAGCAAATTTTTCATACAAAATGTAAAAAAATGTATTTAAGTTTTGTTTTGCACTATTCACATAAAAATGAACGTAGGTTAAAACAAAATTTAAATTAAATGGGAATGTAATTGGCACATACAGAAAAACAAGACATAATAAGAATTCTACAACGGCGTTGAACCGAAAAATCATCAGTTGACTATGAGCCGCCAATTAAATTAAATAAAGTAAAATTGTTCAAGATTGAACTAATCTATATAATAAAAAGTAAAGCTGTTTTATTTAATTGTAAATCAAATTCAAGTTGTTTTATTTTATGCCTTATTGCAAATAAAGTCCGTCGACGTGTTTGTTTTTTGCCAAAATAAGGCTAAATCTAAATTGATCGATTAGCTTCGTACTCTGGATGAAAACATAAACATTACCATGCGGCTTTATTAAATAAAACAAATTTTGTGATTTTGTTTATCGCCATAAATGAATTTAGTGCAAGTGCCTTAAAAATGGATTTTTCATCCATTTCTGGTACATCCATTTCTGGTACCATAATGGATAAAGTAATTCTGTATAGAAAGAATGAAGAGTACAATTTACGGTATAAAACATCTGCCAAAGATGAAGAATTTCAAAACGCAATTTTACTTAAATCTGCATCAAGAAATTGTCTGGAAACTCCACAGGATTTGTTACAGCAAACATTAAAAATTTCGACCCCTTCAACCATTCCAAATGACAAAAAAAAAGAAGAACTTAAGACTTATTTATATTTCTTCCAAATAATGATAGCATTTATTTTGAACATTTACTTAAAATGTAATTTTTAAGTTTCAAATTTGAAGTCTTGATATTTTTTTGTTTAAAAAAACTAAAATACTGTTAACTAAAAAGACTGTTTTGTACCCTCTATTTATTTCATTTTTTGAAATACTACTTTGTATCTTTTAAATATATGTAGTACATAATATGTACCACATACATTATATTAATATCTTTCGAACATACAAATAACTCATAACAGTAGGACTGTTTTTATGTTTTTATAAAATAAATTAAAATAAAATACCAAATTTATGGTTTAAAGTTTTTAAAATACTACTTTGTACCTTTTAAATGTACATTAATATATTTTAAATAACAAATTAACTCATAGTAGTACAACTGTTTTTTAGGTTTTTAAGTTTTTATCAAATATATTAAAATAAAATACCAAATTTCCGCACCTAGATGTTTTATTTCATTAATAATATCTTTTACATTGATATACACATACGCTCATTCTTCGTTTCCACAAAAATTCAAAAATTACACATCCGTTTCTATGAATATGCAGCAAAAAATACAACTTTTGAAAAAAAGTTTGATATGCAGGACAAAACAAGATTATTCATTACCAGAAACAGGGTACTAACTTTTGATTAAATGCATGAAAGTTCATAAAAATTTTAATTTTTGATCAGAACATATGCCGGTAGCAGTGGTGAAAATATAAAAAATTCTATCGGGTATATTTTGAGAAAACTTTATGTAAACCTTCTTTGTCGTTTTTCTCCATTCCGAGTTTGTGGCATATGCGCCAAACTAATAATAAGCTGACGATATGTAAAATAAGTAAATTCCCTTATATAAACTTCTGACTTATACAATAAGAATTCATTTAGTTGCGTATATCCAAACATCAAAAACACAGACAGCAAAAGATTTCATAAAACTTATGGAAAAAGTAAGAGATAACAATATTGGAAAAGTTTTATCTGATCAATATCCAGGAATAAATTCAAGAGTTCAAAAATTACTTAAAAGAAAAATCTATTCCAAAAATTGTCACTGCAGTAGATACACCATTTTCAAATTTTCTAAATGAAAGATTAAACCAAACTCTTATTAATAAAATTAGATGCATGATAAATGAGAGCACCAAAAAGCAAGATTGGACAACAATACACATAGAAGCATATAACGAAACTGAACACACTATTACAGGATTCGCGCCAAAATATCTCTGGAAGGCACGGATGGTTCACTTTTACCAGATGAATTAAATTGGACAACAGGGTTCCATATGCGATAATTTTTTTTTCACATATACATACCAGCTTTCTTGACTCAAATATTTTGCAATATAAGCAGCAAACATCGACTGATGTCTGTTACTGTTTTGACGATTTGGTCATGTTATTGCATAATGGCCAAATTTCTTGCAATTGAAATAATATTTTTTATGTCCTTCTCCTTAAACTGTTTCCTATTTACTAGAGCTGCATCTGAAACTTGTGGCTCAAATTTAACATCCTGTAATAGCCTAGCCTAGTCATAATCATAAGATTATATTCTATTGGCAAACCCTTTAATAAAATAGGCGATATCCATTCATCAGATGCTTTGAAATCAATACCATTTAACTTTTGTGTTATTGACACAACTTCAGAAACATAAATGTTCTACTGAACTACAGTCAGTCATCTGAATGGAGTACACTTTCCGCAAGAGTCCAATGGAAGTAACAGTTTCCTGCACGTAAACATACAGGCTCTTGTGCAACAAAAAAATAAGACGGCAACTGACTTGCGTCTCTTTCGCAGCATCATCGCACGTTCCTTCACCACAGGACCATAAATTGTCCAACTCAATGTAAGTCTTTAATGCAAAACACCACGTGGACCAATTATCAGAACCAACTATTTTTTGGCTGGCGCAAATTCCTTCGCCTACCCCTTCACGTGGGTTGCCCGCTGGTAACAAGCACCACAGTTTCGTCCAACTTCTGCTTTGCACTCAGGACGGTGCTTGACTAAAGTTTGGACACTCATCTGACTATCTGTCTGGATCATTGGAAGAAGGTATGTTCCGATCAGCCAGAAGTCATGTTGGGGGATTCACGCTCTTAGGGAGTGTCGTATCTTCATGCGCTGATGGTAGTGTACTTGCATGCTCTTTCCATATTGGTGAATGGAGGAAGGTCGGACACAGGAGCTCGTTACGGTCATGTCTCTGCTGCAGTTCCCTGATTAATTGTAAGTAGGCGGAGATCTGGTATCCACTCTTAAAGCTGGTACCCCTAATCTACGGTGGAACAGCATATGCCAATGGATGTATGGTTAATAGGGAGATTAGTCGTGAATATGCGAACTCTGGACTTGGGAACTCGAGTTTTACATAATTCTCACTCTAGCAAGGGGCTATGCTAGACGTGTTCTGTTCATATATATCGGAAAAATTTTTTATGAAAAACACTGATTTACAAAAATCCAAAATTACACCAAAGTGGTGTGAGCACCATTCGGGTGCTACAGGCAAACTTTTTTTTACTAAATAGTATGAATCGAACATTAAATTATTTTCCCAATTATTTCCTTCAATTTAGGAACTTTTAAATACATTTTTTCATATTTAATTTTAAAAATATTAATAAAATTCAGTATTTAACTTGTATAGCCTGTTGTACTACGCACAACTCTTTCCTTTCTGCCAAACAGACTATTTGTTCAATTCACAAGCTCAGTCGTATGTCTTATCGTTTAAAAAAAGACGACACTTGCTTATGTTCTTGTGAACATATAAATTTGTTGTATCGTTATTTTGTAGTATTTTAAATGTTAATTCAATGAGTTAATTCATTTTTAGTAAATAATTTATGCCGACAAACGAATTTTGTTATTATTTACAGGTTTAGTGATTTCTTTAATACATTTAGCAATTTTTCGCGAATTTGCGATTTTTCGCGATTTTTTCGAATTTTTTGCGACTTTTAATTTTTGCAAAGTTTGCGATAAAAGCGACTTTTTGCAAGTTTTCAGCTTCCTTACAGAGTTGCCAATTTTTAAGCAATATTCGACTTTGTTATCATGTCGCTATTAGCAAGTTTTTGAAAATTTTCGCTATTTTCGCAATTTTTACCAAATTTTTTCCATTCCTTACAGCTTTAGCGATTTTTGATCATTTTATTGCTTGATTAAACTTGTGCAATTTTCCAGTTTTCTTGCGGCAGGCGTAATTTTTCCAATTTTTTGGCTTTCTTACATTTTCAGGGTGTTTTAATCAATATTGCGCTTTGTTATCTTTAAAATTTTAGCGAGTTTTTGCAAATTTTCATAATTTTCGCGTTTTTTCCCGAGTGCTTGACTTTCCTTAATATTTTGGGGCTAGTTTCCAATATTGCAATTTTTCGCGAATTTTCGACATTGATTGATTCACTCACTCCAAGTTTTTGGCATTTTTAGAGTTCGAGTCACTTTTAATCTATTTCAAGCTTTGATTTCGATTTTCGGATTTATTTATTTTTAATTTTGCAAATAATCATAATTTTGCGAGGTTTTTTGAACAACTCTTCTACAAGCTGTTATAGCTGGTTCCCGTTCTATACCTTATATTTTTTACAAATTAATCTAATAAATAGAATATTCCCAGAAAATACAACTATTTGGAAAACATAAACTTCAATCGTATAATTATAACGCACTTTTGTATGAAAATTGCCAACAACAAATATACAATATTGTATAATTAGACGATTATACAACACATACGACGTTAATACGAGCTTGTGAATTGAACAAATTGTAAATGTATTCTATTTTTACTTAAGTTTATTGGGCAATTCAAAGCGAGCTTGCATATTGTTCTATCCCGTATTTTGTATTTAAATAGTACTTGATACTTTGAACAGGTTATGTCTCAGGACGGTAATATCTTTTTTATTTTTCCCGAAAAGCTCATTTTAAAATTCTCTCTTATTAAATTGCGATATCTTTTACACCTTTATTTTTCACAAAAACTTCTGTTTATTTATTTTATACATTTTATTTTATTTCATTTTAAACATCGAAATTTGAAAAATAAAATCGAAGAATATGATATACAATTTTTTTAATACACATGCCGCCATTCATGTGTAAAATTTTATGATTGTTTTGTTTGAAAATTTTAAATAAAATTTTATGCATGCATAAAATAATATGAAATATTATTTGAATTGTCCAAATATAAATAAAAAAATATTTTAGAACTTATGTTATGTATGAGATATTGCCCCTACCTGTATTATATCATTATAGAACATATGGCAACTCATTTTTAAGTTTTGCTGTTAATACTTTTTTTGCTTTTGTTCTTTACACACTTGAATATAACCTTTTGCTGAATATTGTATGTATGTACACGTTTTTTAATCTTGAATAAAAATGGATTTATTGAATTGAAATAATAAAAGTAAAAGTCCAGAAACATAAAAATTTGTTTACAAAAAAAGTTTCAAACATTTTTCAAAGAAACTTTGATTTTAAAAATTTATTTATTGAAAGCTAAATTCATACTGGGAATGAAAAAATTCTTGTATTTTATTCACTAGTCGATTATCTCATTTTGTTTACTAGATTAAACTACTAAAATTGATAGTTTAATTTTACTGAAATGTTTCTTAGATTCTGATGAAATTTTCTACAGAAAATGTTCTCATGATTCTGATGTAATTCTCTTTATCAATTTTAATGTTATTTTTTTTTATTTTACAAATTTCTCTTGAAAAATTTAATTTTAAATAGCAAATAAATATTTTTTCTTGACTATAATTTCGCACACACAACAAAAAACACACGTTTTTTCTTCTTCTTGCTCATGATGTACTCATTATTTTGATGACATTTTTTGAAATTTACTTAGATTGTCATATTAATACAAAAAATTACTGTCATTTCGCATGGCAATGCTAACCAGTTTAAGCTAAAAGTGAAAAACGTTCAAGTAGATTAAAGTAAGATTAGTTTTATTTTATGATGAACTTATCAAGTTATTAATTGACTTTTGATCTCTAAGTAAAAGAATCAGTCTTAGAGTATTAGCAAATATACCATAACAATCAGTTGTATTTTATTATTAAAAAATATTTTCCAATTAGTAGCACCAATTTCAGCACTTAATTTGACATAATCACAAGCATTAAAATTATAACAGCCACACTATCATTGTTCTTCACAGAAATATATTTAAAATGAGATAAACTTAAAATTAAAGGAATATAATGCATGTCTGTCACACAAATAGGAAACGGACAATCGGAAAGAGAATATTTTAAAGTGTCAGATATAAAGACTAAATCAAGAATAAGATATAATTTATTTCTATATGCATTAATTTGAACTAAACCAAGAATAAAGAATAAGTCCACAAGATTTCTTTCGTGTGATTTATTAACATTTGAGGGCGTCAGAATACATTCATCAAATAATTCAGTCCAACAAATTTCATTAAGAATTGTTAGTAACATGCGCTAAAAATGTCTTAGCCCATATGAACGGGCACGTTTTGTCTGACAACGTTGTTAGACTACCAGCTGACAACAAATTGTTAGGCGTTTTTTTATTGTCAGATGTGCGAATAGCTTGACGTATGTAATTAAAAGTAAACAATTTTCATTACCTTTTCTCAAGCCAAAGTCACCGCTGGCAACACTTTCACTAAAGGATGAAAAGCGTGAGCGATTGCCACTGCCTACGACGCCAAACGAAGTGCCCAAACTCTGTTTTTCCTTTAAAGATTTCAAACGGGCACAAAGACTCTCTTGTTGTTTCTCAAGTAGAGTGGGGGCGGCATTAAATTGTCCTAAGAATGAAAAAAAATATAAAAATAAAATAATATAATTAAATAATAAAATACACAGGGGAACAAAATTGTCATTTTGGTGTGGCGCAGCGAAAATTATAATTGATAAACATATACGGGACGCGCAATTTTCAAAACTATCTCTAGTTTTTTATTAGTGATACAATCGCTTTTTTGCTTAATTTTTCCAAATCTGAGCTTTGAAATTAAAAAAGCTTTTTAGATTATCAATCTACACAATATTATGCTTTTTATTACTACGTTTTTATTAACTCGCTTTGGTGTATGTCTGTTCGGGTGGAATTTTGTAGTTTTAACTCCCACTGGAGCATAGGGTGGTTCTCCACCGTACTCGATTTTGGGCTATAGCTCTGAATTCGTTCAAAGTTAGATTTAGAGATCTCATTTCAGCTTCTGTGGAACGCCTCTAAGTAATTCGTGATTTTCCAACTCTTCGGTTCACTTGCTGAAAAGGATTCCAGTGCAGAGCTTGCTTGCGTTTGCGTATTTCACTTGCTACTTCCAACTGATTTGCCCTACGCAGCAATTCCACATTTGATATTGTCAGTGGCCAGAAAATTCGCAATTTTATTTCAGGTAACGAAGGTTGCTAACCTTCATTCCCAAGTTTGGTGATAGGGCCGCTATCTAAGCACCCAGACGTGTTGTAGTTTTGGAGCCACTTTAAGATAATTCAGTGTTAGCATTCCTCCTACTTCCTGAGACGCTCTTAGGCCATTCAGTGCAGTTCTGAAGGTTCCTGTGACAATACAATGTTATAATTAGCAAAGTAGGCAGCGCCACGCCTATAAAGAGTATATATGCGTTTTGAACTATTTCTCCTTAAGCTTTTTTATGAAATTTTGTACACACATTTGGTTTTCATGACAGCTCGTTTTAAAAACGTAGTATAAAAATACATTTCTTCCTTGATAATTTTCCAAATATAATTTTGTTTTTATAATTTTTACCTTTATTTGTATTCAATTATTAATTAATTATTAATACTTATTAATTATTAATACTTGAATGACATGCATGCCATGTTGGACGGATTCCCAGACTGTTTATGGTTAATTTTTTTGATTGACAAACATGTTGGATGGATAGTAAATTTTTGAAATAATTTCTTCTTTGCTCACAAATTTCCTATGGTGTAAATTGACATACTTAAATGTAAATTTCAAAGGAAAACATAATAAACTTTGCTTTTTTTCATATGCGAACAAGATACATAAATACCAAGGCGAATTCAGTACCAGGTAAACTCGTCATTAAAACAAGTACAACAATACAAAAACAACATGCAGTTCAAAGTGAATTAATATCAAGTGGCCTTATCATCAAAACAACACACATACAAAGTAGGTGTAGGACTATTTTTATTTGTGCTTTGACAGTTCGGGTTAAAGTTTTTCTCTTTTCTTATATAGAGTTTGACTGATTGGGTGTAATCAGCTGATGATCATCTGTGATGATAGGGCTACCTGGTACTGAATTCGCCTTGATGCAGTTCGGCCATTTTGAACAAACCTAATCTGTCAAAAACAGCAGGCCAAAACAGGGATGGGAAAGTTGGTACAATTGACCATTTTTGGTACACTTCGTATCTTAAAAGTATAATGGTGCACCAATGGCTTTAGTACAATTAATAATTTTCCTACTTTCTTTTAGAAAACCTCATTATTGCTGTTTATTTATTGTGCTAAAATATTTTATCCCTTTCGTCCGCTCGTACATATGCAACTTTTATCTGAATTGAATTTCAATTTTGCGAAGTATTGAAAACAAAGTTCGGCTAAAAAGTGCTTATATAAGGCTAGCTCACAAAATGCCTCTATAATAGGTCCGTTTGCTTACTTTTACAGTAAAATGCAGTAAATTAGTAATTACTGAGTAAACTGAAAAACTTACTCTAAAAAATGCTATTGCCCAAAAAAAGTACGCGAACGGAAAAATAGTGAAAATTCGTAATATTAAGGAAATATCTGATGGCAAATAAATATAGTGCTGAAAAACATTTACAGTTTTTTGACTACTCAACTTTCTTTCTTATTGGTAATACAATACTACTTACAACACGCAAATTTTAAGAAAATATAAACAATTAATTAATTAATATATTCCAATAAACAATTTTTGGCCCCATTAAACGTATTTTGGCCCTTTGAAATTATCAATTTGGCCCAAAACAAAAAAGCGCAAAATGCATCACTGAAATGCAGTAAAGTTTATTAAAAAATTTGAAAAAATTTTAGGGAACTCGACAGAGTGTGCAAACAAACAAAACTTTTCGCAAACGTTTCATCCGAAGACACAAACTTTTAAAGTATTTTTAATCGTTTTGTACACGAGCAAAACCAAAACATATACTTTTGCAATGACAAAGATTGCAAACAATGCAATTGGCTTTTCACTCATCTGCTTGCTTTAATATCCCGTTTCAAGCATACAACTGCAAACGAAACAAAAGCAGAAATATATTTTGTTGAATGGTTTATTGTATTTAGCATAAATAAGCTAACACACTCTCTACTATGATGAACAAATCAATCGGGAAACGTTTGCAAATGTATTTTCTTAAAACTATTCAATTTTGTTCTCATTCTTTACTTTTCTAGCTGCGTACATTTAAGTTAATGTACATTAGTGTACACAAGCACAAACAATACAAAACTAAATTGGACTATTATCACGCAATTCATACGCTGATTTAAAATTCATGTTTTATTTTTAATTCTCTTTAAAAAAAATTGCTTCCGAAAACCTTTTGCATTCATACGATGATTTTTAGTTGCATGTCTTTTTCATAAATTACTCTCAAAATTTGCTTTATTTGCTCTTTCACAACAACAAAAACTTAACACAATTACATAAGAGATAGACAATGAGAGAAAATGCAGATAGAACTAAAAAAAAATATATGAAAAAATCACTAAAAACTGAACATGTGATTTTTTTTCTACCCCGTTTGCTTCTCTACCCCGTTCGCCATCATACTCCAAAAATCATGTTTTAAAAAAATCATCGTATGAATTGCGAGTATCATTCGCGTTGTTTTTGTTTTACACATTGAAAAATACAACAACAAAACGAAAGCAAACGTTTCATTTAGTTTATTTTCCTACTCTGGCTATTCCTTCATCACTTTAACAGTAAAACAGCAACCAACACAATAACACACCAATGCACATGAGAAAAATGCATGATGTTGTTGACTTGCCTGAAACTAGTCTTGAACTCAAGACCTCAGGGTTTGTAGTCAAACGCGCTAACTACTCAGCCAACAGTAATTTGAAAATAATATTATTAATTAAGTTGGGCAGAGTTGGGAGTAAGGTGCAGAATAAATTTATTCCTTCCCAGCAAAAAATAAATGGAGTACTTCTTTATGAACGACTTTTTAATTAATTCCAAAGGAGCTAATGCTTATTTTTAGATACCAAAGAAGTTGTTTCTAATCACATATAAAATGAAGTTTTGAATGACTACTTTGTTTTCAACAATTTCATAACTTTATTTTAAAAACAAAACAACGTGAAGTTGGTTGTAGTTGATTTATTTTCTGCAAACGAATTAAAAAAGACGCGTGAAGCTAAAAAGGAGTTTTGTTAAGTTAATTGACTTTTTAATTAAAAAGTTTTATATAATAACAACAATAATAAGAAAGAAGAATAATTAAATTTCGTAAAAGGAAAAGCTAAAAAAGGATGGTAAGGAAATAAAATTAGTTCGAAAATATTTTTGAAGAGAGATGTCATGATAGATACCTAATCATATTTCTTGTTTAGATGCCGCATATGATGGGACTTCCATCGACAAGTCGACTAAAGCAACTTTGAGGGATGAACTAAGATTGGCAAATAGCTGCTATTTTAAAAGACAATATTATTTTCGCCAGGTATGCCTAATACTTCGAGTCAATTAAATAAATTTCCTGTGTTTATGTTTTGTGACCAATTTCGTTTGTTTATGTTTTTTTATTGTGTTACACGTTTGGCTATTTATGGTCAGATTTCTTGATTCTTAGGATGCAAATAAAACCAATTTATTTCATCTTTTTTCTCAACGTTTCGTCAGCTTTTTTCCGACGTCTTCAGGAGAATTTTTATTTTTAAATTCTGGCAACAAATTACAAGTTTTTTATTATTTTTGGTCATATTTTTGTAATATTAATTTTTATGTTTGACTTACGATCTTCAGTTACATTATTGAATAAATTATAAAACTGGACAGCACGAACAATTAATTGTATAATTTAAATAATAAAAATTAATGTAAAATATCACAGGCAAACTTAAAACTAATATCACAGAACTTCACTTGTCAAGTTATTGCAATTGAATATTGCAGTTTGGTGTTGTCTTTGTCTTCTTTTGTATTGATCGATTTTTTAATACGTTGCTGTATTCGTAGGCTTTCTAGTGTATATCTTTTATTCGCTCTCTTTTCTCTATCTAATATTTTGACCCCCTTAAAATCTATTTTATGTCCCGTTTCTTTCACATGTTGGGCTAGAGCTGTTGTCTCTTTTCCTTTGTTTATGTCTGCTTCATGTTCTGATACTCTATTGTATTTAATTATTTTCATATTTGGATATGAAAATAATTAAATACAATAACAAATTAATAACAGACTGGTATGCAAAGGAAACCGCATCTGGCAGATTAATAAATTACCATTCCACCCAACCGATGATCATGAAAATAAATACGGCGACGAATCTAATTAACAAAATTCTCAACATCAGTGACAAACGATTCAGAAATAAAAACATTAGTAAAATAAGAAACATAATGACAAAAAACAACTTCCCGATATACATTACGAACAAACTAATAAACAAATGCTTAAATAAAAACGCAACTGGAAACAATAATAATGGAGTAGCAGAAAAAGTTTTTTACAGTACCAAAGTTGACGGAAAACAAAACATTAAAACAGATGATAAATGATAAAACAACAATAGTCACACATAGATCAAACAAGACACTAAGACGTCTTTTTACACAGGAAAGAACAAAACTTGACAAATTAGAAACAGACAATGTTGTATACGAAATAACTTGTCAAGGAAATGAAACAGAAATATGCAATAGAGTATATGTGGGAACAACAAAACGAAAACTCGGAACTAGAGTATCAGAACATGAAGCAGACATAAACAAAGGAAAAGAGACAACAGCTCTAGCCCAACATGTGAAAGAAACGGGACATAAAATAGATTTTAAGGGGGTCAAAATATTAGATAGAGAAAAGAGAGCGAATAAAAGATATACACTAGAAAGCCTACGAATACAGCAACGTATTAAAAAATCGATCAATACAAAAGAAGACAAAGACAACACCAAACTGCAATATTCAATTGCAATAACTTGACAAGTGAAGTTCTGTGATATTAGTTTTAAGTTTGCCTGTGATATTTTACATTAATTTTTATTATTTAAATTATACAATTAATTGTTCGTGCTGTCCAGTTTTATAATTTATTCAATAATGTAACTGAAGATCGTAAGTCAAACATAAAAATTAATATTACAAAAATATGACCAAAAATAATAAAAAACTTGTAATTTGTTGCCAGAATTTAAAAATAAAAATTCTCCTGAAGACGTCGGAAAAAAGCTGACGAAACGTTGAGAAAAAAAGATGAAATAAATTGGTTTTATTTGAATCCTAAGAATCAAGAAATCTGACCATAAATAGCCAAACGTGTAACACAATAAAAAAACATAAACAAACGAAATTGGTCACAAAACATAAACACAATAAATAACATCGGAAGGCCCGCCGAAATAAATTACATACTCATATACATACATATATTTGCATACGCATGTACATATGTATGTATGTATGTACAAATTTAAATAACAACAAGAACTTAAATTCTACAACAACATTACAAAATGAGACAACTTTTTAAACATATAAAATACAAATACAACACAGAAACCACAATTTTAATGAAACAATATTGCAGAGAAATACACAAATTAGCCAATTCACTTGAAAGATCAAATTTTTTACAGCAATGCAGAAAAGCTGGTATTATACCAAAACATATAACATATTCAACGCAAAAACTAAAGCAACTATTTAAAACAAATAAAGCACAGAACGAAATGAAAAAGGTAGAGAGAAACTTCCATCAAAAAATACTTAATGTTGAAATTACAGACACACACACAAATACAACTTTGATAAAGAAACAGATTGAAAACATAGAAAAACAGCTGGTAAATACACTGAACGAAACTGAACTTATGAAATTTAAAAAAGGACAATGGATAAGATTTAAAAACATAAAATTAAAAACAAGACAGAAACACTCATCTAAAATGAAGAAACTTAGAGCTGAGAAGTTTAATGATTTTGGTTTTACATTCAACGAAGACTGGTTTTTGAATTTCACCAGAGTTAATTTCGATATAGAAAGCAAATGGCTTCTATCACTAGGAAACAAGTTTGCGATTCCTGTAACAGGAAAAAACTTTTCGCCTGTTACTTTAGTAGCTGATATCGAGCAATGGGTTCAGAAAATTAAAGATGATAACGAGAAAGATACATTAAGAACAAAAATGGCAAATACAATATAGAATTTCAGAAGAAATTGTAGAAACAATGACAAAGAAAAATTTATACTAGATATATACGAAAAAACAGGGAAAATATTAAAAGAAAATAAAAATACAATCATAGTTACTACAGCTGACAAAGTGAATAAGACAGTGGTTATTTATAAAGACGAATATAAAAATAAAATGAAGGAACTACTAGAGGACAAATCTACTTACAAAATTATCAGAAAAGATCCTACACCACAACTGCAAAGAACAAATAACAATGTAATAACAGAACTTCTGAAAGGGAACCATATTACTAAGTTGGAAAAAATTAGAATGACATCTCATGCAGCTATGGCACCGGAACTTTATGGTTTACCAAAAATACATAAAGAAAACATACCACTAAGGCCAATTTCATCATCTCTGAAAGTGCCATGTTATCATCTGTCGAAATATGTGGGTACAATATTAAAAAATCTCATTTCTCAAACTTATAACATCAGAAACTCTATGCAACTGAAGGAAAAACTCTGTGATATAACTTTAGACGAGAATGACATCTTAGTATCATTTGACGTGGTATCATTATTTACTAATATACCTACACATTTAGCTATTAAGAACATACTTGACAAATGGGATACCGTTAAGGAGCACACTACTGTTAGTAGAAGGCAATTTTTGAAAATACTTCAATTCTGTATAACAGACAACAATTATTTCACATATGATGGACAGTATTATCACCAAACATATGGTATGCCAATGGGTAACCCATTATCACCGACGATAGCAGATATTGTTTTGGACACATTATTAGACGATATTATTAATGAATTGAAAACAAAACACATATACCTAAAATTTATATGTAAGTATGTCGACGACTTATTTGCGGTTATTAAAAAAGCGGACATGGAAATCGTATTAAAAACTTTAAACTCATACCACAAAAATCTGCAA
This sequence comes from Panzeria rudis, assembly GCA_956483635.1. Classification (NCBI taxonomy): domain Eukaryota; kingdom Metazoa; phylum Arthropoda; class Insecta; order Diptera; family Tachinidae; genus Panzeria; species Panzeria rudis. The sequence goes on along the minus strand of OY101451.1, from coordinate 41,762,556 downwards.
TTCACTATTGAGATAGAAGAAAACAACGAAATACCATATTTGGATATGAAAATAATTATATACAATAACAAATTAATAACAGACTGGTATGCAAAGGAAACCGCATCTGGCAGATTAATAAATTACCATTCCACCCAACCGATGATCATGAAAATAAATACGGCGACGAATCTAATTAACAAAATTCTCAACATCAGTGACAAACGATTCAGAAATAAAAACATTAGTAAAATAAGAAACATAATGACAAAAAACAACTTCCCGATATACATTACGAACAAACTAATAAACAAATGCTTAAATAAAAACGCAACTGGAAACAATAATAATGGAGTAGCAGAAAAAGTTTTTTACAGTGTACCATATGTACCAAAGTTGACGGAAAACAAAACATTAAAACAGATGATAAATGATAAAACAACAATAGTCACACATAGATCAAACAAGACACTAAGACGTCTTTTTACACAGGAAAGAACAAAACTTGACAAATTAGAAACAGACAATGTTGTATACGAAATAACTTGTCAAGGAAATGAAACAGAAATATGCAATAGAGTATATGTGGGAACAACAAAACGAAAACTCGGAACTAGAGTATCAGAACATGAAGCAGACATAAACAAAGGAAAAGAGACAACAGCTCTAGCCCAACATGTGAAAGAAACGGGACATAAAATAGATTTTAAGGGGGTCAAAATATTAGATAGAGAAAAGAGAGCGAATAAAAGATATACACTAGAAAGCCTACGAATACAGCAACGTATTAAAAAATCGATCAATACAAAAGAAGACAAAGACAACACCAAACTGCAATATTCAATTGCAATAACTTGACAAGTGAAGTTCTGTGATATTAGTTTTAAGTTTGCCTGTGATATTTTACATTAATTTTTATTATTTAAATTATACAATTAATTGTTCGTGCTGTCCAGTTTTATAATTTATTCAATAATGTAACTGAAGATCGTAAGTCAAACATAAAAATTAATATTACAAAAATATGACCAAAAATAATAAAAAAATTTGTAATTTGTTGCCAGAATTTAAAAATAAAAATTCTCCTGAAGACGTCGGAAAAAAGCTGACGAAACGTTGAGAAAAAAGATGAAATAAATTGGTTTTATTTGCATCCTAAGAATCAAGAAATCTGACCATAAATAGCCAAACGTGTAACACAATAAAAAAAACATAAATAAATTTCCTTTTTTAGTCTTTATATAATAAAAAAAGGAAGTCTTCCTTCATTTTGAGGTATTAAAAACCTATCCAAGTGGAATTATAAATCACTGAATAAGCACCACTTCCTAAATCAGAAATTTAACTGCTTTGGAAAAGTGGTTAATAACCACATCCTAAATGTAAAATGTATTAGATTTACTTCACCAATAAAATATCACACCTTAATTTAGATTTTTTATAGCAAATAAGAAGTAAATTTTATTAGCTTACGGGTTGGCAAAAACAAACCACTTCGCTCCAATGACACGCTAATGTCAAATTCACTACTTTTTGCTCGGAGTTTGAAGTGCTTCGTATCAGTAGTTGTGGTGCTTTTTCTACTTCTTTTTTATCACTTTTTTTGCTGGGTTGATATAATGTTAATTTCTGTAGAAAAATGTTCCACATCACAATCGCTATTATTTATTGAGGCCTATTTTTTGCAATTCATTACTAAATAGCAGTAGTGGAAGTGACAAATTTTTCACTATCTTTAGTTTGGTGAAACTGAAAGTTTAGTGCAGTACTCCCACCTTTGGAATTTATTTTGTGTTCTCCGAAAATATCCTTTTGTTCACTCGCTTTTTTGACACATTTGGCAACGAAACAACAATAAAAACCCATGATGTTTTTGTTTTAGTATTACCACTACCTGTATTGCATATTTTTTAAATTAATTTTTAATTCAAATTTGTAATCACTATTGCTTTTATCACACTTTTATTTTTATTTTAAATATGTTTGAATATTGAAACATTTTTTCAGTTTTCTTTTGAAAAATTAAAAAATACAATGCTTGTCAGTTTCCGTGAACAGTGTAAGGAGAAAAACTGACAAAAACCAATGTTTGTCAGTTTTCATGTGTGTCATTCATGTTGCGGGTCGATTGGGTCCTTTAGATTCATTTAATAATTTTTTGTCAACTTATTCTCTAATTTTAATAAATTTTCTGTAATAGTGCACATAGGTCCAGTTATCTTTCCATATATTTTGTAAATTTATTTATAAAATATAATGTATAAAATAAATATTTTGTTGAAGTACGTTCAGTTTTACTTTTGACCAAAATTTTAAAATATTTTCGCTACGCTCAAATGCACCACTGCAATAAACATATTTTTATTAACCCTTGATCTCTACTATATTTATCGCTGAAAAGTAGTCATATATTTACTGCTTAGTTCTAAAGAAAAAGAAAATAATTACATATGCTTTAGACTCATTTGACACAAATTTTGATTTGATGCTCTCCACAAATATGCATTTTGCACTTGTAGCATGGGTGCCTGAGGACCCTTGGATAGGGTTCTAAGGTTAACCCTAGAACCCTACCCCAGTTATTTTTAGTGAGATAAAACGTGTTTCAAAGTAATTGCCTCTGGAAAAAATGCATGCCTTTTTGGCTAGATAGCACTGGTCTACAAAATTTTGTAACAAGAAAAGTGTTTACTAATTTTGATTTACCTACCTTCCCTTATTCAAACACCATATTTATTTTGATTTGATCACATCACATTTACTAGATAACGATACATTTGAGTTTTTCGGTGAATATTTCTCTTTTAAGCGCCATCCAGTTATATTAAATTACGCGTCGAATGATGGCTAATTGGCTTTGATAGGATACAATATATCTGAGTTATAGTGGATCGAAGATAAGTTTTTATGAAATATTTAAAGTTTTTCTTAAATTTTTGTACTTCCGGAAGCAGTTTTATGCCAGAAATAATTAAGAATCCCTAGTTATATAATTTAGTTGAATAGTTCATTCAATTACGAAAATTTTAAGCTATAATGGACCGGAATCGGATGGAAACTAAAAATGCTATAAGCAATAGCATTTAAATTTATTACCAAATCCTGTATGCAACATATTTTTTTAATTTTCTTAGTAAATTTAAATGCTAGTGTTTTCGTCTTTCCATTTTTCTTTATTTTTAGTTTTCATCGGATTTTGGTCCATTATGTCTTGAAATTTTCGTAATCGAATGAACTATTCAATAAAATTATAAAACTAAGGATTCTTAATTATTTGTGGTACAAAAATGGTTCCGTTCCGAAAGTACAAATATTGGTTAAAAAAAAATGTTAAAAATTTCATAAAATTTTAACTTCGATCCACTATAACTCAAACATTTTTTATAACAATGAAAGCCAATTAGCAACCATTCGACGCGTAATTTAGTAGCGTTTGAAACAAGATAACACTTGCATTTATCGAATCAGCCAAGTGGGTGGCGTTTGAAAGAGAAGTATACAACGAAAAATACAAATGTACCGTTATCTCTTAAATGTGATGTGATACATTAATATGTAATTTTAATTGTTATCCTTACCCTTGATCCAAACATAATTGGCAATGGTTTTCTTGTTACACGCAAAAAGTGTTTTTGTTTTGTTGACCAGTGTAATTAATCCAATATTTTATACATGATTGTCTAGCGATGTCGCATGCGTTTTTCACAAGTTCAAAACCTGAAACTTTATTAAGATTTACGATGGCATTAAGAATGAATTCAAAGAAACAAGTTCTTCAGAATACATGAAAACACTATTTCATCTTGCATGCGTTCATTAATTTTTTGCTGGGTATCTTTAGGATATGGAAAATAAGCTTCAAATATTCTCTAAATATTCCTTTACATTTTGCGCAACTTTTTTATTTTAGTTATAAACGTATTCCTTGTGTGTGCAATTTGATATTAAAAAGTAAACTTTTTCTAATTTTAATGAATTATTAAGAAATTAATACTTTTTAAGAAGTCAAAAATATTAAATACGGTAAGATTGGATAATTTTCTTTAATTTGACTGCAGCAGTGGCCGTTAAAGAGTTTAAAACGCCTGAATTGGAATTGAAAATTTTCCACCTTAAGGCTAAATCATAAAGGTTACACTCGAAATATTATGTGAGTCAAATATAAGAAAAAAAACCTGGCAAGTTCCTGCAAAGAACAAATTCAACTAAATCAATAAAGAAAATTCCAGAACTGCATTGAAATTAACCTTATTTTTACTGTTTATAGATAATTTTATCTAAAAAATCCTTATGTATAAGCAGTTGTATTTTTATTTCTGCTATTTAAATACTTTACTCATAAAGCTTTATTTACGGACAGTTAAAAGGTAACACTTTTTATCCTAAGTTGTCTTTATGTACCTCAAAATGATAAAATTTGTATATATTTTTTACGATATGTCTAACTTTTCATACAAAATACTAACAGCTAATGTAAAGTTTTCTGGGTGTACAAACTGTTTATTGTGTTACTTGCAAATTTTTGTTAGTAAAGCGTTCATTTACTTTTTCATATCTGGGAGAGTAATTTTACAAATTTCTGCTTTACTCTCTCGTTGCTAGTTTCTGCTAGGAAAGTAAATGAACAGACCTACTAGCAACGAGAGAGAAAAGCAGAAATTTGTAAAATTACTCTCCCAGATATGAAAAAGTAAATGAACGCTTTACTAACAAAAATTTTCAAGTAACACAATAAACAGTTTGTACACCCAAAAAACTTTATATTAGCTGTTAGTACTTTTTATGAAAAGTTAGACATATCGTAAAAAATATATGAAAATTTTATCATAATAAATAAAATAAAACTTTGTATGTAAAGTATTTAAATAGCAGAAATAAAAATACAACTGCTTATACATAAGGATTTTGTAGTTAACAGTAGAAATAAAGTTAATTTCAATGTAATTGTAGAATTTTTTAAATTAATTTAGTTGAATTTGTTCTTTGCAGGAACTTGCCAAGTTTTTTTCTTATATTTGACTCACATAATATTTTGAGTGTAACCTTTATGATTTAAACTTAAGATGGAAAATTTTCTGCCACCCAATTCAAGCGTTTTAAACTCTTTTAACGACCACTGCTGCAGTCAAATTAAAGAAAAATATGTAATCTTACCGTATTTAATATTTTTGACTTCTTAAAAAGTATTAATTTCTTAATAATTCAATAAAATTAGAAAAGGTTTACTTTTTCATGAATTTTTCAAACATTTATTTTATAAACAAAAGATCTAAACAGCTGTTTGGCTAATTCCTGCTAGTAAAAATTTTATTAGCAAAAACTTGCAACAAATTTTGTTCAACTTTTTATGCTCTTTTTTCACTCTCTCGTTGCTAGTTTTTCGAGTACGTGAACACTTTCCAGTAACAACTAGTAACAATTAGTAACAACTTTCAGTTATTGAACAGACCTATTATGATACCTCATTTACCTCTTTAAAAAACAGGGGTTTTAAAGTTATTTTGGTATCTCACGACATTAACAATGCTTACAACTGTGTTATTACCAACATTAAAAGAAAGTCTACTCGGAACTGGAGTTTAATGTGTCATATATCGAGTGGATAGATAACTTTCAGTCAAGCAGAATTCTCAAATTGGGAACTGAATCTATCATTGTCAACAATGGTCTTCCTCCCTCAGGGAGGCTGCCTTTCGCCTACTTATGCTATTCAACATCTACTCTAAAAGCATGTATGAAATTTAAGATGAGTACCATAAATGGATTAATGACTAGACACACCTTTAGTACGGTTTACCTATACAAAATAAAAGTACTTCTCTTTCTGAAAATGCAGATCACATGTGCTTCAAATGTAAAAAATACGTTCAACTAAGGGACTATTCACATATTACGCAACGCTCTTTTCTGAGTTTTTATATACCCGCACCCCCTTTGCTAACGCTATTTGCCAAATTCTCACTATAAATGATCTAATCCGTAACAAAACTTTAAAACTTATCAATCAAGTTTTTAAAAAAGATTTCTCAAATTATCACTTTATAGTTTAATTTATGTATAATCTTTATGTATAATCTCGAATTTTAAAATATGAAATTAATCAGTTTGGAGTTTAACCTGGCAATTCGGAATAATTATAAAAAAATCAATACAAATTTCGTGCACCACCAAAGTGTTCCCCTGTGACGTTCATGGGCTAAAATTATAAAGTTTCTCTCCCTATCCTACAAACTTACCTTTTGTAGAATCCTCTTCAACGAAGGAGGAAGATTTCAAAGGAGTATCATTCAAACTTGTTGAACTGTTACTACTATTTAGGGAATCTAAAGAAGAAGAAGATGTGGCGGCTGAGGTTGTCGACATCATTTCCTTTTGAATTTGTGAGTCCACGGATTGTGTCAAACGATCGGGCGAATTCAATGTACATTTGCTGGTTAATGGGGTAATCGGTGCCAGAAGCGATGAAAGCGACGACGGCTCTAACAATGTAGGAGTGGTGGGTGTTGTAGTTAAACTTGCACTACCAGTACTTAAATCGTTCGATGAAGATTGCAGCATCCGTTTACGATATTCATTAATTGATAGTTTACGCTTTGGCTGCGGTGGTGGTTCTGGTGCCGTTAGCTGAGGATTCAAACGTGGGTCATGACTCGCAGTTTTTGTGTGGATTTTCAAAGACGTTATAGTGGCAGCGCTGTTACCAGAACCGGATGTTGTTGTAGAGCTGCTACATACGGTTACAGGTGGAGCATGTGGGGCTTGCATTTCAGTAGCGGGATCTTTAGCGGGTACTGTTACTGATGCAACAGCTATGATGGATGAGGTAACAACCGCAGTGGACACAGACGAATCTTTTGCGATAGCTGCGTTATTTAAGCCAAACAGAGCAGTATGTGATACATAACCACCTAACGTGTTGTAGCTCTTTAATTTAGTATCCAAATACTCCGATAGTACACCACCTCCAGTTTCTACAGAAGTACTTGTTATTGGGGACGTCGGCGTTGTAGTATTAGATGATGTTAATGGTGTCGGTAAACTGGGTGCCGTTGTAGGATTATCCAAAAGCTTTCCATAGATAGTATTGTAAAATGGCAAATGACTTGTTGAATTAACGTTTTGGGTAGATAAAGGAGAGGACACACAACCAACAGGAGGTGGTGTAGGCGGTAAAGATGGTTGCGGTAGCTGTGGGTTATGATTGTTATAGGCAGGTGAAATAAAACTGGGACTATTCATATGGTTTGGAATGTTTTGTGGTAGCACTGGCGAATGAAGTTGGGATTGCACTGGTGTTAGTAGTGGTTGTTGATGACATGCTAAGGAACTACTTGTTCCAATAACAACATTATTAAAATGAGGTATAGTTGGATGTTCTTTTAAGATTGGAATATGTGGTTGAGATACAATAGTTGGTATAAGTTTAGGCTCTTCTTCAGACGTGGATGTAGATGTCGTGATGGTACTTATATTTGTGACGGGTGTAGTTATAGTCTGGGAGCTTGAAGAAGAATTAAATACTAATGACTGTTTATTAGAAGTGTTTCCAGCAGTTGCAGCAGATTTTTTTTTATCTTGTTGTTTTTCCATTTTCACGTGTTTATTCGTGCCATTTTTAAGATCATCCTTCTGTGACAAACTTGATTCTTTCTTTGACTTTTTTACAGTTACATGAGTTTGCTCATCTGAGAGCAGTCTTGATAATTCCCTCTTATGTTTACTACCTCCTGTGATGGGACTATTAAGCAAATGCATGTCTTTCGTTAGTTCCAATTCGAAATTAAGTTGACGCTTTTTGCTTGAAGGAAAAGGCGCTGTAGATGTAACATGGAAATTACTACTAACGCTATTATTGCTACTCGATGTGGTTCTTTGTCTATGATTTTTGTCCTTGTCTACGGTTCTTTCTTTTTCGGCGTTTAAGCTTGTTGTGGTTGCAGTTGTTGAAGAGCTTGCCGAATAGCAACTTTGAACTGCTAAAGTAGGAGAGGCATAAGAGTTTAAAGATGTATTAGATGAAGTGGAAGATCCCGATGACGACTTCTTTAACGACTTTAATTTTTTTGAAGATCCAGATGAAGCTGAATTAGAATTTACAACTGTTTTTTTGTTCAATATAGACGACGAAGAAGAGGGTATTTGCGTATTTGTGGAGTTTTTATGACCATTTGAACTGCTAGAACTACTCGTTCGTTCGCGTTTGTGCAATTTTTGTTTTTTGCTGGAGACACTGGGTGTGGCTGAAGAGCTTTTATGGTGTTTTAAGCTTGATTTATCTGATTTTTCTCGACCTTCATGAGAATTATAATGGTGGTGATGATTATGGTGGTGTTGATGATTAGACGAAGAAGAGGACGCAGATGTTCGGCTTTTATGATGGTCATTATTATGAGCCAAACAATTAGTTGATGAAGAATTACAAGTTGCGTTTGATGTTAAAGAAGATGATTTTGTTTTCTTATTGCGAGACTGAAGAAATAGAATATTTTCTTTATGGAAGCTGTGTAAACGTGCTTGTATATCATCGTCGCTCAAAGATTTTTGTCGTTGTATTGGAGCTGCAGTTCCACCAACAATGGGCATTGTGAGGGTAGGAGGCGGAGTAGCAGCCTCCACGTCATCAAAAGTTGTGTCTGCAACTGATTTAACCGTTAATAATGTGGATGATGTTATTTCAGTTATTGCGTTGATTGCGAGTTGTTTTTCTTTTTTAGTAGATTCTGTTTTTAACAAACATATTTCGCCTTCCTTGGTAGTAGAATGAGGAGCAATTTGCTCTTTTTGACTAACTTTTGTGTTTATAGTGATGTCTGGTTTTACACATATTTCGTTAGAGCCACGTACTTTCTCTATTGAAAGTTCTTTTTTAACACATACCTTTTTTTCTTCTCCATTTTCATCTTTTTCCAATTTTATTCTCTTAGATTTAGGTTCCTGAGATTCGTCTCCAGTATTTATTTCTAAATCTCTATGACTTTCAGCTTTGGATTTTGCAACTTCAATATCTATGTCCAAAACTTCTTTTTGTTCGTCATCCTTCTCTTTTGTAGTCTCCATTTTAAATTCTTTTTTAATTCCAACATTACATGTTAAGGATTGCGCACTATTTAGATCATCATCTTTATATACGTCCGTTATTGGCTCTTCTTTTTTTTCTTCGTGTTGAGTAACAAGATCATCATCGGCAGCCATACTTTCTTCACGTTCAACGTCAATTTTAACGTCTTCCATTCCGCTAATATCTTCTGGCTCAATTTTAACGAGGTTATCCTCTGCTTTTATCATTTCTCTACCCGGACTTGGGGATCTTAATATATCCACATCATCTTCTTGATCATTAAATTCGGCAGTTACTAAATGTTCTCTCTGTTGAGCCGCTGTCGACAAAAATTCTCCTTTTACTTCGGAACACGCCTCGTCATTTTCATGTTTAACAACAATTTCAGGAATAAGATCTTGCAAAAGCGGAGAATTTTCCTGCGAGGTTGTAACATCAACATCTTGTTCTTGATCCATTTCAATTGTTGAATATTGCTGATCTTGTTTCAGTTGAGGCTCGAATGAAACATCATGCGTCCGGTTCAGTTGTGTTTCGTGTATTTTTTCGACATCTACATCAACATCTTCGTGCATGTCTCGAGACGAAAGATCTTGAGGCATTTCTTTATTTTCCAATTCTTGTGAAATTTGCTCATTTTGTTGCGACGTATTCAATTGTTGCTGCTGGTGTTCTTGTGCTATCAGAACAGCTGGAGAGGTTGGGGTGGAGTTTGCATATAAATCTCCACAACTCTGCGATGCATTTTCCTCAACATCGTCTTTGCCAGTTAATAACAAACGTCTCTTTTTTAATGGTGTAGTAAAACCATTTGGAACATAGTTCATAGTGGCTTGTGAGCAAGTAGCAGGTGGTTGCACTTGAGACCTCGAAAACGTATTTGAGCCCACGGCCGTAGTAGGTGATGGAGTCATTGAGAATGTATGTTGAAATTCTTCATGGGTTTCCTCACTGATTGCTTGCCGCAGCCAACGTTTCTTAACAGATGAATTGTTACTACATGTGCTGACTTGTAAAGGCAAATGGAAATTTCGATTGTTACTGGTCACTTCAGATGAGGGATTCGGCCCTATTGTCAAAGGCGTTTTTAAAGTTAAATCCACAGCTGGAGTTGGCAAATTAATGTATGTTCTTTGAGACTGTTGGTGTTGTTCATATCCATAGGAATGCTTAGTTTGAGGCTGTGTTTGCGGCCCACAGGTAGATACTTCCGTTTGTTGTATGAACTCCTCCACTTTCTGTGCCGCAATACTCAAATTTTGTGGCTGTTCTGTATCGCTTTGCGATTGTTTAAGGTCACTCATTGCAGCTTGAAGCAACGAATCTAAACCTCCGGACGATACTACCGAAACATCTGCTACAGCAACACCATCGCAATCTACCGAAGTGACAGGCGCCTGCAATGTTTGTGATGTCTGTTCAGATAACGCAGAAGTATTGTTATCTGGAGAATTATCTTCAGCTTGGTGAAGCCAATTATTCATGAAATGTTTTTTTGTTTTCGTCTGCAGAGGAAATTTAAATTCCGCATTAAGAATTTCTTCATTATTTCCATCTAAATTGGACTCCAATGGCCCGACTGCAGCTTCAATTAATAAACAAGCACTACTAACTTGTGATGGCATTGTTGGATGTGATGATCCAGCCGCATCAATCATGTATTGCGATGATGATCGGTGTGGCGATTGTTGCAGATGCTGTTCAGCTATTTCTATAGAAGAGGAATTTATGGCAGATATGTTTGGATTTGCAAAAGCCATCAAGAGACCAGCCGCCTGGTCAACATTATTAGTTGTTTCAGTGACCAGCTTAGCTGTTGTAATACCTCCAACCACACTTGACGTAGGTGTTGTTAGATTAGGTTGTCTTGGAGATGCCATTGTTTGTATTGGAGGTGAATGCATCGCAGCACAACCATCTGATTCTGAGGTAATCACATCTTGATCTTGCTGATTATTACACTCCTCCACTGATTCTTGGCTATTCATGCGACTTTGTCTACGTTTTCGCTGGTTATATCCACCACCTTGTCCACCCTTAGCGCCAGCCTTACGTTTTTTCTTCGATCTTCCCGCCGTTCCTGTCTGACTGTTTCCACGTTTGTTTCCCCCAGAGTTTTCGCTAGAGTCGAATGTTTTATTTGGTGATGTAGGAGTCGTGTTGTGGCTACCGACATTTTGACGCTTGCTTTGTTTCTGTTTCTGTTGATTGCGTTCCATTTTTTCGATAGCTCTTAAAATGGCTTCCATTTTTCTATCTTCTCTTGATAATTTTGGTTTTTCTTTCGGCGTGGAAGAATATGTGGGGGTCGGTGTTACGGAATTTTCTTCGTTTTGATGATGTTGGTCGTTATCTTCGGATGAACTAGTGGTGCGACCCTGTTTGCCAGGTGTCTTACGGCCTGGGTGTGGGCTATTGTTCTGGGAATTACTATTTTTCTGTGGAGATTTATGCTGCTGCATCGGAGATTGTTGTTGTGACTGCTGCGGCTGCTGCGGTGATGAAGTTAGAGAATTTACTGAAGTACTTGATACATTATTCTCTGACGTTTGGCTTTGTTGATGCATTGGTTGTGGTAACTGCTCTGCTATAACTTCAGTTGTTGGAACGATCGAAAATTGCTGCTGCTGTTGGATTTGTGGTGGTTGCAACTGTGTTTCAACAATAACACAGGCTGGGGATGAAGCTGCTAATGATGTATTTGGTGAATGTGATGCATTTAAAGACTGTAAAGCAACAGCTGCTATTGTAGCCTCCGGCGAAACTGTTTCTAATATCGCAGTAGATACTGCTGCTGCAGGAGCAGAATGTTGTGTTTGTTGCGTTTGGACTTGCTGCTGCTGCTGTTCTTGCAACACCAATTGCTGATTTATAGAATGCTGTTGGGATTGTGTATGAGACAGTTGTTCTATAGCGGGTTGGGTCGGCAAACACAATGACGTCTGTGGCTCCTTCTGTTCAGTAGCATCATTGACATCCTGGGGAGAGTTCAGTTCTGCTGTTGCTTGAGCTATTACACTTAAAACAGATTGCTGTTGCTGTGGAATAATCGTTGTAGGTTGTGATACCGATACCTGTTGATTTTTTTGTTGCTGCTGTTGATGCGGTCCATCTGGAGACGTTATCACTAATGGTGTGGGCAAAGATTGCATCAATTGCTGTTGCTGCTGTTGTGGCAATAACTGCACTGTCGATCTCATTTGAGGATTATGCAAAAATTGCTGTGGAAGCTGTTGCTGATGAGCTTGCAGTTGCTGCTGTATCGGCGAATGCATATTTTGTGTGGGTGACGGTATCGACACACATGGCGACGATGAAGATGTACATACGCCAGAGTCATGCGTTACGCTCACCAAAGCTGATGATGTGGATGAAGCATTACTCAAGTTACTACTGCAAGACGCAGTTATTGGCATCAGGGTATTGCTATTGGCAATCATCTTATTTGTAGCTGCAATCTTGCTCACATTACTTGGACTATTGAGACTCATAGCAACTGCGATTGCCGTTGCTGTTACGCCCATATTACTGTCACCACTGGCACTGGATGAAATCGATCGATTACGATTCGAGTTCTGTTGATTAGCTTTGCGTTGTTTTGCCGTTAAGTTTCCGGTATTGCCAGATACTCCACCACTATGCGCTAGTGATTTACGACCCGCATTGGATTTTGCCGCCGGCGGCAGTTGCGGTAATGGTGGTCCAAACATGCAATCTTTTGTTAAGCCGCAAGCACAGGGCGTACTAGTGGGCTGTATGACCATTGAAGATGATTTCTTATTATCCACTGCCAACAAGTCATGCGGTTCATGACGAATTGTTATTTCTGTGCTGGCTCGAATGTCTGTCAGAGCCACTATAAATAAATGAATAGTACCCTTTTCAAATAGATGTTGTATCTCTGCATTTGGACGGCATGATCTTCGGACGAATCTTGCTTCGTTGCCATATGTTCGGGTATCAACACAGATTTCGGGACCCTTAAGAAATGTTGGTGGGCTTTGCTGAGCTGGTAGAGTGGTTGTGGTAGTTGTGTAAGTTCCATCTGGATTTAGTGTCGTTGTAGTCGTCGTTTGTGGCATTTGTTGATAGGATGAGGCTATCTCAGTGCCTGGAAGCTGATAGAAAAATATGAACGGACCGGGTGTCTTATGGGCCTTATAGCTGGCTAGGTGGTAGTTGTTCGGAGGGGGGCTATTCATGTTCATTGACGTATTTTGAGTTTTGTATTGTGTTGTGAGCATATATTTACCCCTCAGTTCACATATGGGCGAATTCGGAACTATATTTAAATTGCTAATGAGTATTTTTCCACCGGCATGGGGGACTGTCGTGGCGCGATTTTCCAAGCTGCCAGTGCTAAATTCTTTAAGTATGGGGTTCTCGGTATTTAAAATACATTGCAAAAGAGAAGGCTGCTTAGATATGGCATGAAGGCGAGCTCTTAGCTCTGGCGAATAATGATTAGTTACCGCCAGTTCATAGTTTTCAATCCATTGCCTTAAGTTGGCAGCATGCTTCTCCGCAGCAGTCATACCAACTGTACTGCTACTACCGTCATGCGCACCGGCCTTTTTACGTTTCGTATTCTTTTTGGTTTCTTTTCGCACAGGTTTACCACTGGCGGTCAAACCGGCAGCAGCAGCCGCAGCCAGTTTTTCGGCCTTCTTTGATCTTTTGCCAGACACCCCATCCTTTGTCTTTTTCAACATTTTATTCTTCTTTAAGTTTGAACCTCCTGCCCCTAGTAATTGCAGAGCAGCAGAATCTGCCGACATATTACCGGTAAGGCTGAATGCAGCCCCACTTGATGACGCCAAACGTTGTTGGCCATCTAATACATCGTTGGGCAGAAGATTTGATACGCCGCCCATACTACCACCAGTTGCAGAACCAGCTGCTCCCATGGTACCAGAGGAGGATGAAACTTGCGCTTGAGCCGTCAACATAAGATGTTGCTGTTGTTCTTTTCGTTTCATTAACTGTAAAGATCGGGCTCGCGCCTTGTCCACAACACGAGGTTGACATAATTCACACAAATACTCGTCAGGTATATTTTGACGATCGATTCCCATACAGTCAACATGCTGCCACGCACTAAAACGATAGTTAATCATAAAATAATTGCTCAGTTCCCAACCTGTTGTAGGTGTTTTAGCTCGTATAAATGTTGTTGGTAATTTCCATATAAACATTTTCTACACAAATGTTAATGTGGGAATTACCAACGTCAATTATACGATGTACAGCACATACAACAGGTTGTGAATTGGCATATACATATGTATGTACATTAACTGTCCCATATTTTTGGAGCTTTAAATGCGTTCGTAATACATTGCTTATCATTCCGTAATTCCAGTGCTATTATTTAAGAAACAAACTACACCGTCTTAATAACAAAGAAACCCATACAAAAGATACAAATAAAACATGTTTCATCATGTGGTATAGCAATTTTAGCGCAATTCATGTGAACTTGATTTAAACGCAAGTTGCCACGGGTTAACGTTCCTGAAAAGCGTCAATATATTTTCCAGGAGTACATATCATTGTTACGAAAGTATTTGGAGGGTTGCGTCAAAAATAAAAATCGATGTCGAAAAATAAGAGCAAGTGTGCGTGAAAATATATGTATCATATATTTACAATATAAATCGTGGCTGAAAATCTCATTTCGTTCGTATTCGGGTCGTGTCTTGTTGAGCAAACTTAACAAGAAAAAACACGAAACGATTTAAGATTAAAATATGTATGAATGAAGAACCTTGCCGCACAAGATTATTGAGCGAAAATCTGGATAAGTTACTGTATCTCAACAAAGATACATATGCAAATAAAAATACAAGTAGAAAATGAAACGTTAAAATAAAAGAAAAATATGTCTTTGAACATAAAAAAAATTTAACTTTTTTTGTTTTTTGGATTTGATTTCGTGCGTGTTGTGTCGTGTTTTAAAAATTGCTGGCGTGCATGTTTCGTACGTGTTGGACATCCCGGGTATGCATGTTTGTGTCGTGTTGGGAAATCTCTAATTCAAATATTAGCCTGTTTCGAAATCGATTTTTTACGCATACCCTCCAAATATTTTCGCAATAACACAATGTACTTCAGGAAAAACATTTGGTCCTTTTTATGAACGTTAACCCGTGCCGACTTACGTTTGAGTCAAGTTCATACAAATTGCGCTAGTACTGCGATACATGATGAAACATTTTAATGTGTAACTTTTGTATAGTTTTCTTTGTTATTAATAGTATGTTTTTACCGGCATGATTTCGACAAATCATGGTGATTTGAGCAAATCATGTTGATTTATAGATGATTTACCATACATTTTGCATACGACCAAATTACCTCAAAGTAGCTGATTTATTTTAAATTATGTCGAAAATACTCTTTTTCGAACTGGATTTTTCTATGCAAACCTGCGTTGCTTTTAAAATTACAAGCTCCATCTCTGGGTCATCCATCAACTGTGATTGACAATTTCGAAAAAATCACATTAAAGAATATTTAATTAATTTTAAATGTCAAACTATATATGGAAAAAATTCAATTACAGCTGCTGCGCACACCTTATAAAGTAAGTGCATCATTTGACTACGAAAATTCGAACAGCAAATCACTCACAAGCCCGGTGGAAATACTTCGAAGTGATTTACCCAAATCTAACGTAATTTAAAGTTGGTGGAAACATACAATAAGACGATGCAATTTGTTACTTAAATAATAGCTATAGAACTACGGAACTAAGCAATGAATTATAAACGTATTTAAAACTTCAAAAAATATGGGAGAGTCGAATGTATGCACATAAGTATGTATATTGTCTGGTTTAAAATGCATTGCGGGTGCCTTTATAAACATGAGCAACATGTAATCATACTTACCAGCATTTATCACAACATATCATGTAGCCATCATCGTGAGTTAAATCACAAATACAACGAGTAACCGAATCGTCTTCCAGTTCCGCTTCAGGAGCAGTTTCTGTTTCCTCACCAGGATCTATATCTCCGGTTGCCAGTCCACAATTATTACTAAGCGCTGAATAAGAATCATTTTCCTGGTGAAGGCGTGATACTAAAAAAGAAACGTAAATATGAAGAAAGTTTGCCAATTTGCGGGTTACATATAGCACTTACATTGTGTACCATAAAGGTTATAATTTTGTTGTGCTACACCTCCTGACGCGGCAGTAGTTATGGCGCCTATACCTCCCAAAGACCATTGCTGACCATGTGCTGTAGCTGTAGTAACGCCCGCTGGTGTTGCTGATGTGCTCGAATTTGACGCAGGTGGCAAAAACACAGCGAATGAAGTAGGCAACTCTAAGGGCATGGGATTAACATAAGTGTGATCAAATAAAACTGCATGTAGTATACGCAGGCGTATGTCTTCAGTTTCCACGGGCGCAGGTCGTATTTCCTCACCAATTATATCTTCATCATCATTAGACGAATTATTAGCACCCGGTAACGTTTTAGTAGCTTGTAAATGTATTACTTGCGCTTGGGGTTCCATTATTACAGCCGCAGGAAGTAAAGACGGTGGTCGTGGCATTGGTAAGGCCGACGGTAGAGTCGATGATGACGGCACTACATTCCCCATTATATTCAAAGCAGAAGTTGACATATTGCCTGCTGCCATACCTAAGCTCCCGCCCGTTTGAGCTACAGAAGCAGTTGCAGTTGTTAAGCTATTATGATGACTACTACCACGCAGGGAATTATGATTACTATTGTTATTTATTTGTTGGTTATGGTTGTAGGAAGAATTTGTTATTATTGTGGTCATGGTAGCACAATTTGTAGAAGTTGTTATATTGTTGGTTGTTGTTATAGTGGTACATGAAGGTAAAGGAATAATAAAATCAATTAGTGATGTAGCACTAGGGGATGTATTGGTTGCATATATCGTGGCCGTTGATGGCACAACAAATGCACAACCTGTGTGACAATCTTTAATTCTAATGTTCGTATATTTTAATGCAGCAAATTGAAAGGTTAAAGGAATTTTAATGTTTTCGATTTTAATGATTTTTGTGAACAAACGGAATAGATAAAAATAAATAAACAAAATATGTAATATAAAATATATTTAAAAAAGTCAGAAAATATTTTCAGTTAAGGGAACTTAAATCAACAGAAATTTGAAGCGCGCCACGATTTTCTTTTAGTCTCATCAATGCCCTAGGTTGCTGAGAAGAGTTGTCTGGCGATTGGTATCTAATTATTTTTAGGTTTTGCTACAGCATGTGCAACATTATTATGTTTTATTACAATAAATCCGTTTAACTTAACAATTTTTTTACTAATTTTATTTCACCTTTAGATTGAAATTACTATCTTCATTTCCTTGCTGTTTTTATTTATAATTTTTATATTAGGTGGGGTTTAAGGCGCACAGAGGGTTATCCGTTGCCAAAAATGGTAATTAATTTAAAAAAAATTAGAAAACAGTAATAATTGTTGTACCACGTTCAAGTACATAAAATTCTACATCAGTGGACAAAAAAAATGTTTTTTAAAAGTTTAGTCGAACTGTATGGGTTTATATCCAAAGAAATTTTAATTATTTTGGCTTGAGTTCGGTTTTAGTTTAATTTTTCAATTAAATTATATTTTTATTTAGAGATAAATGTGAAGCATGTAGACAAAGAAAATTTTGACTGCGCGGAGGGTTGAACTGACGTTTCGATAGCTGCCGCTAATCTCATCAGAGTTCTTTACCGATTAGACCACTCGACCAAAGTCGGGTGTTTGCAGTCAAGAGCTGAATATCATCTACCTTTAATCAATTCATACTGTCACTCTTAGAGCTGTATTTCATTTGACAGTTATTGATATTCAGTTTTTTCTTTGTCTTGTATTAAGCTTCTTTTTATTATTTCTCTATTCTAGTATGAATTATCATTGATAATTACAAGTACTAGTGTATGTGTGTGAATGTTTGTTTGTGCAGTTTTATTTGAACATGTACATCCTTTTTGCTAGGTGCCTTTAGAGTTTAACAATTAAGTTGAGTTTAGTCGAACTGTATGGGTTTATATCGGTTGCATGAATAATCGCCCAAAGAATAATCGCCCAAAGCATCAATATGAACAATCGCCCAACATTTTTGGGCTTTTATTCATAATGAACAAAGACCCAAAAAAAAGTGAAAATCGCCCAACATGTTGTGAAAAATCACCCAAATACGAAAATGAACGATCGCCCATTAATTTGAGTCATTATTCATTATGTCAAAGCAGCCAAGCTTATGATGAACAGTCGCCAAAAAAGCTGAATGAACGGTTGCATGAATAATCGCCCAAAGAACAATCGTCCAAAGCATCAAAATGAACAATCGCCCAATATTTTTGGGCTTTTATTCATAATGAACAGACTCAAAAAAAAGTGAAAATCGCCCAAAATTTTGTGAAAAATCACCCAAATACGAAAATGAACGATCGACCATTAATTTGGGTCATTATTCATTATGTCAAAGCGCCCAAGCTTATGATGAACAATCGCCCAAAAAGCTGAATGAACAATCGCCCATTAAAAAATCGCCCAAACCACATAAATGAACAAACGCCCAAAAAATTTAAAAACAATTTGGGCGATTGTCCATTTATTTGGGTCTTTCGACATTATTAAAATATTTGGGCGATTCTTCATTATGAACGATCACCTTAGCTTCAAAAATGTCAAAAGACCCAAATGAGTTTTTTGGGAGATTGTTCATTTATCTTATTTTTATAAAAACGTAAAATGTAAAAATAGTAAAAATTTTCCTTTCCTATTTTTTTCTGAAAACTGACGTATCGACAAGCCGCTTAGTTATATGAAATAATTTATATCTAGAGAAACTCTCCGATATAGCCGACCTTCGTTCAACATATGTTCAACAGCGGCTTCGCTGAATAATAATTTTCTACCAGGAAGGCTTTCAACCGGGCTTAACGATTTTCTCTTTTATGTATGTTCAACAGCGGCTTCGCTGAAGAATTGTTTTTGCACAGCTGGCCTTCGGCCGGGCTTAATGATTTTCTCATATGTGTATGTTCGTCAGCAGCTTCGCTGAAAAATGATTTTCTGCCTGGAAGGCTTTCGGCCGGGCTTAGTAATTTTCTCGTCTATGTATGCCAAACAGCGGCTATGCAGAAAATCATTCTTCAGCGATGCCGCTGTTGGACATAGAAAAAAGAGAAAATCATTAAGCCCGGCCAAAGGCCGGCTATGCAGGAAATCATTCTTCAGCGAAGCCGCTGTTGGACATACATACATAGATTAAAAAATCAATAAGCCAGGCCAAAGGCCGGCCAGGCAGAATCGCATTATTCAACGAAACCACTGTTAGACATACATAGATGTGGAAATCATTAAGCGGCTTCGTTGAAGCACGATGTTCTGCATATCCGGCCTTTGGACGGGCTTAATGATTTTCTCTTTTATGTATGTTCAACAACGGCTTCGCTGAAGTATTACATGTTTGCACAGACGGCCTTCGGCCGGGATTATTGATTTTCTTATCTGTGTATGTCCATCAGCGGGCTTCGCTGAAGAACTATTTTCTGTCTGGGATGCCTTTGGCCGAGCTTAATGATTTTCTCATCCATGTATGCCCAACAGCGGCTATGCAGAAAAACATTCTTTAGCGAAGCCGCTGTTGGCCATACACAAAAGAGAAAATCATTAAGCCCGGCCAAAGGCCGGCTATGCAGAAAATCATTCTTCAGCGAAGCCGCTGTTGGACATACATACATAGATTAAAAAATCATTAAGCCCGGCCAAAGGCCGGTCAGGAAGAAAACCATTATTTACCGAAGTCGCTGTTGGAAATCATTAAGCGGCTTCGCTGAAGAATGATTGTCTGCCTGGCCGGCCTTTGGCCGGGCTTAATGGTTTTCTAATCTGTGTATGTTCAGCGGCTGCTTCGCTGAAGCTGCTGTTGAACATTAAGCCCGGTCAAAGACCGGATTTGCCGAAAATCGTGCTTCAGCGAAGCCGCTGTTGGACATATGTACATAGCTGTGCAAATCATTAAGCGGCTTCGCTGAAGAATGATGTTCTGTCTGACCAGCCTTCGGCTGGGCTTAATGATTTTCTAACCTATGTATGTCTAACAGCGGCTTCACTGAAGAGTGATATTTTTAAAACGAAGCTACAAGGAACCATAATCAGATTGCGGTACTGTAGAATCCCCACAACTGATAAATTACTTAATTCTTTTTGGGCGATTATTCTTAAAAGCTTTGTGTGATTTAACATAATGAACAATGATCCAGAGAGATGGGCGATTGTTCACTTTGTGATTTGGGGGATTATTCACAAAATTTTGGGCGATTTGCACTTTGTTTGGGTTTTTATTCATTATGAACAATAGCCCAAAAACATTGGGCGATTGTTCATCTGGGTGATTTCACATTTTCCTTCATACAATTATTCGAAAAGCTAAATATTCATATTTTATACAAAACGTAAATGTACAATTGCCCAAAAAATATTTTTTGGTTCATTGTACATTTTTGTAAAATGGGTGATCGTTCATAATGAACAATCACCCAAAAAAGTGTTGATGTCAAAACGCCCAAGACCAATGAACAAACGCCCACATTTACAAAAACAAATTTTTGGGCGATTGTTCATTGGGCGATTGTTCTTTGGGCGATTATTCATGAAACCGTTTATATTCAAAGAAATTTTAATTATTTTGGCTTGAGTTCGGTTTCAATTTAATTTATCAATTAAATTTATATTTTTATTTAGAGATAAATTTTAAGCATGTCCTGCACTGTTCAGTCTTACTGGTCATAATTATCAATATATTAATGAATGTTTTATATAAATTCGGTCCTCATGAACATGTTCCGTAAAATTTTTTTGAAATTGAAAATTGAAGTCGAAAGAAATATCAGCTACCTGTCATGTCCTTACCTAGTGTGTCTGTAAATTGGTTAATTTCTTCGTACCAACAAATAATTTTAAAAAATATTCTTCCATATTCTATTATATAGAAGATTTAATAGACGCGGAAATTTGTTTCTCAATATGTCTGCTTAATATAATTTTATTTTAGCGGTTATAGCTATTTATTGTATCTTCAATAAAATTGAACTAACAGTTAGTAATCAAATCTTAACTTTAAAATTTTAATTTTTAAGTCCAGCCAATGTCAGACAAAAAAATTTGTTTCTGTGGTTGGTTTTGGTTGTATACGTCTCTCGTGTTCGCTTGAGAGCAAGAGTGTCCCTCCTTCTCAGCCGAGTGTGGCCTCTAAAGTAAATTATGTTTCGGGATGGGGGGATTTGGGTGCAACTCAAGTTTTTTTATTTATTTTGTCCCGTGTTTAGAAAACGCTGTCTTAACCAGCGGCACATCTAAATCTTTATGAATTCGCTTGTTTCTGACATACCATGGGACTGCTGTAATCGTACGAAGTATTTTATTTTGTCGGCTTTGAATTTTTTCTACATGTTATGCCGATGCAGTACCCCATAACTGGATACCGTAGGACCATATTGGTTTTAGAATCGAGTTGTATAGAAGAAGTTTACAATCTAGGCTTAGAGTAGTTTCTTCCAATGAGCCAATTAATATTAAATTGAGTTTAATTTATTGTTTCATAAATTGAGTAAAGTTGGAAATGCAACCCTTTGCGACAAGGGTAT
Organism: Panzeria rudis; assembly: GCA_956483635.1. NCBI lineage: Eukaryota > Metazoa > Arthropoda > Insecta > Diptera > Tachinidae > Panzeria > Panzeria rudis. The sequence continues at coordinate 41,740,861 of OY101451.1, read as the reverse complement.
GTTCAGTGAGAAACAAAAATTGTATACAGTGACAAGCCCATGGTGTAATAAGTATACAGATGGCAATATTACGTCAGATGATTATTTTTTGCTCTGGTAATTTTGTGCATAAGCTATGTCAAACACGTGTATTTTTTTGACACCCATTATCTTGTTCTTGTTTTAATGTTGTATTCGTTGCCCTTATGCAGCCACTTATTATACCATTGGCAAGTCAAATGCTAATTGAGTAAGCTTAATTTACTATGTGTGAAAAGTAAATTTAATTGCTCAATTAAAATTAAATTGTCTCAATTAAAAATCCATGTCTGAACAGGATATTTGGCAATATTGGCAATATAGATATCGGTCTCAAATCATCAATACCACTAATCCTACTATTCTTTTTAATGGGAACGATTTTGTCAATTTTCCATAAGGTTGGAAAATTAGAAGTAGTCAATATCGTATAGACCAAATGCATTATGAAATTACCTGCAAACGGCATTAAAATTTGGCGCAGAGCCATTATTACCTACAGCCTTAGATTGAATCCTATTAAAAGGAGCAAATATCTCACAAAGGTCAACAGTACGAAATGAAAACCCATCCCGGCGAATACCAGCGATACCAACAATATCAGCACTATTCACAGATTGATTCAAGGAGAAACCATTGTTTACCTCATCAGGGTCAGAGACGTCTAAAACCTCAACACTACGCTCTGCTCCATTCTTATTCAGGACAGACCAAACCTGCCTACTGTCCTTATTCTGAAAAATCAAACTAGAATAAGCTCTTCGCTTAAATTTCCTAATAATAGTTTTTATTTTATTTCTATATTGACAGAAAACCTTCCAATTGTCATTAGTCCTTTCTACAAATACGCCCTATACGCCCAATATGACTCCTTCTCATCCGTCGTTTCAAAGGAACAGCCGTAAGCAAAAACTCTAAATTATCATTTAAAATCCTCAACTGCTCATCGACATTACTAGTTGAATATATATACTGTAATAAAAATACGTTTATTTCTCTGTTGCTTTAATACGAATGACTTCAATTCTATTCTTTTCATTATCTATTTACTTAATACACTAATACTAATACATTTCGTTAGTTACATTTTGTGTATATACATATATGACACTTCTCTTCCCTCTAACTTTAATTTCAGTAGATATTTTTCATTTTGGTACTATATAAAGCATTTGAATTTCTTTTGATTTAAGAAGTATTTAAATTAATTTCATTCACATTTGAAAAATAAAGTATTTGAATTACATATTTGATTCAAGAAGTTTTTAAATTAATTAATTTGTTTTTGGTTCAATTCATAACTTTAAAATTCAAAATTTCGAAATAGTATTAACAACATAACATGATATTCAATCCAATAGCTTCGCTGGTTTTCTGCTGGGTCTATTCGATCGACGTAAACATTCACCTGCAGCTTCATTTTGAATATTTGCCGGATCTACTGCTGCATTATCTGCTTCAGGTATAGTAGACGATTCATCAGATGCACTACCAATGTTTTCGGATGATTGATCGTTGTTTACCACAGTTGGTTGTTGTACTGGTTGTTGCATAGCTGCTGATTTATTAGAACCCTCATTATTTTGAATATTGGGGACATGTATATATTGTTGTTGTATATCGCTTTGAGTATCGGGCAAATTAACGTCTTCCGCACTTTGGAATTCTCCAAGCAATTCATCCACTTTACGCATCTGGTCTACATGCCTCTTCCATATTCTACCGTCATCAAGTTTTATGTTATAATGTAGTTCTCCTAATATTTCATCTATTACGCCAAAACACCATTTACCTTTATAAATATGTTCGCGCACAGCAACCCTTTCGCCCACCGAAAATGTTTTAATTGAGGTTTCCACATAATTGTAGTTATTGTTTTGTGGTAAAAGAAGATCTAAACGGGAATTTATTTGCCGACCAAACATCGCCATTGATGGGGATTTCCCTGTTGCTGGATGTATTGAGCGCCTGTAGGCTAACAAAATTTTCGATAATTCAGAATTCAATGTATTTGTGTTGCATTTTGCGGCTAACAATTTATTTTTAATTGTTTGTACGTAACTCTCGGCCTGGCCGTTGGTAACGGGGTTATACGGTGCGCCCTGCTTGTGCGTAACGCCATTTATGTATAGAAATTGTTTAAACTCAGCTGAATAGAATTGTCTCCCATGATCACTTACAAACACGTTCGGAATGCCAAATGTAGAAAATATTTCCCTACATTTTTGAATGGTTGTTTCTGTGGTCATATTCGTTACTACATGCACTTGGCCACTTAGTGTAGTAATCGACAAGCACAAATACATAGTTTCCCATAACCGGACCGGCATAATCCGCATGTACTTTTTCGAAGGGTTTGCTTGGCGCCCTCCATCCACGTATTTTCGAGTTGATTGACAAGCAAAATAATTAGACACCAAACTTTCAATGACTTTGTCGATCTGGTTCCATCATACATATGCTCTGGCGAGACTCTTCATTCTTGCCATACCAAAATGAGCCGTATGTAACTCTTCTCATACCTTTCCGCGTAAGGCCTTTGGCATGTAGTCCACGTAGTAGGCAACCATCATGTAAGCTGAATTCCATTTGTGGAATGCCAAAACGGTCTTTGCCATCACATTCACGGCCGTACTTTAAACATTCTAATAGCTTTTGTACGTCAGTATCAGATTTGGTATTCGATTTTAGTTCATTCGTAACAGGTAAATTGTTTATAGACTCGACTCTTCCTCCACGACGTAAACCTTTATCAACATTGGTAAACGGGGCATAGCATCCGCGTTAGCATTTTCTTTTGATTTCCTACATTTGATTTCATAGTCAAAACAGTGCGTAATGCAAGCTTGATAATCCCATACTTGGTGAAAATATTTGAGATATCGCACGATTATATGTAACGAGAATGAATTTTCTTCCGTATAGATACTGATAAAACTTACGTATACCAAAAATTACTGCATACGCCTCTTTGTCGATTTGAGAATAACGTTGTTGGATCTTGTTTAGCGTCTGTGATGCAAGCTGTATCGGAATTTCAAAACCGTCATCAAAAACATGGCTCCACAATGCACCAATAGGACTCGCGTCCACCGCTTGTATTTGATTAAAGACCGTATTACACTTTTCATCAAATTTGTACGGAACATCATTTTGAAGTACACGGTTTAGCGGATAAACTATACCACTTAGGTTTTTAACAATTCGGACATAATAATTTACGGGGCCCATAAACGCACGAATGTCATCTTTACTGGCAGGTTTTTTAATTTTCTGAATTGCATCAATTTTGCTTTGCATACGTTGAGCACCATCTTTGTTAATTACATAGCCACAATAAGGAATACACTCCTTCAAAAACTCGGATTTTTCCAGATTCACCCTCATGTTGCATTTTTTTCAGTCGTTTTAACACTTTGTCTATTCTGCGTATATGGCTTTCATCATAAAAATTCGGAAACTCCTGGTATATCACACAGCAATTGTTTCGGTTGCGTTGGTAATGTTTACAGTTATTTTAACTTGTGTTTTTTGCATCAAGGGGTTTTTCTTCCATATTGGTTTCTTCCATATTGAATTGGTGTCTTTTGCTTGCTTTATATTTAGCATTAACTTTTATTTTTGGTTTAAAGTTGAGTGTTACGAGTAGAGATGGGCGCATGTCGTGTTTTTTACGTGACACGAACACGCACGACTCAACACGAAGTGTTCGTGGCAGAAAATCTGATTTCGTTCGTGTTCGTATCGTGTTGAGCAAAATTGACACGAAAAAACACGAAACGATTTTCAGATTAAAATATGAATGAATGCAGAAGCTTACCGCACAAGATTATTGAGCGAAAATCTTGATGAGTTAGTGTTTCTCAACAAAAATATGTAAATAAAAATATAAATAGAAAATTAATTTACGTAATTTTTATTTTATTTGAACTGAATAGGTAGTCTGAAAATTTTTTATTATTTCGGCTTTCTAGTTCAATAATTAAATTAATGTAAATTCAAATTATTTTTATTAAGAGTGGAGTGCTGGAATATTCAAATCAGATTAGCAGAACGGATCAGTACTACTGATTTCGACGGCCGCTACGCTCGTCATCATCAGCGTTCTTGTTCGCTTTTACCACTTATGAAGGTGGATGCTTTTTTCAATGAAACATCAGCTATTTAACTAATTTTTGCCAGTAAATAGAATACAAGACTTATTTTCCATTGTAATTCTTGCATTGCAAAAATTTTCAGAAAATTAATTGTTAAAATAGAAGAAAAATATGTCTTTGAATATAAATAATGTTTTTTTTTTTTTGTTTTTGGGTTTGATTTCGTGCGTGTTGTGTCGTGTTCGCTTTTTTTTTTAATTTTGGGCGTGCGTGTTTCGTAACTGATGGACATCCGGGATTCGCGTTCGTGTCTTGTTGGAAAATGTCGACACGCGCCCATCTCTAGCTACAAGTATCTGGAGGATGCGGGACGACACATCGTCTCCTATTGCTCACACAGGATCACAGCTGGACTTCGACAAAATGTTTCAATTCAATTTGAGTGTTGATTCTAAAAAACAGCTTGGTAATGTAAAAAGGGCTAATTCTAATCCGGATGTTTCGGTACCGTTGACTAAGAATAACAAATTGTCATTATTTAAGTCGTCGGTTGCTTCCGATCACAGTACGTCTTTGGCCGACCTGGACAGTTCTGTACCTGTGTTTTTGGATAATTTAATTACTAATGTTAGGAATGAGGAGCATGGGTTTTGGTTGATTCTTCTAACGCTGATCCTAATAGTAAACGAATTCGCAATTCTATTTTTATTTATCAGAAGATTATGAAGGTTAAGGTAAGTGGAATAACGATAAGAGTTTATAAAAAACACCATTAATTATCAAATAGTTGAACCATTTGGTTTGTAGTCGAACGATTTTAATTTTGTTAATGATAGAAAATTTCCTTTATTGACTACAAAAAATGTTTGCCAAATAAAAAACTAGATATTTATTGTTAAACAAAATCGAATAATTTATTTGTCAATACGAATGCATTTCGGACAGACTTGCTGTCCATCATCAGCGACGCGCAACTAAAACAAAAGAATCAGAATAAGACAAGAGGTATAAACGAAAAGCAAAACAATATACATATGTAACATGTGTAACAGGGATGGCAAATGAGATTTTAAAAATTGTACTAATTGTTTTCTATTATTGTACTTTTTTGGACATAATTGTACCAAAACAGATTTTTGAAGCCAGAAACATTTTTTAAGTACAGAAACACATCACTTTCCTGCACATATATCTGTGTCAAAATGGAAACTGTGTTTAAGTCGGATTTAGCTATTGCAATTTCTAATCTAAAATAGCTCACATACTAGCTGTTGGAAGGTGCTAACGAGTTTGTTGGCAAAGACTTCAGTCAGTTGGGCCTGAAGGCTTTCATCCCTGACACGTTTGTTTACTCATATGGCGTTATACACGGCATCCCTTTGGAGTTGTCTGATGAATATATCCCTGAATCTGCTGATTCTGAATTAAAAATAGTGTTTGTTGACATTTTTCTTGAAAGGACAAGGATAGTGGCGCAGACACCAACTTTTTTTGTTAAGATTGGCTTTCGCTCTGGAAACATTCCAGAACATATTATTTTGAACTTTTCATATATAAATATAAATATTTACTATCCACCGTTGCGAGCGCCATAACTGTGGTCGTCTAGGTCATACAGTATGATGTGACCAGAAGGTTTTTGTCAAAAGCGGGATAAGAACGTTTGAAAAGCGGGATTCTGAAGAAAATATTACCAAAAAAGCGGGATTTTATAAGATATCTTATGGAAAGCGGGATGTTGTAAATACACTGATGATAATATATGATTTTTTATAAATGTATGCAACTACACAGTTCCATATCGTTAGATGAAATGCGAAATAACATAACTAACAAAAAATTTTAAGTCGCATTTTCAATTATTAATTACTACATCGAAGCGCTTGTCCCCCTACAAATTTTCAAACTGTTATTGTTGAAATATTTATGTAGTATCCCATATTCAAACAGACATTCAAATTGTTATATTGAGATCATATGTTTTTGTTATGACTTTTATTACAATGTAATTTTACATTATCTTTATTATTTCTTCTTCCTGTTTCATTCTCTGTAAAAAAAATAAGTTTGCTAAATAAATACTGAATTTATTCTTGAATTAAATAAAACATCCTAGAATTTTTCTACAGTTATCATAAAAATCTATCGCATTAAAAACGAAAATGAAGAGACTTTTTATTTTACTTCAGCCACTTAAAATATTTTATTTAGTCTTTTTTCTCTCCTATACAATTTCAGCTAAAGATATGTTCTTAAGAAATTCACTGAGTTATCGTCTTTTTTTTTTTAATTTAAAAAAGCGCAGTTTTAGATTTTTTTAAAAATAATTTTCATGAAAAAATTTTTATAAATTGCTTTAGCCTAAAGATAATTTTTTCTTTAGTATTTACATAAAACATGAAATCGTTAGGACGCGAGAAAAATAAGAAAGTTGTAAGTCAGTGAGTGAAAACATCCGAAGTCATCTTTTATAAAATTCAGTTTACACTCAAAAGAATATTTTTGTTCAAAACCAGTTGTTTTTTCACTTATGTCTTCTAGCTTTGTTCTATTTTGTCGGTTCTTAAGCATTTTATGTATCATGTGTTCGGCACCAAATTAGTTTCAACTTTGCACTGACGTCTTTAATGAATATGAGGAAAATTTCCCGATTCTCCCCTTAACCAGGACTACACCTCTTAAGGACAGGAATCAGCAAGTCATCAGAATTCTAACGACACGTAGATATAATCGTGTGGTTCATGCTAGACCCCCCTCCACCCAAGCCTACACCGCATTTTGTACCCCTTCAGCCTACAAATACTGATCCCACAGATCCTGTGATTTACAGGGAAAACAACTAATACTCATTGTGGAGGAAAATTAAGATAGTTCCAATCCCTAAGAGGAGTGGTTCGCTGGATAATTTCATGAATTATAGGCCTATTGCTCTGATTTCCGTTTTATTTTTAACTGATAAATATGATGGTTAAGATGAGATTGACTGCAGCTGTGGATGACCTGATAGTTTTACCAGGACGATATTTGGCTTATAGGGGGAAGATGTCTACTTCAACCTGTTTGAATGCATTTTTGTTCAGGGTGTCATATCTCAAGTTCTTGGGTTTGAGCGTTGTTTTGGCATCCATTGATATCAGTAGTGCCTACGATTGTGTTAATGTTTCTATTCTTAGAAACATTTTGGTCAGTGAGGGTATACCATTATGTTTCATTGATTGGATATCGAGATTTCTCTCTGAGAGGGACCTTTGCGTGGGTGATTTATCTGTTCGTGTGTTTAATGGTCTTCTTCAGGGAAGTTGCCTATACTTTTCAGTTTATACACTACTAGCATTCATTCCATTGAGGATGACAAGACCCTTATTTTTCAGTATGCTGACGACTTTCTAATTCTTTCCTTTGATAATTTTTTTGATTCAGCGGTATCCAATCTTGATTATAAAATCCCTTAATCTAGGTTTTAACCCATCTAAGACCAGATATATTTTTTGGAAGGAGGACGGTTCGACTGAACCTTTCTGTATATGGTTGTCCGATTGCACAGGTAAATGTCCTTAAATTTCTGAATTGCCTCCCCACCTGAAATCTGTCTACCTTGCATCTAAAGAAATTCTTAAGATTGCACGCTACATTCAGATCAGCGCCTACTCACCTTGTTAACAGTTATTACTTTGTGTACGGAAAGTACAGGGACATTTTTTATTCGATCGCAACATACAGTCATTGTATACCTACGCACAAACTAAAATTTTTTATTGAGTCACTATTTAAGAAGAGAATGGGCATATCGCGGGAAGCCCTCTATGATCATTATCGTTCTTCAGTTGTCTCTTATAGTTCAGATGGTTTCACTCTAGTTGCAACAGATGCTTCTATAACTGATTGTGCCACTGATTGTGCTGTTTTCAACATCCTAACTGGTCGTTTTTTCTTGTACAGTATATCTCATAGATTATCATCACTGTCTGGAGGGTTAATTGCCATCAAGAGAGTTATTTCTACTGTCATTGAAGACAAGGTCTCTTGAATTATTTATACTGACAGCAGCTTGTGCTTTATTGAAAAATGTTAACTCGAATAATTATGTTGTTTTGGATATTTTGAATTCAATATAGGGAACTCTGATATCTGGGAAGTACACATTGTTTGGGTTCCTGCCCATGAAAGAATTTATTTCAATGAAAGAGTTGACTTTTTAGATAAACAAGTCATGTTTCTTGGTGCTACTTTGGATGTTAGTCTTCCATATAGCGATGCACTTCGAAGTATTAAAAACTCCTTGCAAAGGGAATGGTTAGAATTTTATCAATCCAGATCTCATGATTCTGGACGTTTCTTCTTCTCCCTTTTTCCTGAAATCCCAAGCAAACCATGGTACAGAAATGTCAAATTGGACCCAACTGATATGAAGATCATTAATAATTTGATTTTGCCACTGCTACAGTGGTGTTAATTTTCACATATTTGCCAACCACCAAAACATCTTTTTTATGCACTAATAAAACGGCATAATAAAATTAATTGAACGTTTTGCGGTCGACTTGTTTTTAACTTTGCAGGTAACCAAACGAAGTCATTCCATAATAAGGAATTTAAAAAACACCGATCTTTTTCCAATTCAAATACATATAAATTTATTATCAATGCCATAATAAAAGAAAAAATAATACAAGCATATCCCGCTAAAAGCGGAACAATAACGTTCCACCCTAAACAAAAATGGTTTGACTGGCAATGTGCACGTTCTAAAAAACACCTTTCAAAATGCTTAAACAAACTAAGGAATAATCACACGTTACTAAATAAGCACTGCTATTACAATGCCAGAAGAAAACATAGAAACTTATGCACTGCTAAAAAACTTATATATCAAAATAAAACCATTGAAATGCTAAATAATTGAAAACCAGTAGCGATTGGTGGAAAATATCTAACAATATGAGGTCAAAAACTCCTGCAATAAAATGTAATATAAATGATTCTGATTTTTATGATCATTTCAGCAAAATGTTTAGAGATGAAAAATTAAACTCTACGATAAGTTGGACAATGCCATATTATGTAGACCCGTTTCTTGATTCACCAATTGAAATACCTTATGTAAAATTTTCAACTCCATCTTACTTTATCGCATAACAGCCTGGATAGAAAATAACAATATACTAAATAAATACCAAGCAGGATTCAGAAAAAATTACTCAACAGTAGACAATATATTCAATTTGATAAATATAGTTAAAATAAATGAATTTATTGGCAAAAAGACATATGCTTTCTTCGTTGACTTCTCCTGTGCCTTTGATTCAATACCTAGAAACAGTCTATTTTATAAACTCGCTTGCCTTGGTCTATCATCAAAGTTAATAAGAATTTTAAAATGCGCATATGAAAATAATGAAAGCTGCATATGGAATGGAAATTCCACCTCAGATCCATTTGATGTTGAAGTAGTCGTAAGGCAAGGTTGTATTCTCAATCCAATAATGTTCACACTTTATGTAAATTACTTACCAGACGTGTTGCCAGGTGGTGTTAACGTGGCGAATACAAAAATAAAACTGCTACTTTACGCTGATGATAGAGTCTTACTTGCTGAATCTTCATCTGATTTACAAAACATGATCAATGCTCTTCATAAATACTGTCTTACTTGGTGCTTGAACGTAAATCTAAATAAATCAAAAATCATGGTATTTCGTTCTGAGACGAGAATTTCGTCAGGCTTAAGGTGGCACTTTGGTGATGAAAACATAGAGATTGTCAATAATTATAAATACCTTGGGGTTGATATTTCTTATAACTTATCATTTAAAAAACACTTAAAAAACAAACTAGCTGCTTCTAAACTAGCAATTAATTATACATGGACTAAATACATAAAAAACCCACAAATATCTGGCCAAAATAAGCTTCGAATTTTCTATGCTGCGTCTAGATCAATAATGTGCTATGCTGCACAAGTCTGGGGTTTTAAAAAATTTGATGAAGTGGAAAGACTAGCAGATTTTTCATCAAAAAAATGCTGCACTTACCTGAAACAACACCTAACTACATGATTCACCCACCTAGAAGACGGTATCCACTCCCTTTTCAGTACCACACTAAAACTACACTTTTCGTATATAAATAAAGTATTAAACATGAAACCTAATAGGTTACCAAATATCCTACCACCGCTGGACCACTATCTCTGCAATGGAAACAAATATTAAACCTGCTAATGATTAAAGAAAATGAAGAATAAATATCAAAGGCCAAAAACTCATAATTTCATGACCTATATTCCAACCTCAACCACAACGTTTCGCACTTGTACACTGCCTTCCCGTCGCATGCTGCAGGACTATTAATAAAAGCAAGAGGCGGTTTACTAGACATTAATACGAATCTGCTCCTTATGCAATTTAGATGCAACAGAAAATACATTTCATCTCATTGGTGCCTGTCCAATGTATAAACAGTACAGACTAAAATATTTTGGCAAAACACAACTAAATTCCTCCGAAGTCAATTCACCATTAAATGGCAAAAATTTTAAATCACTACACAATTATCTACAATTATCTTTAAAATACAAAAAACTAATTATCAATGAATTCAATTTTTAAGATTTATATATTAAAAACTAAATATGTATACAAATTTAATGTCATTACAAATATTAAAATATTCCTTATGGTTGCTAATCTGGTTTACAACATTAGCTTAAAACCACTTATAGTTATTAAAAATCAAAATGTTTATTTAATTTATAAAATTTAATGTTACATTTTATATCTATTAATAAATAATAATAAATTATCAATGCGATAGAATTTCGCTGCGTAAGCAATATTGGTCCAGAATTTAAACTTAACCGATTTTCAATCCAAAGTGGTTATTAATTAGCAGTGTCCGACCAAACGTTCGGGTTTTGTGTCGGAGTTCGGAAATAAGCTATGTTCGGTTGAACACCGATCGAACTTTGCATTCATTTTTTTATCGATTTATTATATCAATGACGCAAAATAATAATTACACGCTGTCACAAAATATCATGTTTTTTTTACTCGTGAAAAACGACTTAGTGAGGCTTGTAGGTCTAATTGAGTAGATCATTTTGCCATTTTAAGAAATTGCAATACAACGTCAAAATCTGAAGTTATCGATAAAAAACGATTTTTTGGGTCTTCACGAACAACAAATTTTTCATTGCGTTTTTTCTGCAATGATTTTAACTTTTTAAACGGTGTCGAATAGAAATATCATCAAACGAAAAATAAAATTTTTTATTTTTGTCCGATTTTTTTAAACTAAAAATTTTTTCATTTTCTTAAAAAGTGTATCTAATAAAGAATACAATAAGCCATAAATTATTAAAATCGGTTGGGAATTGGAAAAGTTAAAATTTTTTAAGCAAAATTTCAATGAAAAATAGTACATGCAACACATTCCCAGTGCATTGTATAGCTCTCACAAAATAAATGGTAAAAAATATATAACTCTATAAACTATGTGAATTTCGTTAACATTAGTTTCTTTTTAACAAACAAAAATGTCTACACATTACTTTTACATTGTGCAGAGGAACCGGCCCAACTATACATATAAACAATTAAACTATATCTCAACACACTGAAGTAAAATATATCGGTGTTCATCTTGATCGTCGTCTAACATGGAAGTCCCACATATATGCAAAGGTGAGCCAAATGAAATTAAAAGCAGCTCAAATGAATTGCCTCATTGGTAGGAATTCTACTTTAAGCTTAGATTGTAAACTTCTTCTCTACAACTCTATTCTAAAACCAATATGGTCCTACGGTATCCAGTTATGGGGCACTGCCTGGGGATCAAATGTAGAAAAACTTTAAAGGCGACAAAATAAAATACTCCGTACGATTACAGCAGCCCCATGGTATGTCATAAACAATCGAATTGAGACAGTGTTTTCTAAACACGTGACAAGATACATAAAAAACTCGAGTTGCACTCACATCCCCTAGCCCGAAACACCATTAACTTTAGAGGCCACACTCGGCTGAGAAGGAGGGACACTCTTGCTCTCAGCCGATCACGAGAGACGTAGACAACCACAGAACCAACCGCTGAAACAAATATTTTTGTCTGACATTGGCTGGACTTAAAAAATTAACATTTTAGAGTTAAGATTTGATTACTTATTGTTAGTTCAATTTTATTGAAGATACAATAAATAAATATAACCGAAAAAACAAATATATCATTTATCATAATGTCCTGGCATTGTTTATTATCTGCATATAAAATTATTTCACACTTTTGTAACACGCTTGGCATATCGTTTATATGTATAATAAAAAATAGTGGTAACAAAATGGATCCTTGTTGAACTCCATATTTATTGTTTATGCATTCAGATTTTACACCATTAACTTTAACCATTTGCTTTCTGCCTGTTAAATACGATTTAAACCATTTTAACTCCATTCTTTGTATTCCGTACAAGTAAAGTTTTTAAACTAAGATATAAAGAAATAAAGCCGACTCTGATAATTTTGAATTGCCAAAAATGTATATTTTTGCTTACAAAGTTTTCTAAAATGAATGAAAATAATTTTTAATTGCAATCAGTTTTAACCAGGGACTGAAACCATGAAAAAAATGGGTTCAGGTTCGGGTTCGGGTTAATCAAAATAAAAATTTCAGGTTCGGATTCGGTTCAGGGTTCGGGTTTAAAACCAAAATTTTAAACACGCGCAATTATGTTGTTACATTTACGTTGAAACAACATATTATTTTTTTAGCATAATTAACAGTTATGTTGATTTTAACTTTAAGTTTATTAACTTTCAGTTTGCCTAAACTTGGAATTTTAACTGAAAGTTAACAATTTTCGTTAACAATAAAAAAAAATCGAGTTAACTTGTGTCATCAACTTTTTTGATTGCCTGAAATAAACTATTTTTGGGAAATGCAAAAACTTTAGCAAGTTATGTAAATAATATCATGGTTCAACAGCATCTGAGTGCGACCGCTGCACAAGGAAGTACTGCATTCGCCTAAGCAACTTTGAATTTGTTATTTTTCTTGAAAATTCATGTTAAATATTTTCAGAATAACAAAAAATTTATTTATTTTCATATGTCAATAATTTCTTCAGTTAAGAGCTTACAGCCCAATTCACTATGTCGGTTTTACACGTTTTCCGACTAATTTCTGACTGATTTCTTTGTTTTGTATTCGCTAAATAGTTTAGAACATATTGAGGTCGTTGTCTTTGAAAATGAAAAATTATTGCGTCCAATAAAATAATTGTTTGAATTGTCACATTAGAATAATTAAAAGTTGAACAAAAAATACAGGCCAAATAATTTTTTAACTTATTATGGTTTTTTACTTGGCAGTACCTTATTTCCAATTTCTTCTAGGCAAGACAAAAACCCCGAAACTCAAATGAAAAAATAATAACGATTTACTGAATTTCATTAGGGGGTGCTTTACGTCTATATACGTAACGTTTCATCGAGATACTGAATTGGGCTATTAAACTCAAAAAAGGTTCCAGTTAAATTTAATTGAAATTGAATAGGTAAATCTGCTGTGTTAATGAAATTTTATTTACAAAGAATTAAATTTTGAGTTTAGTGTTAACTGCAGGTTCATATTTTTAACTTATTTGGCTTCCAAAAAAATTTTTTTAACTTTGTAACGTACGTACCGCATTGCCATAAGAAAATGGGCCTGATTGTGGAAGGCGTTGGCGTAAACGCCTAAGTCGTTTTTTGTAGTAGATTAAAGAACACGGATGTGCGTTTACGCCAACGCCCTACACAATCAGGCCCAATATATTTAAAATTAAAAATTATTAGAAATACTCAGAACAAGAACAAGCAAAATGTTTGGCAACCATTCGGCAATTTTAAAAATTGCAAAAAATAGTCAGCTGTCGCGGTGCTGCCACCTGGTATCAATTTGCCTTGGTCGTTATTTTATTTTGATTTTGTTTTAAATTTTTTTTTGTATGCAAGAAATCTAATGCTTTTTATTATTCTTCTATTAAATATTTCAGAATTTTTATATTTTGAACCCGAACCTTGTTGAATTTTAGGGTTCAACGGGTTCGGGTTCAGTCTTCATAAACAGCGAACCTGAACCCGTTTGGGTTCAGGTTCGGGTTCGGTTTCAGTCCCTGGTTTTAACATAGAAACAAAATTAAAAAAATCAAGAAATTACTAAGAACTTACGTTTTGCTACGTTTTTATATTATTTTACTATAGTTGTGATTTCAGGGGCATTGATTGAAATCACATGATTTTAACAAAAATGTGATTGCAATCGCATGATTTGCAATTAAATCGATTGCATTCAATGATTTCAAAGAACAATAGGGGAAATCACTCTTCGTAGGAAACTGCTATTGCAAACCTTGCAGGTCATGCAAGTCTAGGATATATGCTACAATATGCAACACAACAAGAACAAAAAACTAACATTTCCTACACAGTAGCAGATATGCAATAATAAAAACTGTAGGAAACTTCTCTAGCATATATGCAATTAGCAAAATTACTCAGGGAGACCCTCTGAGAGTGTATAAAACATAAACATGAAAATAAAATACAAACTAATAGTAGGCTTCAACAAGAAAAGTAAACAAAGTTGGTTTGTGTGTGTACGTTTATATTATTTGTTCATTTATTTTATGTATTAAAATATCAAATGTATGCATCTTTAATAAATCTTAGTTCAGAATTAATCTACAAATATAAATTAAGAAAAAATTAAAAGTAGTTTTTTATGGTACATTTGAAAAATTACATAATTATACATAATACATATATGTATGTATGTATTTCCTACATATTTGAAGAAGAGTGATTTCCGCTATTATTTTAAAATGATTGCAATCACAAAAGCTTGCAATTGTTACAAGATTTCATTTTGAAATCTGAAATCATTTTGAAATCATAAAATGAAATCAATTTGGTTGAAATTACTTTGATTGCAATCACAATTCGGGGTAAGTCAAATTGTTAATACTACAGAGATAAAAACATATGTATGTGGTTTTCAACATGTTTTTGCGGTCTCCTACAAAATTTCCAAAATGTGACTTGATTTAGTTTACTTCCCACCCAGCAATGTAAATTTTAAAAAATTATAATTTTATAATTTTCAGTTATTGTGTTAAGTTTATAACTCTGTTATATTTTCTAAAATTTATCACTAGAAAGCGTGAGTTTATTTTTCGTTTGCATCATTAATTAACGAGTCAGCTATTTTTTGTTTTGCTTTTCGCCAATCATGGCGTATTAAGTATACAGGTGGAAGCATAAGGACAACAAATACAACAGGAATCGATAATGCTAGTCAAAAAAATACACGTGTTTGATTTACCTTATACACATAACCACATCGTGGTAAACTAAAGGGCCAAATAAACTACGTAAGCGGCTTGCCAAAAATGACAGAAATTTGCGTTTGTACAAGCCTGTTGTGTAATATATGGCGGTGTTTTTACGTTTGGCAAGCGGCTTGGCAAGCTGCTTGCAGAAAAATCAAAAAATTTAGATATTTTGACTGCCATCTTGAATTTGTGGCAAACTGATTGTAAAGTCTATTGTAAAATTAGCTCATTTGCAACAAATTTTCCATAGAGTGCGGTTGTCGTGGAAAATTACAATTTAAATTAGTGATTAATGTGAAAAATCTTTGCTTGTATGCACTAGTTTTGTGTAGTCTGTGTGCAAATCAAAAAAGTATGTTTGCCAAGCCGCTTGCGTAGTTTATTTTGCCCTTAAAGTTCGGTTCATTTTGTTGTTGCGTGTGGTACATAGTAGTACCACAGTCTAACCAGACACGTCAACTGTGACAGTTGAAAATTGTCCAAATCAGGTCTTTATGCCAGCTAGTTGAGAAAGAGACAACAATTACGTGTTGTGTTTCATTTTATCCAATTAAAAGTGTTGCACATTTTACATATGTGGCCACTTCGCCTGAGACGACAATATCTTCTGGCTCGTGTCGCGTCTGGTTAGACTGCAGTAGTACTTTGACTACATCTACTAAATTAACAAGATCTACGAGAGTACTTTAACACCAAGAGTGAAAACCGCTGCTTATATTATACATGAGAAAGTTTGTATATTTGTATGTTTGATCCACTATCACGCGAAACCCGCTTAATGGATTTGGATGAAATTTGGTAGACGGATAGATCTGAGTCTAAAAGAATACATCGGCTCTATATTTTTTCAAAAATAGAGCCACGAGGAGGGAGAGTGGGGTAAGGGGCAGTTTCTGCCTCTCTGAAACTATCTGGCCAATTTTAATGAAGTTTCAAATATAGATAGATCTGATCTGCACAATTTTTCAAAAATAGCACTTCCGAGGGGGTAAGTGGCAGCTTCTGCCTCTCTGAAACTTTCCGACCAATTTTAATTCAATGTAAAACATAGATAGATAGATCTGAGTGCAATTCCTGCCTCTCGGAAACTATCTACCCAATTTTAATGAAATTTGAAACATAAATAGATCTAAGTCTGGAAAGACTGAACAATGAATAATTTAATATGTATATGAATTTCACTTACTTGACTTTATAATACTCTGTTGATTTTCGTGACATTGAAGATTCATGAAGTTTGCGTTCCATCGACTGGGAACGTGAACCAGGAGCGCTTTGAGCCTGACGTACCGTGTTGGTAGGGCCGACGCTTGTGTTGGTGCACAACACACCATTTCCTGTCGAAATTCCGGCCGTGTGTGGCGTTATGGTTGTCATACTATTATTACAAACTGTAATGTAATTATTTGACGTAAAGGTACCAGCCGCTATATTTGAGGAAGGCGATGCCGTTGGTGACGCCGAATTATTGTAATGATTTCCAGACACAATACCAACAGTTGATGCTGATGACGTTGTTGGATACAAAGTATATTCGCGTGGAGATAGTAAAATATTTGAGTTATTTGTTTGCACAATTGTGTTCTGTGTAGTACATGGTGGAGGTGGTAACATATTGTTATTACTACTATAGTTGCTGCTGGAATTTATTGAAGACGGCGCAGCTGTTGTTGACGTTTTCGTTTGAAAAACATGCTGTTGTTGCTGTTGATACCTTTGATTGCTGAACGATTTCTGGGACATACTCTGTAGTATACGTGCAGATAGTTCATCTGTCATTTGAGTTCCATTTACCATCATTATATCATCAGTTAATAAGGAAGATCTCGTTGCTGATGCTAATGGTAACGCTGTTGTTCCAGAAGAGTTTGAAGAAGTCATACCAGCAGCTGGCTGATTTGCATTTGTTTGGTTAAAAATATGATTACCATCTACAGTATCAAAATTTTGATATTGTTGCTGGTGATGATGATGATGTTTATTGTTTATTTTTTGAGGTGTTAATGACTGTTGATGCTGTTGCGGCTGCTGTTGTATAACGGTACCTTGAGCGTTAACAAATTTTATATTAGTATTGCAGTTAGGTGTTTGAAACTGCTGCTGTTGTTGAGATTGATTAATACTTTTTTGGTGCAATTGCGTTCCAGGCGGTAAGTGAGCCGCCATATTTACAGATTGTGCATATTTCGAATTGATCTTATTGATTTTAGTCGAACCACCACTATTCTTATGATGATTAATGTATGTGGCTTGTGGCTGCAATTGCTGATGTTGTTGAATTTGCAAATTGTTTTGGCTATTTGGCGGTTGATGTGGCAACGTTGCTATTGCCACAGCGCCAGCACTGTTGAGAATAGCATTGTTATACTGTTTAACAAATTTCGATTTGCTGCCGCCCTTGGTTGTGTGATGCTGCAATGTCAACTGATTAATATTCTGTTGTGTCTGCTGTTGTACGCTAGAATTCTGCGTAATGAATGTTTTCACCCCTTGTGTGGCCTGCATATTATTCATCAATTTTGTTGCAGCCGCTGTGTTGTGACTGTTATTCATTCTAAGCGTTCCAGATGTAGCAGATTTCTTTATGACATTACTGCCGCCCGAGCTCAAAGTCGCAGTTGTCATCTTAGAACCAGGAGTATTGTTTGCAATAAATTTTTGAGACTGTTGCAAAACCATGGTTTGCGCCGGTGCAGTATTATTCGATATAAGAGCTATACTGTTGTTGTTTGTAACATTCGGACAAGAATTACTGTTGCCTGCATTTTGTACTCGCGTTGTTGTCACCATTTGCATATTTCGATTTCCGGCAGTCATATTTATTTTTTGTTGTCCTAGAGTATTTGACTGTTGTAAAAATTGGGAATTCGCTGAGGAAGTTTGCTTTATGGTCGAAGTTTTATAATTGCCAACATTTGCTGTAGCCACAGTAAACTTCTGCTGTTTGCCGCCACCCGCAATATTACCACCAGCCGTTGAAGTTGTATACAAGTTCTTGGCATTGACAAAGTTTATTGTTTGTCCTGCAGTTTGAGACTGTTGGTGATTATTAGTAATTAATTGGGCCTGAGAGGTTGCTTGCTGTTTGGACAAAACTGTCAAATTACTTAATAGAACTTTGGAGGTGTTTGTTGTTGCATTAGCACTTTGATTAGTTGCATCGATAATCATATTACCGGTGGTTCCATCCGTACTGACAATTTTAAATATTTGTTGTTGATTGATAACCTCTCCTGTAGTTGAAATCATCATATTTGCCGTATTGTGATTATTGGTAGCTTGCTCAAGAAATTCATCCGAAACTTGTATCATATGGGCAGCCGGCGTTGACTGTTGCTGCGAATGATGATGTTGCGTTTGATGATGTATCGATGAAGCGCCCAAGTTGATCTGCTGCACATGTTGCGATGGTTGATGAAGATGATGTTGCGGATTTGAAGTTGTGGTTGTAGTAGAGGTTGAATGAGGGGTATGCTGTATTATTTGTTGTTGTTGAGAATATTGTTTAGTTTGCGGCATGGGCACGTTTTTTAAGGTTTGTATTTGTAAATTTGGTTTATTTAACAATGTAGATGACGTCGAACACAAAGATGACGTCGACGTCGATGAGGACGAAGATGATGTAGACGAAGAACTATGAATTTTACGTCCTATTGATACACCACTTGACCCTCCTAGTTGCTGTTG
Organism: Panzeria rudis; assembly: GCA_956483635.1. Taxonomy (NCBI): domain Eukaryota; kingdom Metazoa; phylum Arthropoda; class Insecta; order Diptera; family Tachinidae; genus Panzeria; species Panzeria rudis. The sequence continues at coordinate 41,721,691 of OY101451.1, read as the reverse complement.
CTGTTGCTGTTGCTTCTGTTGTTGTTGATGGAACAGTGTGGCATCCACCACAATAGTTGAATGTTGTTGCTGCTGATGATATTGTTGAAGTTGTTGTTGTTGCGATAGTTGGTTTTCATGAACATCATAATATTCGTAATATTGTATTTGAGTTTGTTGTTCCTTTTGATCTTGTGGTGGATGAATAGAAGAACTAATTGTTTTAATAGATGTTGTGGAATTGTTGATTCTCGTAATAGATGCTGAAGATGGTTTCTCAACTACAATTATACCCGAAGATGGCAAGGGCATTATTTAAAAAATAATAACAACCTGAATTGTTTGTAATTTATCTTTCAATCTTGATGTTTTTTCTTTTTGCCAAACAATGTTTCTTCAGAATATTATTAGAGGCGATTACGATTTACTTTTTATTTTGTAGTTTTTTATTTTAACTTTAATATCAGATATTTAGCTTTATAAGGAATTTTATTTTAAAAACAAAACGAAACAAAATTCTAGCAAAACTTTATATTTAATTTTACTCACTTTACTTCCTTTCTGTATTATGAAATCCTTTTAGTTGCCGCTGGATGCTTATAATTTGTATCTCACCCTTTTTCAGTAAATTATTTACCTTTTTCTGAAAAACTGTTATTAATAATTTTTCTTCTTGTTCAATAATTCGAATATACGTAGTAACATTCTTTTTTTGTTATTCTTTTTTTTTCTATTGTCACTTAACTCTTATCATCATTAATTGCAATTGTTATCGGAGTATCTGTTGTTGGTATACTACAGGTTTTCTCAATCTGATGATGCTGGAAATGTTGATTTTGATGAAGTTGTAGTTGATAGCCAATATTTTGTATTGTCGATTTAGCGCTAAATTTTTCCAGTTGATGTTGTACATAAAGTGGTGGCGGGCCCCCAAAATCATGGGGGCTTAATTCAAAAGAATAGTCCGTGATATTTAGAGCTTTTAAATAATTAATTAAAAGTTTTGATCGTTGAATATTCCTGGACAACATTACATTATTAGCCATTACATCAATCAACATTACTTTGGTATTAAGAATCTTTATATTTTGATAATTATAATTTATAGTATTATGGCTGCTATTGTTTAGTGGTCGTTTGCGTTTCTTAGGTTTCCTTTGGAAACGTTTACAACTATTATTTACTGATTCCACGATCGTTGTTTGCTTCACCGTTTTCTCACTCAAAATTATCGTGAAATTAAGTTTATTTTTGTTCTTCACTTCAATTATGTTTATTTTATTATATCTCGAATTTGATTGATTTAATTTTTTATAATTTGATTTAGATCGTTGTTTTAATTATAAACTGTAATAAAAAAAAAAATTAAATGAACAATTAATATGGTATGATTTTAATTTAAAAATTCATATAAAAAGTATAAAACAAAATCTTACAGCAACAAAATATATGTGGAATTTTACAAATTTAAGGCTAGTACGCAGTTCTGCCTGAATTTCAGGCTGCCATAAAAGTATGTCGTCATATAAAACGTAAAACCATATGACAAAAATTTCATAATAGGGATTTTAATCAATTATTGTATATTATATTGAAGCTCGTGTCCCTACAAATTTTTAGAATTCTATTGTGATGCTCGGCGACGTTATAATAAAAAAGAAAAGAAAGTAGTCAATATAAATTAGATTTAAAATTTCAGTTTTTATACCATTTTCATTGATGCTATTCTGAAGATAATTGGAAGAAATTCGGTTCAAAGTTACTTATGTAATACAAATATACCTAAATTAAATTTGATGAAATCGGTCCACGTTTACACCTAGTCTTCATACAAGCATCCGCAAAAATGTCACCTAAATGTCGATAGATTTCATGAATTGGTTTATATTTTGCTGAAATTTAATATGTTGATATCTTATCTTCATAGAAATCATATTGTGAAGTTTGCACGTGATTGGTTTATATGTATGGTTGCTAAACGCCGAACAGTTTATAAAAACGGTTTATAAAACAATATAAAAATTAAACAAATATATATCATCAGCTTATTATTGGTTTGCTGCTTTCTAATGCTTTTTCCTATGTTTATGGGTCAAACCAATAATAAGGTGACGATATGTATATATTTTTTTAAATAATAAGTTTAATTAATTATTTTAGCTACAGCTTATTCGACCTTTTTTAATTGTATTGAAAGATAAACTTATTATTTTTGAGCTCGAGGTCTTTAGGGTATAAAATATTCTTTATTGCCTATATTTCGCTACATATATCGCGATGTATGTAGCGAAATATAGGCAATAAAGAATATTTTATACCCTAAAGACCTCGAGCTCAAAAATAATAAGTTTATTTTTCAATAATAATTTTAAGTTATATTAAACGTAGTTTGTATAAGCTGTTCGACTTGTAGCAGCCAACCAATCAACCGATCACATTCAAACTTCTCAATATGATTTCTACGAAGATAAGTTATCAACATATTAAATTTAAGCTAAATATAAACATATTCATGAGTTCTTTCGATATTTAGCTAAAATTTTGGCGGATACTTGTATCAAGACGAGGTGTAAACATTGACCGATTTCTTCAAATTTTAGTTAGGTATATTTGTAGTGCTTAAGTAACTTATGAACCGAATTTCGTACAATTATCTTAAGAAATGCGCCTTTGATCTAATGAAAATGGTCCAAAAACTGAAATTTTAAATCTTAAATATCTCTTTTTAAGAGCTAACATTAAAAAACGATGAACGCCATTGAAATCAGCATACTCGAATTAAGTTTAACCGTAGGGCGCCCGTTCTGTCGGTTTTTTCGACCAGCATAGTGTAATTGATATGATATCCCTGTATTAAACAATTGTGTTGATTTTTCTTTTTACCTGCGTACTACCCAACGAAAAGTTGCCTGAAAATTGTTCAAACTTGAATTTCGGTTTAGATTTTTATACACATTTCTTATGGCATCCTGAAATTCAGGCAAAACTGCGTACTAGGCTTTAGTTGACAGAAAAAAGTATCCAGTAGTTGATATGCCATCCCTGTATTAAACAAAAAATTGTGTTGATTTTTCTTTTCAGCTGCGTACTACCAAACGGAAAGTTGCATGCAAATTTTTTAAAACATGAAATTCAGCTTGTTTTTACACATACTTCTTATTGCAGCTTAAAATTCAGCAGACACTTACCGAATGAGGTGTGAACTGATCTTTTAGAAATATTGCTTTAGAATATTGACTCATGTTCAACTCTTTCTGATTAAAAATGTTTTGAACCTTAGCCCAATAATAACATCACAATGCAAAATTCACACGGACTTGACAGTATATGTTCGATCAACGTATCTTCTATATAATTAATAGGCAAACACGTTTTTTTATATCCCTTTTACGCCCGTAATACTGAACCGATTTAGGAAAAGATTAATATGTTTTTAAATGGGTTTTTACATAGATGGCAACAATATTAATTTTATTTAAATCGGTTCAGTATTTTAGGAGTAATACGAACAAGCAAAAAATACAAAATAGAGTAAATCAAGTATAGTTTTTTCTCTTTAAAAGAGAATTAAAATGAAATTCTGGCGTACATATTTATATACATAGTATATATTATTCATTCCGTTAACCGTTAATCGGTTAACCGGTTAATTACCACGCGATTAACGGTTAAACCGGTTAATTTCAGTCGATTAACCGATTAACCGACGCAAGGAATTTTTTCGTATTTTGTAGTATTACAACGTATTTTTGTGTATTTAATTATTTGTTTCGTCTCATATACAAAATGTATGTGTTTAGAAATTACTTTTCATACAAACAAATAAGTGTGTTCAGCGATTTTAACTTAAGTAAAACATTAAAATCTTTGGACGTGCCTATAAAAGAATTTAGTAAAGACTCTGCTACTCTAATTGAACTTGAGGGAATTATGTATTAAGTTGTTGTTTAATACTTTTATAAAATCTAATAATATTGTTGCCAACGATTTAATTAAAAATCTAAGGATTAGATTTAATATGAGACGAATTCAATTATTTTATACCTCCACTCAGGAATATTTCCTTCTAGCAACAGTGTTTTAAAATACAGTACAAAAACGGAAACTAAGGAATTCGGATATAAACTTTTTTTCGCTGAGCTCTGCCAGCATGAATTAGATGATGACCTTACAACAGAAGAAACTATCGATAGTAATACAAGAAATGTTTTAACAGAATTAACCGAAACAATTAGAAGTGTTAAGAATTAAAAAAAAATTAAAACAGGCTCTAATGGCATAATGGAAAATTTTATAAGTTTAGAGAAATACAGAAGAGGTCTGAGAAACTAGATGTTCTGTATTATGGATTGCTTTCGATTTCTTCAACACAAGCCAAGTTTTATCAAAACTAAAGAAATTATTTTTCTGAAAGATTGTTTTAGAAGATCTCCTTAAACTATTGAAATAACTGATATAATTAATGATCTCACAAACTTGTTTATTTTTAAATGAATACATATTTATGATTTTTTTTGCTTGATTAAGTTCAAGAATTGTTGTTTGTTGTTTTTTTTTTACTAATAAATTCAAAATAATAGATAATTTATGCAATTGTATTTGCTAAAATTACTTGATTTATGACAAAACTTCATTAATCGTTTAACCCGTTAATACCGCTATCGCGACAAGATGAATACCCCCGCGAACGGGTAGTTATCTTGTCGCGATGCGGGGGCTTAAGTGTGATGACCCATGTAGGCCGTGCTGGTAGGTGCAACCTTGCCAGAGGGGCTCATGGCGAGCATGAACTAAGAACTACCCATCCCAGTGTCTGAGGCGTTTGTTACTCCTAGAAGGGGCGGCTTCAGACCGTTTCTGGGTGGAGAGTTTCCCCTTTCATTGAGATTGGGCTCTTCACCAGAATACGTCCGCTGGATCCTCTCGGATCTACGTCCACCACAAGTGTCCGTTAAAATCCACCAAGCGTCTGTTCCATATTGGGCATCTTGGTGGTCTGTCTGTTTGACAGCTTTCTCACTTGGCAGCAAGTATAAAATGCAAACAAGGGCAAGGGGAAACCTGAGCCTTCCAAGTGCGCACTGTCGGTATCTGCTAAGCAGAACCTCAAATACCCATCCAAAGGATGTAAAACTAACAGCAGTGGGGTGCTCCTGGATTCAAAACCAAGCACCTCAAAAACTGCCAAGGTCCTTGCTACCACCTCGGTAGCTAAAAAACCCTGTTTGGGTGCTGTCAAAAAACAAGCGGCAGTCACCTCAGTGCCTATTGTGAAAAAGGGAACTGCGACCTCAAAGTCGGGTTCCTCAGTACCACATCCCCCCAGTAAGGAGACTGCGACCACGAAGTCGGGTCTCCGAGCTGTGAATCCAGCCTCTCAAGGCAACATAACGACCCAAAGGCACACAACACCAGCCAGAAGGGCCTTCGCGAGACGGCGCTCCGCCGAGAGTTCTGGGTAAGCTAGGCAAAAAGCCTGCTGAGTCCCTCACAGCGGATGAACTTTCATCCCTCACCTTTGCCAAAAGACACTTGGCTGAACTGCAAAAAACTCCCTCATCAGCGTCTGCGGGCGTGCCTAAACGGCAACGTTCAGATGAGGAGGCTCATTTGCAGGGCCAACAGCCCATCGAAAAGCGTCACATATCGGTGCACAGAACCTTCAGCGAGGTGGCCAAAGGCAACCTTGTTCAAGCTGTCATTGATAGGGGTGACGCAGCCTACTCCATGACCTACGCCAAGTGGAACATGGTACGAAAGAAGGTGATGGGGGTGTTCTGGAAAGTCCTTAAAGACAATCCGGGGCCTACCCCTAAAGCCGAAGATGCCGGATGGGCTCGTGGGAGGCGAATAAAGCTCGTGGTCTTCTCGGATGAGCGATCGATTCTGCTATACAAGCAGGCGGTTGCTCTTCTGGAAGGTCTATGGGAAGGAACTAGACTCGATGTGGTCCCTCTAGATGAGGTTCCACGTCGACCTAGAGCCACTGCTCGAATCCCCGATGAACCATCGAAACCAGAGGATATACTGGCGCTTCTGCAGGCCTGCAACAGTGACATACCGACCAAAAATTGGAAGGTTGTCTCTGTTTCAGAACCTGTAGGAGCATACAGACGGGTTATCTTTCTGAACAACGAGTCTATTTTGCCGCTCGCGCAGAAACAAGGGAAGATGTTCTATGGTTTTGAGGCCATCTTCCTTAGTATCTTCAAGGGCGACAAAAGGGACAAAGTTGCTCAGGAAGGTGATCAACCGGATCCAGACGCAATGTCGGTCGATGACACTGCTAGTCTAGCTTCTCAGGAGGACACCAACTCCAACTCAGGTTGGGTTGGAGAATTCTTTGACCAGCTAGACGAGGCAGTTGACGAGGATGACCTTCTGGACTCTGACCAGGAGGACATCAACGTCACCATCAAGCCGTTACACCATAGCGGTGAGGGTCTCTCAGGTGAACCTTCAACACTCTAAAACAGCATCCGCCACAATGCTCCTCCGGCTCATAGAGAGGGGAGGAGATCGCATTAGTCCAAGAACCCTGGCTTCACAAAGGCAGGGTTTGCGGACGAGGTACGAAAGGCTTCAGGCTATTGCATGCGAATGAGACAGGTAGGATCAGAGCATGCATAGTAGCCAGCGGCAACCTAAATATCTTTTTGTTATCTGATTTCAGTGACGAAGATACCACCACAGCAGCCTGGGAGACGACTATGGGCACGATAATAGTCATCTCGAGCTACATGGCGCACGAATGCGAATCCCCGCCCGCAAAGGTTCGCGATGCAATTAAAATGGCAAACCAACGTAACTTGCCAGTCCTTCTCGGAGCAGACGCAAATGCACATCATGTCGTATGGGGAAGCTCTGACACAAATAATGAGTGTTTTTTATTGAGGTATAGAACTTTAAGTTGGCATCACTTTTTTAACTGGCGGCCATTTTGTCAGCTGTCAAGTGATTAATATTTAGTTTGGTTTGCCATTTCATCATGAACAGGTTGACAAAAGAACAACGCTTGCAAATCGTGCAAATTTATTTCGAAAATAATGGTTCAGTTCGCGAAGTTTACCGCAAGCTCCGTCCATTTTATGGTCGACATAATCGTCCATCAGAGCAATTAATTCGGTTAACCATGGATCGTTTTCGCACTTCGTTTACTCTATGTGATAATACGCATCCGCAGAGACGTCGAACAGTGCGCACCGAAGAAACAATTGCCGCTGTAGAGCAAAGTGTTGAAGAGGACCCGAATGAATCGATTCGCCACCGTGCACAGCAATTGGAGCTTTGTCCATCAACTTTATGGAAGATTTTGCGCAAAGATCTTGGCTTGCGACCTTACAAGATCCAGCTTGTGCAAGAATTAAAGCCGCGAGACCGTGCAATGCGTCGTGATTTTGGTGTATGGGCCGAAAATGAGACTGATCTCGATGCTGATTTTCATCGCAAAATTTTGTTCAGTGATGAGGCTCATTTTTGGTTGAATGGCTACGTCAACAAGCAAAATTGCCGCATTTGGAGTGAAGAGAATCCACATGAGACCCTTGAGACGCCATTACATCCACAAAAACTGACTGTTTGGTGTGCTCTATGGGCTGGTGGAGTCATTGAGCCATACTTCTTCCGAAATAATGCTGGAGAGTCAGTTACAGTTAATGGAGAGCGGTATAGAGCCATGATAACCGACTATTTTGTTCCCGAATTGGATGGCATGAATGTGGATGAGTTATGGTTCCAACAAGACGGCGCTACATGCCACACAGCGCACGTCACAATCGATTTATTGAAGGAAACATTCGATGAGCGCATAATTTCGCGGAATGAACCTGTCAATTGGCCACCAAGATCGTGTGATTTGACACCATTGGATTATTTTCTTTGGGGATATGTGAAGTCGCTCGTCTACGCCAACAAACCAGAAACGTTAGGGGACTTGGAAGCCAACATTCGTGGCGTTATTGCCAACATACGGCCCCATATGCTCGAAAAAGTGGTTGAAAATTGGACCTGTAGAATTGGCTTTATTCGAGCCAGCCGCGGCGGCCACATGCCCGAAATCATATTTAAACATTAATGGCATAAAATTATCCTTCCAATAAAGCCAAATTGATGGACATTAAAACGATTTTCTTGTGTTTTATTTCAATTCGAAGTTCTATACCTCTAAAAAAAACACCCGTTACAAGGGGTGAGTCATTATTTGATTTTATTCTTTGTAACAACTTAGACATATCAAATGTCGGGTCAGAACCCACTTTCGTCATATCAAATAGGAAGGAGGTTGTAGATATCACGCTAGTTAGTTCTACGCATACTGATATGATTAGGGAATGGAAGGTGTCAAATGACTGTTCTTTCTCTGATCATCGCTATATTGAATTCACTATAGGGATTCTGACTGATCGGGCTACGCCCATAATAAATATTAAGAAAACAAATTGGGAAGAGCAAAAGCTTATTCTCTCTGACTTTCTTACACAATCGCCAATCATAAACGATAGGCACGACATTGACATCGCGGTTGACAATTTAACAAATGCTTTCAACTTAGCGACGGCCGAATCATGCAGACCTAGTTTACTGCGTGGGAAGAAAAAGCCACCATGGTGGAGTCTCGAAATAGCGAACGCTCGCAAGGAGAGTCGCAGACTATTCAATGAGGCAAAAAGACTGGGTAACTGGTCAGCCTACAAAGCCTCTGTAAACAGGTTCAAGAACCTCGTCAGGGATGCGAAACGAGCGTCATGGAGGTCCTTCTGCAGCAATGTTGAGGGAGCATCTGAGACTAGTCGCCTTCGCAAAATCTTGGCTACTCTTCCAACTGTCCCCAGTTTCATTAAGAAATCAGGTGGCGGATGGACCACCAGTAGTCAGGAGACCCTAGAGGTACTAATGAACACACACTTTCCCGGTTGCACTCCCTACACGGGAGAGATTGCATCCATACAATCAATACATTCTAACATGGCCACGAATACCCTAAATAGGGAAAAAATAATGTGGGACATCAACAGCTTTGACCCGTTCAAATCACAGGGTACCGATGGCATTATTCCAGCTGACCTACAGCTGGCTCATTCGGATATACTCGGCCTGTCTAACTTGGTCGTATATTCCGATAGCATGGACCAAATGTTCCATGGTCTTTATTCCCAAAGGTGGTAAAACTACACACGTAAACCCGAAATATTTTAGACCCATCAGCCTATCATCTTTTCTCCTTAAAACTCTGAAACGGATAATTGATCTACACGTTAGATCAACAATTTCTCCGAACCTCCTATCAACCTCCCAACATGCCTATACGAACGAAGGGCAAATCAGTTGAGACGGCACTTCACTCGCTTGTAGGATTCATTGAAAAATCCCTGGCAAACAAAGAATATACATTCGTGGCCTTTCTTGATATAGAGGATGCCTTTAACAATGTACGACCTGAATCCATCATTATGGAACTAGAAAGACTGAACATTGATCGGTCAATAATTAGCTTCATACGAGGACTCTTAACAAATAGGGTAATTTCCTCCACGATGGGGCAAACGACTATTCAAAAACGGCTAGGCGAGGTACTCCCCAGGGAGGTGTTCTGTCACCTATCCTATGGAATATCGCCATAAATTCGGTACTGGTGGAACTAGACTCTATGAGGTTTAAATCAGTAGCCTACGCGGATGACGTAGCAGTAGCAATATTTGGTCAATTTCTAGATACTCTATCTCAATCGGCATTAGGTATCATAAGTAGATGGAGCGTTGAAAGTGGTCTTAATGCTAACCCTCAAAAGACGGATCTTGTTCTCTTTACGAGAAAATACAAGACACCGACTTTCACGTTACCGACTCTCAACGGAGTCACCCTTAGGTTATCAGATAGCGTGAAGTATCTCGGTATTATACTGGACTCTAAGCTTCCATGGTACCCCAACGTTCAAGCTAGGGCAGCCAAGGCTGCTATTCCTCTATACACCTGCAAAAGGGCGATCGGCAACAGGTGGGGCGTAAGTCCCAAAAACGTCAATTGGCTTTTTGAAATGGTGGTTAAGCCCATACTAATGTATGGGTCTGTCGTCTGGTGGACTTCCTTAAATAAAGCCACACACTCTAAAATAATAGAAGATTCTTCGAACATCTGCTTTGCTGATCACATAATCGCGGACGGTCTAGCCATGGCCGGTGCCCGCCTACATGAAAATGACATCGACTGGTTAGTAGGTATCCCACTAAAAAGCTGTAAAATACAAATTCACCACCAACTATTTAGAGAAGCGCAAACCAGGTGGACAAATGAAATCACTTGTGAGGTTTCCAGATCCATCTGGCCCCAGTATAACCTCGCAAGATCTGCAATCATACTGGGGCTCCCTCGTCAACAGCTGCGTATACTCGTAGCGGTCATAACAGGGCACTGTCTTATTGGTGTCAGAAGATGCCAGAAGATTAAATCTTCCTTTTAACGATTTCTGTAGTTGTCAGAATGAGGAGGAGGAAGAAACTGTCAAACACTTCCTCTGTCGATGTCCAGCACTATATAGAAATAGGGCGTCATACTTGGGAAATCCGTCACTATCCGAACTAGCAGATCTGGGAGAATGCGACATTAGGGGAATAAATTCATTCATACGATACTCGGGTTGGTTTAACACCGACCCAACCTCTGGGATAGGAGGGATACCTCTCTGAACTTCCCTACTATCCATCCCAGGCATCACAAAGGGACCTAAGGACCCAAGTGGGCCGGTTGTTAGAAACCGGCAGCCTGTTCAACCTAACCTAACCTACCGCAATTAACCGATTATAAATTAATCGTGCGATTAACCGATTAAAGCAGAAACCCGATTAAATGAATACTCTAGTATATATATAAAAATTTTTTTAATATCCAAAGTTATTTAATTAGTTTGGCTTGAGTTCATTTTTAATTTATAGCCCAATTCAGTATCTCGATAAAACGTTACGTCTATAGACGGAAAGCAGTCACTAAAGCAATTCTGTAAATCGTTATTATTTTTTCGTTTGAGTTTCGAGGTTCTTGTCTTGCCTACAAGAAATTGGAAATAAGGTACTGCCAAGTCAAAAACCATAATAGTTTAAAAAATTATTTGGCCTGTATTTTTTGTTCAACTTATAATTATTCTAATGTGGCAAATTTAAACAATTATTTTATTGGACGCAATAATTTTTCATTTTCAAAGAGAACGACCTAAATATGTTCTAAACTATTTAACGAATACAAAACAAAGAAATCAGTCAGAAATTAGTCGGAAAAGTGTAAAACCAAATTATTTTTTATTAAGAAAGAAATTCTAAAGCATGTGAATATTGAACATTCAAAGAAAAATTTGGATGTACGGAGGGTTGAACTGACAGCTGTTTCGTGACCACCAAGTCTACTCGTTAGAGTAGAATGCGCTCGATTAAGTCGACCGTTGGCTGCACTAGTGTTTATGTAAAAGGTAAAATTGATTCCACAGCCGATAGTTTTTATTTTTAAATTTCGGCTGTCAACAAATTTTTCAATAAAGAACCAAGTAAACGTTTTCTGTGGAATTCGGTCAGACCAGTCTCTAGGCAATCATACAACGTACCAAATCATAAAAGTAATTGGTACAAAAGCGGACATTTTGGTCTGAGGAAATCCCTAGAACTATTGTAATTTTACCTAGAGACTATTGAAGAAATTCTGAACAATATCAAAAGGATGTCTGTCAAAACATCAGATGTTCAGAATTTCCTTGTAATTTTTACAACCTGTCGTAATAATGTCAAGGAAAAGCGTGACAAAAACTAGAAATTTCTGAAACTGTCAAAAATGAATACCCGTCAGACAATATGTACACGTAGGATTGCCAGACGGGCTTGAATGAGCTTGATTGTCAAGATATTTTAGGTGTTGTCAAGTTACAAGCTCAAATATGATTTGTCAAGCTGCAATGATATTTTTGGTTTAACAATGTTTATACATAGCTAAAAAAAATAATTGAAACAATTTTTATGAAAGAATATCTTAGTGTGCAAGTACCAATACTGTTTACAACTTAAATCTCTTATTTTTCATAACTATTTGGAGTTCTTGGGAATATATGCGACTAATTTTTGATAGTAATCATCTAGCATTTCTTCCCATTATTCTAATATGACCCTTTTTTGTCATATGGTCAAACTATTATGCTAAAAGATAACTCTAAAAATTGTATTTCTATAAAATGCAGAAAAGCAGCAGAAATAATGTATTATTTTGCAGAAACAAACTTGTTAAACAGTACAGAAAACAGTCAGGAAAACTGCCGACTATTCTATTAAGGCCCTTATTTTGTAAAAGAAAAAAAGTAACGCTTAGCGTCGACAAATTTTGTATGGAAAAATTTCAATTACAAAAACGAAACACATTGAAAGTCTCTCAAGGCTTAGCGTTACGTTTTACAAAATTAGGCCCTAAAGTTTCATGTTTCTTAACAACATATCGATAAAAAAAATTGTTCACTGGGAAGCCACATTAAATATGTGTGTGTGTTGGTAGTGTAACAGGCGCTTCACACGGTGATTTTTAATCATGACGAAAAATTAAGACAATTTTTTGCTGGACGAGCGGGGTATAGAAGAGGGGTAGAAAAAAAAATCACGAATTCTGTTTTCCATCTTCTTTTTTAGGGTTCCGATACACTAAAAGTGTAAAGGAACCCTATTGTTTTCGCTACGCTGTCCGTCCGTCTGTCTGTCACAGGCTGTTTTCTCGGGAATCGAGCGAGCAACGGAAAATGTTGAAATACTAATGTAATGTTTTCTCGGGAACCGTAAGAGCTCCGGACCTAAAATTTTCACAGAATATGTAAAACTTTGACCGCTACAACAATAAATATATGACAGCTAAAAATTAAAGGGGCGAGCAACGAAAAATGTTGAAATACTAATGTAATATGCAGACACTTATATATAGACACTTTAAATTTTCAAAGTTCGTGTTAATTGCTGTAGTCTGTAGAATAGACTACACCAATTAACACCGATGTTTAAAACAATAAAAATGAAGGGGTGTTCTATCAGTCAATGTAATTTTACTATGTAATTTAGACAATCTGCTCTATCTTCGGAACCGTAAGAGCTACGGACCTGAAATTTTTGCATAATATGTAAAACTTCGGCCGCTACAACAAATATATGACAGTTAAACATTAAAGGGTGTTCTAAAGCGAGCAACGCAACATGTTGAAATACTAATGTAAATACAGACACTTATATATAGACACTTTAAATTTTCAAAGTGCTAATTGGTGTAGTCTGTAGAATAGACTACACCCATTACCACCGATGTTTAAAACAATAAAAATTAAAGGGTATTCTATTAGTTATTGTAATTTTGACTATGCAATTGAGACAATATGTTGTATCTTGGAAACCGTAAGATGTAAAATCTTGAAATTTTAAAACACGCTAAAGCTAAAAAATCCAAAATTAAAAAATTTCAAAACGAAAATAACGCTAAAATGAAAGAAGCGCTTAAAGGAAAAAAGCGCCAAAATTAAAAAAACCGCTAAAACGCAATATATCACCAAAATTGAAAAAATCGCCACAAAAAAACTAAAAAAACGTCAGAAATCGAAAAAGTCTTCAAAACGAAAAATCGCTAGAACTAAATAAATCATCAAAAAATGAAAAAATCGCAAAAAAAAAATGAAAAAATCACAAAAACAAAAAAAACGCAAAAACCAAAAAAAGCGCCAAAACGATAATGGAACAACTAAATGACTTTGTCGCTGCGAGGAATATTTTGCCTGACAGATCTTTCACCTATAGAAAATCAAGATCAGCATCAACGTGCCTAAATGAACTTCTGCACTCTACGGCAGTTTTGAAAAAAGAAGGGTTTAAAGTTATTCTGTTCTCTCTTGACATTAAAATGCTTATAACTGTGTTAATAACAATATTTTAAAAGGTTCTACTCGAACTCGATTTTCCTGTGGCTTATGTTAAATGGATAGATAATTTCCTGTTAAGTAGAACCCTTAAATTGGGGAGTGACTCCATTATAGTCAACAACGGACTTCCTCAGGGAAGCTGTTTGTCTCCTATGGTTTTCAACATTTATACTAGACAGCTCCATGAAATCCAGCATCAGCACTCAATGGTTTTTCAGTTTGCCGATGATTTTATTTTGGCCAAGTTTGATAAGAATTCAGACAATGCAGTTGGTATTCTTAACAACAAATTATCAGGGTTCATGCGGATCTGTGATTCTCTGAATCTCTCGTTCAATTTGGAAAAAAAAAGCAATATATCTTGCTAAAGGAAGCAGAAGGAGTATAGATTTTAACATAAATAGTGTCAGTATAGAGCAAGTTACAACACTGAAATTTCTTGGAAGAACAATAAATGCCTCTTTGACTGTTGGGGAATATTACAGTCGTCTTCTCTCTGAAATCAAAAGCAATGTTAATCTGTTAAAGTGTCTAACGACTGTTAAGGGCGGTATTCAACCGAAAGTCGCCATAAATCTCTTCAAAAGCTTTGTCAGATCAAAAATAAAATATGCACGGTCGGCGGCTGCTCATGCGCCAAAAACAATTAACAACAAAATTACAACATTTCAAAATGCAACTTTACGAAGATGTCTTGGTCTCACACGTTCAACACCCGTTCATGTCATTTATGCCTTGGCCGGAGAACTCCCACTAACGTATCGTGGACAATTGCTCGCTGCGAAGGAGATTATTAATAATAAATTGAATCATCAGGTTTTTGCGTCCATCAACAATGGTACTCTCATTAAGTCGAGTTACAGTTTTGTCTTCAATAAATTTAAGGGTTTTTTCAACAGAATAAATACACAGTGTCATTTTTCTCACTTTCAAGGACTCAGGATTTTCTACAACTTGTTACCAGACCGAAAGAATAATATTTCCAGGGAGCAAATTCAAGCAATCTACAATAAAAAAAATCAGTTTTTTTAACGAAATGACTACAGAATCCTTGCCACAGATGCGTCGCTGTCGGAAGACTCAACCGGCTGTGCTATATTTGATGTTCTCAGTAATAGAGGTCATCAATATAGATTAGACTTTAAATCGTCAAGCATGTTGAAATATGGGCCATAAGGAAGGCTATTGATATTGCCATAGATGATGGAGTTTCTAAAATAGTAATTTTCACGGATAGTCTCAGTGCTTGTAGAATACTGGGGGCAAATGTTTCAAAGAACTATATTGTTGCATACATTCATAACAAAGTTACGATCTCTAATATTATCTCGTGCCACATATTATGGTCAGCCAGTCACGTGGGCATAGCCTGCAATGAAAAAGCTGATATTTTTGGCCAAAGTTGCCGCAAAAGATGGGACTCTTCTGCGGGTGGATCTTACGCTGGAAGAGGCAACTCGTTACATAAGAAGCCAACTATATGATGAATGGAATTATGATTATATGGAAAAGTCCAAAGAGAAGGGAAAATTCTTTGCGGGCATATGCCCTAGCGCTCTTCAAAAACCTTGGTTTCATAAAGCAATGGGTCTTGAACCCAAAGATGTTAAAATAATAAACAGACTTCTGACTGGACACACCTTTGGTACGGTTTACCTATCCAAAATAGAAGTTCTTCAAACGGATGTATGTCAAGACAAAAAAAAACCCTGCCGAAATACGCCCTGTTAATATGTTGTCAACAATAAGTAAACTATTGGAAAAAATTGTATACAACCAATTAAGCAAGCATTTTGAAAACAATAATATATTACTTGATATACAATCGGGATTTAGAAAAAATCATAATTGTGAATATCTATTAAACCTGGTCGTTTCACAATGGAAAATGGAAATGGAGAAAAAAGTGCGTAGTAGCAGTCTTCCTCGACTTAAAAAGAGCGTTTGAAGTGATTAGTAGGGATATCCTGTTACTAAAATTAGAGAAATATGGGGTGAGAGGAGTAGAACTATTATGGTTTCAAAGTTACATGAGCAACAGATGCCAACGAACGAAATGTGGGAACTCTATTTCATCGGCAAAGCTGGTGGGCGGTGGTGTTCCGTAGGGAGCTAGGAACACTTCTGTTCCTAATTTATATAAACGAATTACAAGAAGTTGTAAATAATTCAAAAGTATGCATGTTTGCTGACGATACGCTGATATATATATGTGGAGACAATCCGGCCGACTGTGTTAAAAGCATAAATGAGGACCTAAAGAATATCGAAAAATATATATCAATGAATAAAATAAAACTAAATGTAAACAAAACTAAAGCAATGATATTAAAAGGAGAAACCGATGAGAATGTCCGTATCGAAAACGAAACAGTTGAAAAAGTCAATGAAATTGAATATTTAGGAATAATGCTGGATAGAAACCTAAATTTCAACCCTCATTTTGAATACGTATGCAAAAAGATTGCAAAAAAAATTGTTTTTTGAGAAGAATACGATATAAAATATCAACTGTTACCGCCAGTGTGGCCATATTAGCTCTTTTGGAGCTAAATTTAGCTTTATTTTTTAATGTTTAGCTCGAAATATTTAATTTAGCTCTTAGCTTTTTTTCAGCTTTTTTCAACAATACATTTAGCTTTTTCTAGCTTTTTCTTTAATTTCAATTTCGTGAAATTAATTTCTATTTCAAACTAAATAAAACAGTTTATCAGAATAAATGTATATGCCGTAACCATATAAAGTAGTTAAAAAATAATAATAACCTGGAAGTGCAGAAACATTCACTGCGGCAGATTTGATCGACATCATGGTGTAATAACCGCCAGTTTACTTAGTAATTAAATATTTATTTTGTTATTTTCATATAAATTTAAATTGTAATTAAATACAACTTCCGTTTTTCAGTCGTATTTAGTTCTTCTTATTTAATTGTGGCAAAAATATGGTAGCACCATAAAATATTATAAATTTCCCATAAATGTCTCAAGAAAGCAGCTGTTCAACGTAAGCAAAGAAAAATTCCAAGAAATATATTTTTTCCATTTTAGAAATAAGAATAATGAAGGGTTGCTGCAATGTTTTAATAGAATAAAAACAGCTTGCAAAATGATAGAAAGCGAAATATAGACAAAGAAAGCCCAAATTTCACGTAAATAAAAGTTAATTTGTCAGCGGCCACAAATTTTTTGTTTGTACAAGAAGAACAAGCAGTGAAAATCATATGGCAATGTATAAAACTTAAATCGAATTTAAATGCTCAAGATTGGTGAATTAATTTTGATTTAAGTATTTAATGCAAATTGTATTTAACACGAATTTAAACATAAATGACTTTGAAAATCCAAGTTAAAAATTGGCGGTAAGTATACAATGGTTGGAATTAAAAACTCACTTTCAACTTGCATCTATTTCGGAATCCTGCCATCAAGCTAAAGTCTTGAACAATTTGTATAGTGAAAAATATTTAATCTATTTGAAATTTTTAAAGCCATTACTTTCTGATATTCAAAAAGTAAATAAAATGTTCGAAAGTAACTTGCTTTTGAAAAATCGTTGTAATCAAATCGTTTTGAAGTGCGAAATTTTTGGCCGTTTAAAATCAAATTTAGACGGTTTTCTAATTCCAACTCTGTATTTTAACTATAAGTTTGAACAATATCTGATTTCAAAAAAAGACAATAGATTCTGAAACAGAAAAAGAAATTAAATGCAACAATTAATATACCCAGCAAAAAATAAATGAACGCGTTCGACATGAAATAGTGTTTCATGATTTCTTTATCACTTGTTTCTTCGAATGCATTCTGAATGACATCTTAAATCGTAAATAAAGCTATAGTTTTTGAACTCATTAAAAACGCATACAATTTCACTAGGTAATATATTGCATAAAATATCCACTGCAAAAGGCATGCAAAAACGGAATTAAATCATCACATTGACACATTTTCATAAAACAAGTTTCAGCTCAAACAAAAAATAAGAAGGCAATATCTCAGTGGTAGAGAGCGTGTCTTAACAGTCAGAAAGGCATGGTTCGTATCCCAGCTGCGGCAATATTTTTTTTATTTCATTTGTTTTATATTTACATGAAAAAACGTCATCGAATCAGGGAACTTACATGGGTTTCAATTCATTCATTTTAATGACGAGCAAGTTCTCTAAATTTCCATGTAAACACTAATCTCCAATGACACGCTAATGTAAAAATCATGCAGGTTTCACCTAAATCGAACCCATGCGTCATCACTTGCACCCATGATTATACACATGATTTGTCATGTTATTTTTTGCTGGGTACCAACTACGACAACGTTTGCCAAATACCTTTTCAACTTTACAAATCACAAACATCTTTTCTTTAGAAAACAGTCTAATGCTGACTTTAGACGACATGTATTTTACATCTGACTTGTCAAATTTCCCACTGCAAAAGTGATACATGCCGTGTGAAACATATGAAACATTGTCAGATGACATTTACAGAAGCAAAGTCAGATGAAAAATTTTCAATTAGAGCGTGTTCTATTTTCATCTGACAAGGCATCTGACATCAGCTGTATGAAATGATCAAAAGTGTGGTTTGGCTGAAAAAACATTAAAAAGCAAAGAGCGCTTTATATATTTACGAAAATTGTGCAAAAACTCAGCTGTTGTGAACACTCAGAGATTATGTCAAATGTAATTGCACATGTACGTGTGAAAGCAAATATTATAAACCGTCTGTAAATTGACAATTTTGACAAACATGCGAAGTTAGCATAAGCAATACAAAAGTAAATTGTATGAAAATTTTAACTCTTTTGGAATTACAATGGCAAAAATCAATTCAGCTTAAAATCGCAAATCTCAGTTTTGCATGTGCTAAGGGTCGCGTGTTCTGTTTATTTTTCGAAATAATCTTCGAAAAAGATTATTATCAATGCTCTATGCTTTTTGAAACCATAGTATCCATCACAGGATTTTTCAACTATTTTTAGATTTTTCCCTTACTATTTTTGCTTCATATTATATGTTTTACGCATCTGTTAACAATACAGGTTGACAAATGTGATAAGTTGGTGTCTGCAATAATGACGCGCACTATAAAATCGCCATTTTTAAAGTAAACAAAAGTAACGCAATAGTCGAAATAAAGCAACATACTTTTTAATTTAGCATTTTGTATAAAAATTTATAAAAATTTTATTTTTTTAAATGATATTAAATAGAAAGAGTTTAAATTTTACTGGAATGCTTTTATTTTTGTAATTTGATACCAAATTTTTTTAAAGAGGAAAGTTCACTTAGATTTCACTTTCCTCTTTGCTTGCGAATTGAAATAGCTTAGTTTTTTGTGATTGCGATTTCCAACACACCCGTTTAGTGACTTCGAGTCGAAATCGTATTTATTTTGCGAAATGCTATTTTCAGCACTTGGGTGGTTGTTCTTGATTGAATGTTTTTCATTTAAATTATCCAAAAATATATTTTCATATTATTTATACCTACATAAACACCATTTAAACAATAAAAATTTTAAAAATTATGAAAAGTTACTATTACAAAGCTGTAAAAAATTGAGCTTTATTTTTTGGCTTTAAAACTCCTTTAGCTCTATTTAAAACCTGATTTAGCTTAATATTATTTTAAAATCTGGTCACCGCCGTAAATATATATAACACAACTATTAAGCCACATTTTGATTATTGTTCAACTGTACTGTTTCTGGGAAACCAGCAGATGAAAGAGAGACTCCAGAAGCCACAAAATAAGGGAATGAGATGTATTCTACGATGAGTTTTTAATTTAGTAGTAGTGTTTATGAACATGTGTTAGTAGTATTCTACTGTGTGCCTATTAAAAAGAAAAACAACAACGTAAAAAATAAGAAGCTCTCATACAACTGAATGAAGTTGTAGTTTATTTTTTACTCTTTGGTGAGTACTTTTGTTTTCAATCGGCTGTATACATATACGACCCGATTAATGTTCGGCACACTGGTGCCAGTATGAGCGACTATGCCATAGATTAACAAACGTCAGACACATGTTATCGATACTGCAATGGCTGTCTATAAATCAACGACTTGTTCCGAACACGTTACTTTTTATATTTAAAATAAAAAATGGAATGATGACAGGCTATTTAAACCGCTATTTAGTGAATGTTGGAAGTGCACAGCCCTATAATTTAAGAAATGCAGCTGACTTCAGGCTTGTTTTTTCCTCAACTAACTGTGGTCCAAACTTTCTATTTTACAAAGGACTTAAAATTTTTAATGAAATACCTCAAGATCTTAAAAGGGAAACTAATTTTTTTATATTTAAACGTAAAATAATCACCCATGTCAAACAAAAATTTTGATGTAAGGCTATTTATTTGGTAATTTTTGCTTTCTTTTTTTAATTTTTATTCATTTAGTCACAATTTTGTAATAATAGCAATAGATATGGGAAATAAAGAAATAATAATAATAATAATAATAATAATAATAATAATAATAATAATAATGTCTGTATGTCTGTATGTATGTATGTATGTATGTATGTATGTATGTATGTATGTATGTATGTATGTATGTATGTATGTATGTATGTATGTATGTATGTATGTATGTATGTATGTATGTATGTATGTATGTATGTATGTATGTATGTATGTATGTATGTATGTATGTATGTATGTATGTATGTATGTATGTATGTATGTATGTATGTATGTATGTATGTATGTATGTATGTATGTATGTATGTATGTATGTATGTATGTATGTATGTATGTATGTATGTATGTATGTATGTATGTATGTATGTATGTATGTATGTATGTATGTATGTATGTATGTATGTATGTATGTATGTATGTATGTATGTATGTATGTATGTATGTATGTATGTATGTATGTATGTATGTATGTATGTATGTATGTATGTATGTATGTATGTATGTATGTATGTATGTATGTATGTATGTATGTATGTATGTATGTATGTATGTATGTATGTATGTATGTATGTATGTATGTATGTATGTATGTATGTATGTATGTATGTATGTATGTATGTATGTATGTATGTATGTATGTATGTATGTATGTATGTATGTATGTATGTATGTATGTATGTATGTATGTATGTATGTATGTATGTATGTATGTATGTATGTATGTATGTATGTATGTATGTATGTATGTATGTATGTATGTATGTATGTATGTATGTATGTATGTATGTATGTATGTATGTATGTATGTATGTATGTATGTATGTATGTATGTATGTATGTATGTATGTATGTATGTATGTATGTATGTATGTATGTATGTATGTATGTATGTATGTATGTATGTATGTATGTATGTATGTATGTATGTATGTATGTATGTATGTATGTATGTATGTATGTATGTATGTATGTATGTATGTATGTATGTATGTATGTATGTATGTATGTATGTATGTATGTATGTATGTATGTATGTATGTATGTATGTATGTATGTATGTATGTATGTATGTATGTATGTATGTATGTATGTATGTATGTATGTATGTATGTATGTATGTATGTATGTATGTATGTATGTATGTATGTATGTATGTATGTATGTATGTATGTATGTATGTATGTATGTATGTATGTATGTATGTATGTATGTATGTATGTATGTATGTATGTATGTATGTATGTATGTATGTATGTATGTATGTATGTATGTATGTATGTATGTATGTATGTATGTATGTATGTATGTATGTATGTATGTATGTATGTATGTATGTATGTATGTATGTATGTATGTATGTATGTATGTATGTATGTATGTATGTATGTATGTATGTATGTATGTATGTATGTATGTATGTATGTATGTATGTATGTATGTATGTATGTATGTATGTATGTATGTATGTATGTATGTATGTATGTATGTATGTATGTATGTATGTATGTATGTATGTATGTATGTATGTATGTATGTATGTATGTATGTATGTATGTATGTATGTATGTATGTATGTATGTATGTATGTATGTATGTATGTATGTATGTATGTATGTATGTATGTATGTATGTATGTATGTATGTATGTATGTATGTATGTATGTATGTATGTATGTATGTATGTATGTATGTATGTATGTATGTATGTATGTATGTATGTATGTATGTATGTATGTATGTATGTATGTATGTATGTATGTATGTATGTATGTATGTATGTATGTATGTATGTATGTATGTATGTATGTATGTATGTATGTATGTATGTATGTATGTATGTATGTATGTATGTATGTATGTATGTATGTATGTATGTATGTATGTATGTATGTATGTATGTATGTATGTATGTATGTATGTATGTATGTATGTATGTATGTATGTATGTATGTATGTATGTATGTATGTATGTATGTATGTATGTATGTATGTATGTATGTATGTATGTATGTATGTATGTATGTATGTATGTATGTATGTATGTATGTATGTATGTATGTATGTATGTATGTATGTATGTATGTATGTATGTATGTATGTATGTATGTATGTATGTATGTATGTATGTATGTATGTATGTATGTATGTATGTATGTATGTATGTATGTATGTATGTATGTATGTATGTATGTATGTATGTATGTATGTATGTATGTATGTATGTATGTATGTATGTATGTATGTATGTATGTATGTATGTATGTATGTATGTATGTATGTATGTATGTATGTATGTATGTATGTATGTATGTATGTATGTATGTATGTATGTATGTATGTATGTATGTATGTATGTATGTATGTATGTATGTATGTATGTATGTATGTATGTATGTATGTATGTATGTATGTATGTATGTATGTATGTATGTATGTATGTATGTATGTATGTATGTATGTATGTATGTATGTATGTATGTATGTATGTATGTATGTATGTATGTATGTATGTATGTATGTATGTATGTATGTATGTATGTATGTATGTATGTATGTATGTATGTATGTATGTATGTATGTATGTATGTATGTACGTATGTATGTATGTATGTACGTATGTATGTATGTATGTATGTATGTATGTATGTATGTATGTATGTATGTATGTATGTATGTATGTATGTATGTATGTATGTATGTATGTATGTATGTATGTATGTATGTATGTATGTATGTATGTATGTATGTATGTATGTATGTATGTATGTATGTATGTATGTATGTATGTATGTATGTATGTATGTATGTATGTATGTATGTATGTATGTATGTATGTATGTATGTATGTATGTATGTATGTATGTATGTATGTATGTATGTATGTATGTATGTATGTATGTATGTATGTATGTATGTATGTATGTATGTATGTATGTATGTATGTATGTATGTATGTATGTATGTATGTATGTATGTATGTATGTATGTATGTATGTATGTATGTATGTATGTATGTATGTATGTATGTATGTATGTATGTATGTATGTATGTATGTATGTATGTATGTATGTATGTATGTATGTATGTATGTATGTATGTATGTATGTATGTATGTATGTATGTATGTATGTATGTATGTATGTATGTATGTATGTATGTATGTATGTATGTATGTATGTATGTATGTATGTATGTATGTATGTATGTATGTATGTATGTATGTATGTATGTATGTATGTATGTATGTATGTATGTATGTATGTATGTATGTATGTATGTATGTATGTATGTATGTATGTATGTATGTATGTATGTATGTATGTATGTATGTATATATAATAAATAATAAAACAAAACAAAATTTAAATTAAAGCAAATTATTGACAATAACGTTTTAATAAGTAAGAGATAATATACGATAAGTTTGTGCAAAACAATCTCGCAAAAAACAGACACAGTTCCAAAGAAATATGTTTAACAAAATAAAAAATAAAAAGATTACATAACAAACAATCTATCCGAAACAGCAAGCATATCTTCCATACACATGTACATATACTGTTGGAATCATACCACAACGAAAGTAGGTACCACGAATTGCAACTCAAGATGAAATATCTAAACTACAGGAATACTAGACCAAAATAATGAAACGTATAATAAAGGTTGGATTAGAGACAAGATTATATGTATCTTCAATAGTACTTATGCATATCAAATTAGTGGGCGCCGCTGTTATGTTATGAGAATTATTGAAGTTTTTATGAGCTAAGAATTGTTATATATGTACATGTAAAGTAATTATTAAACAACATACATACATATGTTTCCCAAATATAAATATATGTACATATGTATATAGAAAAAAAAATTATACAGTCTTTAACGCACAAAGTTAATTATTTCTTTCTAGTTTTAATTTTTGGAGTTTTTGAAAATATTTTTAATTTTCGTTTTGCTATTTTATAAAGTTCTTTGGAAATTTAATATGTAACTACAACAAATTATTTGTATATATACATACTTGTTTTACATATTTGCTTTAGTTTTATTCATACAATTATATTTTTTGTATTTGGAATTAAGAGCGCATACTCAGTAAAAACAATAACGAAAATGGTATTACAATATACCAATAAAAATAGAATCAGTAGCACAGACAGAAATAAGAAACCCAGCAAAAAATATAAGTATGAATGCGTGCAAAATGAAATAGTGTTTCAGGGATGGCAAAATTGGTACAATTGTACCATTTTTGGTACAAATCAACCTTTAAAAGTGTTAGTTTGAGTTTTATTTTAGAACTATCATATATTGAAAAATATATGAAAACAACAATATAATAGGTAACGTAGTTTCTTACAAAATTTTATAAAAATAACATTGTCTGTAGAATAATAAACAGTGAAAATTATCATTCCTAATAAATTTACAATACTCTTCCAGAATGATAAATTTCCAAATCTTAATTAAAATAAATATTTAAATTTAATGATTTTAAAACAAACAAAAAATCTTAGTTAAGACCAAAATGGTCTGCAAAGAACTTCATCTTCTGTGGGGTTACTGCTTTAGTTAAAACATCAGCTATCATCTCGTTTGTGTTAGGATACTTTAATACAATTTCCTTATCTTCGATTTTTTGTTGGATAAATTTTGCTTTGATGTCAACATGCTTTGTTCGGTTTGAATAGTTATTATTTAACGCTACTTGTATAGCGGCTTTATTATCACAAAATAGTGCCAAGCTTCGCTTGCGTTCGGGATTAATTTCAGTTTCCAAACGTTTTAACCAAATTGATTCTTGAATTGCAGCTGTTACAGACATGAATTCAGATTCCGTTGAAGATAATGCTACTGTTTTTTGTCTTTTAGTAGCCCATGCTAATGCACCAGATTGAAAAATAAAAACATAGCCAGTTGTTGATTTACGATCATCTACATTTCCGGCCCAATCAGCATCACAAAAACCTTTTATTTCATCATATACTCGTTTTATATATACTATTCCTTTATTTATCGTTCCTTTCAGATAATGAGGTTTTCCAGGATTCGAACTAAATCTACTCAAAACATTTACCGCATAGCATATATCTGGCCTTGAGATTTGTGCAGCAAATAACAAGCACCCTATAGCTTCCATACAATCATTACAATCATTCATGCCAAATCGGACTAAAACACCTGGGCTCAAATCGTCACATCCGTGAATGTACAACTCGTCACGTAAAAACACCATTTTCGGATTATGACATACGTGAACGTACTGTAATTCCATATAGTTTATATGATTCACGTGTCACATAATTCATTTTAGTACGATTGCCGTTACGATCACGGATGTGACGATTTGAGCCCTGATATGTATTTTGACTGATCAATTTTTATTGTATTAATTGTCTGGTTCCATACTCTGCCAGATTGCTTGAGACCATAAATTGATTTCTTCAATTTACAAACTTTACCAGAGCCATCATCAAACATTTCAGGTTGTTCCATGAAAACCTCTTCATTTAAAGTTCCGTTTAGATATGCGGTTACAGCATCCATTTGATGTATTTTCAAATCGAATTTAACCGCCAGAGCCAATAAAAATCTAATTGACTCATATCTCACAACCGGAGCAAAAGTTTCGACGTTGTGAAAAACCTTTCGCTACCAATCTCGCTTTCAATTTGGATTGGCAACCATTTTCATCTTGCTTTGATTTGAAAACCCATTTTGACTTTATTGCCTTCTTTCCTTTTGGAAGTTTTGTTAAAACCCGAGCAGAGAATCATATTCAATGTTCATTGCAATTTTCCACTCAGCTGATTTTTCTGATGAAATGGCTTCTTGAACACTTGTCGGTTCCCCAGTAACAGATTGCATAGCACAAAAATTGTGAGAATGCGATGTTTTATTTGCAATTCTTTCCGACCGTCGAACTGCTTCATTCTCCTGTAAATTTTCCACTTGGTAAGATCCTGGAACCCATTCATCATCAGCAATTTGATTATTTGATGGTGATAAAGCTAATGACCACTCTTCTGAATTATACGAAGTATCACTACCGGTTTCGGTTTCTTCAATTGGTTGATCAGATTCATCAATTGGTAATTCACTGCATCCATCCTCAGCAATCTGTTCAAAAACTTCGTAGCTTTTACTCTCCCCAGAATTAACAATTGCTTCATCATGAAAGAATTCCGAGCAAAAATATTTACTAATCTTTACTAGACTCACTTTGTTTTCTTCTAAAAATACCACATCACGACTAATTAAAATCTGTTCGGTCTGAGGATTAAATAATCTGTAGGCCTTGCTCTCTAAGGTATTCCCCACCATTATACATTCGATTAATTTTGAATCTAGCTTGTGACGCTTTTCTTTTGGGATATGCACAAGAACAGGACAACCAAAAACTTTTATAAACTTCAAATTTTGACGCCGACCGGTCTTGATCTCTACACGGTATCCTATTCATCAAAAAAACAAGCTGTATTCGCTGCTTCAGCCCAAAATCTGTGATTTAAATTGATATCAATAAGCATACATCTAACTCGTTCTATTTATTCTTTCTATTTATTCTTTCCGCAACACCATTTTGTTCCGGAGTATATGGGCAAGTTTTCTGATGTATAATACCATGGTTATTTAAGAAACTGGAAAACTTATTGTTTACATATTCCCCTCCGTTATCAGTGCGTAAAATTTTGATTTTAGTAAAGCACTGATTTTCGACCATGTTCTTAAATTTAATGAATGTATTACATACCTCAGATTTAGTCTTCAAAGGGTATACAAAAACCTTTCGGAAAAAGTCATTATTATTATTTGCAATAGTTGTGTACCTCTTGTACCGCTTTCTCTTGTTGGTCTTCTAGTCTGCTTTCCTTTTACACACGTCACACAATCATCTTTATTCTCCTTTCCAAAATCAATCCCGATATTTGTTTCTTTTATATGACCCATTCTTCTATGCCATAAATTAAAATTTTCTTTGGCTAAGAAAACTTTATCACTCCTAATCAGCATCTTGCTATCCAAACAATAAAGATCGTTGAAAGCTGTAGCAGTTACAACGAGATTATCGTTTTCATCAAAGATTTTACATGTTTGGCCATCAAATATAACTTTCTTGCCGGTATCTGTCAGTTGTTTTACAGATAACAAATTTGCACACAAGTTTGGTACAAACTCTACATTGCTAATTGTAATCTTCTTTTTCTTGTTTTCACAGCATATTTCCAGATCAATATCGCCAGCACAGTCTACAGAGAGTTCACTGTTGTTTGATATAACCACCTTCTTATTTTCTATCTTCCGCTTGTTGTATAAATAGCTACTGATACCAACCATATGATTGCTTGCTCCACTGTCTACATACCAACACATTGAATTCGTTGCACTTCGGCTTCGATCAATTTCTTTGCTCATACGCGCATGCATACTTTTACTCGCTTTAGCAATTATTGTTGTTGCTACATTTCTTTTAAATTTTTTTCCTTTTTTGTAATGATCATTATAATAGCTTTTATTTCTGTTTGGACAATTTTTTGACATATGCCCAAAATCTTTACAACTGAAACACTGAATTTGTTTTTTGTTCTTACGGTTTTTTGAAAATAAGGCTGCTTCACTATCCGCTCTTTGATCGAACTTTGCGTCCTGTAGGAGAAGATTTTTCACAGCATCAACGGTTAATTTCTCTTTTAAATTTTCTACAGCCATTACAAGCGGTTTGAAGTCATCAGGTAACCCAGCCAACATAAGGGAAGCTGTCAACTCATCATCAATTTTTAGGCCAGCATTTTTTACATTTAATGCAATTATAACTAATTCATTTACATACCCCTGTACTGAACTGAACTTTTCCAATTTGATATTCACTAATTGTTTTAATAGTTCAAACTTCCTTGTTAAGCCCGTGTCTTCGTATGCATTCATGAGAGCATCCCAGGCTTGTTTTGA
Source organism: Panzeria rudis (assembly GCA_956483635.1). NCBI lineage: Eukaryota > Metazoa > Arthropoda > Insecta > Diptera > Tachinidae > Panzeria > Panzeria rudis. Next base: position 41,693,414 of record OY101451.1, on the reverse strand, counting down.
TGTTGTAGCCGTGGCAATATGACCATAATTGCTTGAATCAATCATCAACGTTATCTCCGCCAGAGCACGTTCATCTAAATTTTCATCACGGCCTTCGCCAACACCTTCTTTTACTACGGACCAGCAATTCTTAATCACCAACAAGGATTTCGCTTGGCTCTTCCAAGCATCAACGTTTTCACGCCCACGTAATATTTCCATCTGTAATGCTCCTGGTACCATTGCCATTTTCGTAAAAATTGTTTTTAAAAAGATTCTTATAACTTGCGTATTCTGAGGCCCATAACCTGTTAGTTTGAGTTTTATTTTAGAACTATCATATATTGAAAAATATATGAAAACAACAATATAATAGGCAACGTAGTTTCTTACAAAATTTTATAAAAATAACATTGTCTGTAGAATAATAAACAGTGAAAATTATCATTCCTAATAAATTTACAACAAAAAGTACAATGGTACACCAATGTATTATTTAGTACAATTAGTAATTTTTCGATTTCTGAGAAAATTTCTTGGTTGCAGTTCTTTTATTGTGATAAAATATTTAAAGTGTATTTAAAATGGTCAGATAAGGCTAGTTCACAAAACGTAGTACATATCTGATATATATTAAAGTCCGAAAAAAATAATTTTTATAAATTTATTTCCATTGTAGTAAAGGCGAATGTTTCTGAACTTTATTGAGAATATATCCTTCCGATTCGATTAAAAATTGTAATCGCTAAATCCGTGTTAAGCAGTTTCCTTTTGCGGCAAATGTTACTATATATGTATGTATAGAAAACTGATATATTTTCCTCACATCTGGTTTCAAAAATCTATTTTGGTACAATTAGGTTCCAAAAAGTACAATTTTAGACAACAATTGGTACAATTTTAAAATCTCATTTGCCATCCCTGTAGTGTTTTCATGATTTCTTAAGAGCTTGTTTCTTTGAATGCATTCTTAATGCCATCCATCGTAAATCCTGATAAAGCTATAGTTTTTTAACTCATGAAAAACGCATGCGAAACTGCTAAAGCGGCCTTCAGACTATTAGATTTAGTATTAATACTTGTCAAAAACTCAAATCTTAAGGAAAAATCCAACAGTGTAAAAACAAACTGTTATGATTTGTCAAATAATACGTAAAGAAATTTGACAGTATTATGGTATTCGCCATTTTTAGGAAGTTTAATAAATAATCACATTTTTCATTTTATCAGGGTTGTCTTTTGCACACACAAACATAGGAATAACAAAAACAGTTGTGTATTTGTTTGCCGATTTAAATAAAGAAAAAGAAATACGAATAAATTTGCTTTATTGCAAATTATTTATGTTACGTTTTATTTGGAATGTTATAGTGTAGAAACAAAATGTAATGAAAACATTTTCTTAAGATTTTTTGACAGTCAGACTGATTTTGATCTAATTTTCGTCTTACAAAATCTAATAAAAATCTCAAAGCATTTTCCCTCTCTTATGTGATTGTGTTAGGGGTTTTGTTGTTATGAGCGAGTAAATAAAGCAAATTTTGAGAGTAATGTACAAAAAAGACATGAAATCAGTGTTGCCACTGAAATTTCGATAGATACATTTTAGTTTCCAAAAAGATACATTTTTCCCAAAAAGATACATTTTGAAAAAAATTTCAAAATCCGTTTTTAACGTTTAACATATCGACTCCTTAGCGCCAAATGATCGTAAGCGACAAAAATTTAATTTTTCAGGAGGGGGGTTTTTTATTGTATTTAAACATGATTCATGTTCATAAACTGTCCCTTACGATAAAATTTCATAGCCTGTATTTCGAAAGTTATCAAACATTTTTATATTTTTGCGATTTTATGAGGGTATCCTCATAAAATTTTGATTTCAATAAAAAAATTTGTTTTTTACACAATGTAGCTTACGATCGTTTCGCGCAAAGGGGTTGATATATTAACATAACATTTTTATTTCATATTTAATGAATATTATAAAGAAAATGATATCATATCAATTCATTTTTATATTTATTTAAGTCATAAATATTAGGTATGTAATTTTTAAAAATACAGTAAGCAAACTTTAAAATTAATTATATGTAACTATCTTTGGATGTTGTCAAAACAAATTAATTTTTGTAAAAATTAATATCGAGTAAAGGGGTTTTTTAATATTCATAACGAAATGATAACTTTAAAAAACTTTGTCAGAGACGGAAAGTTTAATATTTTATTTCTGTACATTTTGCGTACAGATTCAAAAATACGAAAAATGCATGAAATGAAAAATCATTGTATAAATGCAAAAAGTTTTTGGTAGCAACTTTAAGAGAATTAAAAAAGAAATGTCTTAAAAATCACGGTGTAAATTGCGTGTAAATCATGACGTAATATGTTCAGGGGAAATACCTTGAAACAAATTTTACCTCATTAAAAAATAACTGGGATATGGCTCAGCTGTAGAGAGCATGTTTAACGTCCGAAGAGCGCACGTTCGTATCCTAGCCGTGTCAACCATACTTGCCAGATGAAATAGGGATGAATTCGTCAAATTTCGAGCGAAAAATCGTCAAAATAATTATGCGAAATCGTATGTTAATATAACAAATTTTGTATAAAAATCTGCTTTATAAACAGAATAACAATTTATTACGAATAACATAATAATAAACAAATTCACAGCTTTTACATAAAATAAACGAAATCCTTAGGACAAATTAGTCTTTAGTTTCTGTTCCGTTACGAATCAGCTGATTTGTTTTTTAATACAAATTCTGTATAAGTAGTGAGTTTTTCTGTTCTGCTCCGTGCTGTTACTCTACGTCTCCGCCTAACTTGAAATGCTGTTGTAACTTGAAGTTATGACTGCGTTGTTAAAACAAATGCACTAACAACTATGTTATAACCTGCAAAAAAGCATTAACTTGAGCCGTCTACACTTAACATTAACTTGAAGTTAATGTTAAGTTAAGTTAGGTGTAGACTGCAAATTACGGACGAACCTGTATAAAACAGAATTTTACTTACAGCCAGCGTTGCCAGAAAATCATCATTCGACGAAATAAAAATCATATTTTGGTATGAAAAATCATCACAAGTTTTTTATTCCAAAATTTTATTCAAAGCAGAGTTGAATAATGAAAATTTTAAAGCATACTAAAAAAACCCCAGTCATAAATTAATATGATTTCCCTAGATGTTTTCTTTTGTCTAAAATATATCGAGGGCTTATATTCAAATAGTGATATCTGTAATTTTTCGAAAATGAGTTTATTATAGCAACGTGTTCTCTGACCGAGTTGTCATCTGTCATTTAAATTAGAAAAAAAATTATTTCTTAAAGGTTTTTTTCATAATTTTTTTTATTGTGCTATCTAACAACCAGGTTGTTTTGTTAGCACAAAAGTGCTATCTTCACTAAATTTGGCTACTGCAGCGCCTAGGATGCCCCTAGACGCGTAAAATTTATGACTCACCCCACTTAATTTTTCTTTCCCAATTTTTTTTAACACACCTAACCAATATCTCCATTCCTTAAGGGGGCTCCCAAGCAAAATGTAAATTTTTTGTACGGGAGTCCGCTAAGGGATGGTGATAAGTGGCAAGTATGTTTTGAGAAAATTTACTAAACAAAAAACTAATGGAGGTCAGTCATACATTTAACACCCGTAGGGGGAGCTTCTAGGCACTTATGGGACTTTTTCTTCTATGTATTTCTAGTCTGTATTGTTATCAGGGTTGCTAAGAGCAACACCACTGGAACGATTAAGGTTCGAGTTCCGTTACCGAAATTTTGAGTACACTTTAGAAAAAAAGCGCTATTAGCTTAACATCAATAACAATCTCTAAAGACGGCTTCCATAACTTATTTTAGATGCAATATGAACACCAAAATTGCTGCCCAACATCTGCCATGGGGCAAATTATTAAACTTTTAAATCAACATAGTGTTAGGCTGCCTAAAAGGCCCTATTCTACATCTAATTGCAACAACTATGCCACGACAGATCCAAGCTTAAGTTTACACAATAAAAACAAAGTTAACCCTACAGTCTTTAAGAAAAAACTACAGGATAAAATTTCGGGTTTTGATCCTGAAATCACAATATACACAGATGGCTCTTTTCATGAAGGCGTAAAAACATATGGTATTGTTGAACAAAAAGGTGCATCCCAGTTTGACACCATTCGGGAGGCTCGTTTACACAATGATGTAGGGATCTTTTCAGCAGAGCTAGCCGCAATAAACGCGGCTATTACACATGTTCGTCAAGAAACACCAGGGCTTTGATTTGTACTGACAGCCTTAGTGCAACAAGGGCATTGGCCAAAAACAACAACGGAATATTTAACCATATCATCGCGTTGCCAAACGCAAACCAGCGAGTTTTACTTTTGTGGGTGCCCGCTCATATAGGCATAGATGGAAACGAACATGCCGACGCAGCAGCCAAAAAAGCACAAAATCTACCATCTGTTACGGAAGTCCCATGTATTACAAAGGTTATTAACAACCAGTATAAAGCTTCACAAAGGAGGCTTCGGCCTTATTCCTTAAGACCAAAATATGATTGTGTTATGCTAAGTCGACTTAGGGTTGGCAAAAACAGATTCAATACTCAACACTATTACGATGGCACAAATCAGGCTAAATGTTCATTTTGTGACGGTAGCCTTTCTGTTGCACATATACTAACGGAATGTGAAATCTCCAAAATAGACGAATCCTTGGATAAAATCATAGACTGTACTACAACCAAGTATCTATCATCCATAAAGAGCAGTCTACAAAAACACAGCATTCAAGATGTATAATAAAGTCCATATCCTATAGTTTTTTTTATTATTTTTATTTATTTATTTATTTGTAATTTAGTCTATGAATTTACAATTCTTACAGACTATTTAAACATGCATACAAATCTAATTAATTAATTATGTATATTATAAGAAATCAGTTATGTAAAGAATATATAATATTACGCTTTATTACGTTATTACTTGAAGAAAAATCAACATAGCAATAAAGTTTATTGAAATTCCTGCAACTTCTAATAAAGGGATCTGAATTTGCATAATTTGATCTAAAATCTTTAATTGACAGTGGATAGTAGTGTCGTGTAGGGCGCTGAGGAACATTAAAAGATAGTTACCAATTAAAAAATCCGAACAGATATTACCATTAATTATGTTTAAAACAAAAATTACATTTAAAATTTTTCTACGACTAATTAAGGATGGTAATTTAATAAGTGCAATTCTAGCATTATAGGAAGGGAGAATCAGAGGATTCCATTGTAATCTACGAAGGCAAAATATTAAGAACTGTTTTTGTACAGATTCAATAGCGTTAATATAAATTTGATATGTAAGATCCCATATTATTGAGCCATATTCCAGAACAGGACGAACAAGTGATGTAAATAAATGCTTAGTAATGTAAGGATCTTCAAACTCCTTAGCCCAACGTTTGATGAATCCAAGCAGACTTCTTGCTTTGTTTACAATTAATGTAATATGTTGAATGAAATTAAGTTTAGGATCAAGTAAAATTCCAAGATCAGTGAAAGTGTATACCTTATCCAACTCATAACTACCCAAGCTGTATATAACATTTAAATGGTTTTTTCTGAAGAAACACATATGCTTGCATTTTTCAAAATTTAGTTTCATTAAATTTAAGTTACACCAAGAATACAAGGAGTTTAAGTCTTCTTGAAGAAATTTATGATCCGTGTAGTTGTTGTAGGTGTAGAATATTTTTAGAAGAATTTCCAAAAAATTTAAATTTTATGACACTGTTTTTGATTTATTTTTGAATTTATTTGTATTCAACTATTAATTTCTTATTTTAGATTCATTAGATTTTTTTTTCTTGTCAACATATTCTCTAATTTTCATAAATTTTCTGTAAAAGAGCGCATATGGTCCAGTTACCTGTCGCCATTCCATATATTTTGTAAATTTATTTATAAAATATATTGTAAATAAATAAATAAATAAATAAATAAAATAAATAATTTTTAAATTTATTTAAACGTTCATATTGTAAGTCCGTGTCATTTTCTCATAACATCTTAAGTCTAAAAAACGTGTTTGGAGGTATTATTGATTTACTGCAAAATCTGTTGTGTTATTGTTGTAGAAATTTAAAAAAATAAACCGTGAACACTTTTTCGAAAATTGGAGTATATATTTGAAAGGCTTAAAAGCAAAGGGATGCAAGTGTAGAAAACAAAATACCTAATATTTTTCCTTTCTAATACATAGCGTTTTTTGAGGTCATTCTCCAGGTCTGAATTTTTAGTGATAGATACTAGTATTGTGTTGATTTTTGCATATAACTTAATTTCCTCAGTTTTGGTACTTGTACCCTTTTGCTTTTAACCCCCTCATTTGAAAACGGATTAACCCCAAATGGGGATTGTAAGAAGGTCAACCAGAATATGCCGCTAGCTCGATTTTGCCGTAACTCGCCTTAAAATGGTATGATAAAACGACAGATATAAACGGGAGTATTCGTAAATGCAGAACTTTTATGCAACCGGTAAGCAAAATATTGCAACACTAATAAAATGTGATCACTGCAAATTGTTCGCGTACAGAAACTTTTCACGAAGAAAAGTATTACCAAATGCTGCTTGCTGAATGCAGGACTTTGATTATTGCACAATTACTAAAATTACGAATGGACCCTACATTTTCATTATGCAATTTAGATATATATTGGGAAAAATTGTTGAAGTTTAAAAAAGGCTTAAATGTAGTTCGTTGACACTATTGATTTCGCAATATTTTTAATTTGGCATTATATCCCATTTTCATAGAACAAATATATGTAAACATATTATAATATTCTCCATTAACTCTTGAGTTACGATGCCCAAGAATTTTATTTACAATTGGGCATTTTTTACAATTTGCCATCAATATAAACGATATGAATAACATTTTTTAAACCGATAAGATCAAAATTAAGCTACATATTTATTTTTAATGTATTTTTACTCGACTTTAAAAAACGAAAATACATTTATTAAATTTATTATTCGAGATATTCTTCCAAATGTATTTGAAATAAAGATTTATTTGTTGAGGGTTAAGCTATATGCATTTCATTGGTGCTTTACCAAATCGTCAGTAGACTTCAGCCATACTTTTGAAAAGTTGCAGAAAGCATAAAGTAAGAGGTTTGAAACTTTTTCAAAAGTATGGTTGAAGTCTACTGAGGATTTGGTAAAGCTCAAATGAAATGAGTTTAGACATTGCTTAACCCTCAACAAATAAATCTTTATTTCAAACGAAAATTCCGTTATCTCCAAAGCTTTATTTAATATAAATGAATTTTTCATGCAAAACAGGTCAAACAAAGTCTCAAATATATACATAGCTGCATAGAAATAATCAAGTGATGGTCTTATTATTTATCAAGAATTTTGTTTGCTAATTTCACAACAAAACACTGAATGCAGGCCCTACCTGCTTATTGTTGGGTGGGTATTTTTTTGAGTTTCGCTATCACAAGGATGTATGCTTTTGTTGTTTGATTTTTATAGTAACCATGTTTTGTAGAAATAAGGTCATTAGGAATTTTCCTTTTGAAACGAAGTCCAAATCGCATAAGAAGTGCGAAATGCAAACAGTGTTGCTTTATGTATTTTGTTGGCAGTTTAGCTTTCGCAAGAACAATTTTATGGTGGTTTGATTTTTGTTTATTTTTATCAAATCAAGTGATTGGGCATTTTTTACAAGAACAAAAGGGTCAAAACTTAATTGTTTTATGTATTGTTGTATGTATGAATTTAACATTAAGTGTGTTCGTTTACCCCAAAACTTGCAAAAATTTGTACTGGATTTTACTGAAATACGTTCGTTTACACATAAATTTGCAATAGAGAGCATCAATTGAGAGAGTAAAGTGACAGTTGTACCAAGTACCAAAAATATATATATATATATATGTAAGTGCTGGATAGTCGAAACAACACATAATTTACAACCCTATCCATTTTAGTGATCAGCTGTTTTGGTAAACCTGCAAGTTTTTGCAATTTTCCGTTCTTCTTTGTGCAAGAGCCATTCTTGTGAGTAAATTCTCAAATTACCCAGAATTTACTCAACTACTGGATTTTACTGGAAAAGTAAACAAACAGACCTATTATTATTCTTAGAAGTTCGTATTTTTTACTTGATTTTAACGCTTATTTGATTCGTTAACTTCGTGCAAAGTCCTTTGTTAAAATTTTATATCACTTTCCAACACTATTAAAATAAACGAAAAGCACAAAGAGAAATAGAGAAAAAACAAATGAACATATTTTCATGAATGTCTTTAATTTTGAGAAATAAAAGTTAAATGAATTGTTTAAATAATATAAATATTGTTATTTATTATAAAAGATTTCATATGTGTGTATATTGTTGTCAAACAATTATTTGAGTTTTACCAAAAGACGACGTGCTTTAACTGAACAGCTGACTATTGTCTGTTCAATAGCACCACAAAAGTTATTGCCGTTTAGTTAACGCAGCTGGTAGTGCTTAAAAATTTAACGAGTAGTAAAAGCAATAATTTTGGTGTTAACTTTTTTAAACGCTTTGTTCGGCGTTAAAATAAGTTTGTGAATTGCACTACAGATGACAATTTTAAAAGTCCAAGAAGCATGTTTTTTTCAATGCGGCAATATTTTAAATAAAGAATTTGTGTGTGGTTTAAGTGTGTTGGTGTTTATTTGGCTTGTTGATAGGTACCAAGCACTGACCTGCTTGTGTTGTTGTTTTGTTTGTTGTGTATTTTGAGTTCGTGTTATATACATGTAAATAGTGAGAAATATTCGGCAAACTTCGTCGTTACTTTTATTACTTTAATGCGCTGTGCTTTGTATCGTTGCTCACAATAAAATTTTAAGGTGTAACAATATTGATATTTCCAAATTTTAAGATACGAATTGTGAATTCCATAATTAATTCAATTATTGAACTTAAGCCGAATAATAACTTCCGACTTATACACATTTTCAGTTCAAATAATAATTACGTACAAATATAAGTTATTTTAATTGAAAATAAAGAAAATAGTCCCATACATGGGGGGTTATTATGCATTTCGATTCGAAAAACAAAACCTTTCGAAACTAATTTCCGATTCAAAAGTAAAAATGGTATTATATAATACGTTCGTATGCGATACAAAGTTGCATATGTTCAAAAACGGATAAAAGCAAGTGATGCCCAGTTTTGTCTAGTTATAAAACTTGTCAAAGTTGTCAGTAGTTGTGCTTAAACGCCAAGGTTCAATGCAAAAATATTTAAGGAACTTTTAATTTTACATTTAAAGTGTTTTTCTCTTCATTCATGATGTGCGCAATATTCGTTTCCAACGTGGTTGCGATTGCAGCAAAAATGTATTTCTTCGTTGTGTTTTGAAGTTTTAACTTTACATTTAACAACCCAGCAAAAAATAACATGACAAATCATGTGTATAATCATGGGTGCAAGTGATGACGCATTGGTTCGATTTAGGTGAAACATGCATGATTTTTACATTAGCGTGTCATTGGAGATCATGTGTTTACATGAAAATTTAGAGAACTTGCTCGTCGTTAAAATGAATGAATTGAACCCATGCAAGTTCCCTGATTCGATGGCGTTTTTTCATGTAAATATAAAACAAATGAAATAAAAAAAATATTGCCGCAGCTGGGATACGAACCATGCTTTTTTGACTGTTAAGACACGCTCTCTACCACTGAGCTATTGCCTTCTTATTTTTTGTTAGAGCTAACTTGTTTTATGAAAATGTGTCAATGTGATGATTTAATTCCGTTTTGCATGCATTTTTCAGTGGATATTTTATGGAATATATTACCTAGTGAAACTGCATGCGTTTTTTAATGAGTTCAAAAACTATAGCTTTACGGTTTATGATGTCATTCAGAATGCACTCGAAGAAACAAGTGATCAAGAAATCATGAAACACTATTTCATGTCGAACGCGTTCATTTATTTTTTTGCTGGGAAGTGTTATTTTCATTGATATTAATAAAAATAAACATAAAATAAATAGATCAACACGGATGTGTGTGGTTTTCTTATTCGACGTTGTTGCGATTGCAGCAAAAATTATTATTTTTTTTTTAGTTTTTTGCATTATTTTTCATATTTAGTGCAAAAAATACATATCCTTTGAAAGTTCTATTTAGTAATTTACGACAGTTCCATATGCTTTTTCAAAATAAAAATGCATTATTTATAAGATTTTTACTCCTTTCGACTACAAAAAGCATTTGAATAAAATACGAACATTTTAACGTTTTTGATATTTGCTTTCGTACTAGATAATTGGATTTACGAAATACTACTTGTTTTCCGTAGGGGGAAAAAATATGTACTGTTCGAAAGAGAAATTTCCGAACGTTCGTAAATAAATTTTCGAAAATCGTACTAGATAATTCAATTTGCACGAATTGGAAAATTTTCCTATTCGAATCGAGCTACATAATATCATCCTTTGATTAATGTTTTCAAACAGCCAAATATGTGTTACATTCTTTTTTAGGATCTGCATGATTATGAATCAAACGGCATAATTTTGCATTTTCTAAAATGAATATTGAGCTAGCACTTAGCATAAAAAAATAAATGATGGTAATGCTTGATTCATATCAATGAGACTGTTGTTAACAAATGTATGTCACTGATTGAAATGTCAGTTTATTCATGATTCACGAAAGCAATGAATCAGTATGATTGTTTTGAATGCTTCTTAAAAAATTTTTCTAAATTTTTTATTATTTCGGAATTTATTATGTTAAATTATCTAAATAATTTTTTAGCAAAGTGCTTTTGTGAGTTATTTGATTACTATACAAAACAATCAAACAACAGTGCAAATATTTTACTTACTTTTGCTAACAGCGCTTAAAAAACAAGAGTGAGTTAATGACAGTCTTTTTTGCAATTTTTGTCGATATTTTTAGTTTCAGCGATTTATTTTTTTCAGTTTTGGCGCCTTTTTCTGTTTTGGGGATTTTTTTCGGTTTTTGGTGTTTTTTTTTAGTTTTAGCGATTTTTTTTTGGTTATGACACTTTTTTGGGGGTTTTTTTGTAACGTTATTTTTGCTTTTTGACGATATTTTTAGTTATAGCGATTTATTTTAGTTTTTGGCGCATATTTCAGTTTTGGCCCTTTTTCGTTTTTTTTTTTGTTTTGACTTTTTTTCGTTTTGAGGATTTTTTTGTTTTTGGCGATTTTTTAGTTTTGGCGCTTTTTTCATTTTTGGGAATTTTTTTCGTTTTTGGTGATATATTTAGTTTTAGCGATTTTTTTATGTTGTAGTGCTTTATTCGTTTTGACGACTTTTTTCGTTTTTTGCGTTTTTTTAGTTTTTGGCGATCTTTTTAGTTTTGGTGATATTTTGCGTTTTAGCGATTTTTTTCATTTTGGTGTTTTTTTCCTTTAAGCGCTTTTTTCATTTTAGTGTTTTTTTTCGCTTTGAAATTTTTTAATTTTGGATTTTTTTAGCTTTAGCGTTTTTTAATTTCAAGATTTTACGTCTTACCGTTTCCAAGATACAGCAAATTGTCTAAATTACATAGTCAAAATTACATTAACTGATAGAATACCCTTTAATTTTTATTGTTTTAAATATCGGTGTTAATTGGTGTAGTCTATTCTACATACTAGACCAATTAACACTAACTCTGAAAACATAAAGTGTCTATATATGTGTCTGCATATTACATTAGTCGGTGCTCGCTTTAGAACACCCTTTATTTTTAACTGTCATATTTGTTGTTGTAGCGGCCCAAGTCCTTAGCTATTACGCTAATACGCTGTGACAGACAGACAGACAGACGGACAGCATAGCAAAAACAATAGGGTTCCTTTACACTTTTGGTGTACGGAACCCTAAACACATAACAAAAGCATTGTAAATGTGAGTGGAAAGCGGAAGTGAATGAACTTATACATTTCTCTGTTTCATACAGACCAGTAGTGAAATTCACTAACTTTTAACGCTTAAATAAAAGGTAATTTTGTCACCAATAATTACTGTTTGCATGAACACTTATTTGATTCGTTAACATCGTGTTAAGGCCTTTGTTAAAATTTTATATCACTTTCCAACACTATTAAAATAAACGAAAAGCACAAAGAGGAATAGAGAAAAAAGAAATGAATTTATGCTTGTTGCACACGAACATATTTTCATGAATTTCTTTAATTTTGAGAAATAAAAGTTAAATTAATTGTCCAAATAATATAAATATTGTTATTTATATATAAAAGATTTTATATGTGTGTATATTGTTGTCGAATAATTATTTGAGTTTTGCCAAAAGACGACGTGCTTTAACTGAACAGCTGACTGTTGTCTATTCAATAACACCACAAAAATTATTGCTGTTTAATTAACGCAGCTAGTAGTGCTTAAAAGTTTAATGAATAGTAAAAACAATAATTTTGGTGTTAACTTCTTTAAACGCCTTGTTTAGCGTTAAAATAAGTTTGTGAATTGCACTACAGTAGTGAAATTCACTAACTTTTAACGCTTAAATAAAAGGTAATTTTGTCTCCAATAATTACTGTTTGAATTATCGCTTATTTGATTCGTTAACTTCGTGTTAAGGCATTTGTTAAAATTTTATATCACTTTCCAACACTATTAAAATAAACGAAAAGCACAAAGAGGAATAGAGAAAAAACAAATGAATTTATGCTTGTGCACGAACATATTTTCATGAATTTCTTTAATTTTGAGAAATAAAAGTTAAACTAATTGTTTAAACAATATAAATATTGTTATTTATATATAAAAGATTTTATATGTGTGAATATTGTTGTCGAATAATTATTTGAGTTTTGCCAAAAAGATGACGTGCTTTAACTGAACAGCTGACTGTTGTCTGTTCAATAACACCACAAAAATTACTGCCGTTTAGTTAACGCAGCTAGTAGTGCTTAAGAGTTTAACGAATAGTAAAAACAATAATTTTGGTGTTAACTTCTTTAAACGCCTTGTTTGGTGTTAAAATAAGTTTGTGAATTGCAACACAGTGATCTGTTTGATTACGAATCAAACGTCATAATTTTGCATGTTCTAAAATGAATATTGAGCTAGCACTTAACATTAAAAAAATGAATGATGCTAATGCATGATTCATATCAACGAGTCTGTTGTTAATAAATGACTGTTACTGCTTGCAACGTCTGTTTATTCATATGATTCACAAAAGCAATGAATTAGTATGACTGTTTTGAATGATTCTTAAAAAAGTTAACACTATCATCGTCCCACCATATTTCCCATCCCATTTTTTTGCTTCTGCTATATTTATTTTTTATTCCACTATAAACTCCATTTTCTACATTTCTTATTATTTCTGAATATATTACGTTAAATTTTCTAAAAACACTTTTAAATAGCTTTTAACAGTAATTTTAAAAATGTATAAAACATATACTTACATATGTACATCAACATGCTTTTGTGAGTTATTTGATTACTATACAAACCAATCAAACAACAGTAACAGTATTTTACATACTTTTGTTAAGGCCATGATTCACTATCCTACACAATCGCGCGATCTGCCAAATATGACATGTGTGCCAGCAAAGTATACTAGTGTGGACTAAAAATGCAACTGTGTGACAGATTTTTTTGGCAAGTCGTGCGATTTGGCAAAATTTTATGAAAAGTTTTATAAAATAATAGTTTTCATGCGATCCATGTGTATACACAATTCCATGGTGTAATAAGTATACAGGTGGCAGCATAACATTAGCTGATTATTTTTTGTTCTTGCAGTTTTGTGCATAAGCCACGTCCAGCAAGTGTATTTTTTTGACAAGCATTATCTATTTGTTTTTTGTATTGTATTTGTTGCCCTTAAGCGGCCACCTGATACTTATTTCACCATGCATAATACATACAGATGTTTTTGCATAATTTTTGTATAATAGTCAAGGTGTATCTAACAGGTGGGATCACTAGGTCAGCTGACTCGCCTTATTAAACGTCAAACTTAGTAGCGTTGATGAAATGCTCATGATATCACCACTACCTTCAAACTATCAACCACCATATACAGACTTCCTTCCAAGGTAGATTGAACAGGTACCACTACAAGAACAGCTGTTTCAGTAAATTTGAGAATGTGTGCGTCACACAGACAATAGATTTTGACACATGTCTGGGATTTTTCTATCAACAACGGGCATGTGTTAGTAAATTTGAGAGCTTATGAATGTGTGCGACTCACAGATAATGGATTTGACATTTTTCTGGGGTATTTCTACCAACCAAATACATGTGTTTTTTTGGTGTTGTATTTGTTTTAGTTATGGTGGTACCTGTAATGAATATGCCTTGCTTCCTTCTGAGTGGTGTTTATCATTTATTTCAAGAGAAATCTGCGTTGGTAATACTACCCGTTTTTTACATGTGTTAAGGTAGTTTTACAACAAATTTTCTATTGTTTTAGTACTGCCCGTACCTGTTAAATATGCCTTGATAATAGTGTGGCACCTACAATGCCATTTTGAAACAATTTTTTAAAGCCGGTCAGACTTTTGTAAAATTTTCCTGTGAATGAATCGTGCGATCGTGTAGGATAGTGAATCAGGGCCTTTAACAGCACTTAAAAAACAAGAGTGAGTTAATGACTTCAGTTGTAAGAGAGTTAACATTGCAAGCAATATCATTAGCACATATTGATGTTAAAAAACATAACAAAGGCATTGTAAATGTGATTGGACAGCGAAAGTGAAATCAACTCATACGCTTCTCTGATACACACAAATCCATACGGGGACCGTATGTTGAATAAATACTATAATGTGTTGTTTCCACAATTCGAACAAGCATTGTTTGTCTAAAATTTGTATGGAAATCACTCAAAAAACTGAGTGCTTTTGCAGCCCCGATTAATGTGTTGCTTCCACAATGCAAACAAGCACTGCTTGTCTAAAATTTATATGAAAAGCACTCATTTTTTTGATTGATTTTCATAAAAATTTTTTACTCAAGTCGCTTGTTTGCATTGTGGAAACAGCACATAAGTATTTTTATTGTATCCGAATAAATATATGTACATATGTATATACTCTAAGTTTAAAAATACTCAAGTATAAGTATGACTGATACTTATGTGCTGTTTCCACAATGCAAACAAGCACTGCTTGTCTAGAATTTGTATGGAAATCACTCAAAAAACTGAGTGCTTTACATATAAATTTTAGACAAGCAGTGCTTGTTTGCATTGTGGAAACAACACCTTAATCGGGGCTGTCATAGATTCGAATCCAAGTCGGTTTTGCTAATTGTAGGTTTTGCAAACCAATATTGGTTTCATTTGGTGTCATGAAACCAAGTCGGTTTTGGTGTTTTCTAATGCAAATAACACCCATATTCGAATCAGCTGTTGTTTACATCTGTAAACATAGTTGTTTACAATTTTAATTGTTTTTTTAATATTGTATATTCATTGAAAGTATTTAATATTAGTGTGTTTTTATTAAAGAACTAAAAGAAATACATAAATTACTATGAAAATAAATAAACAAATGAAATGAGTACTGCTTTTGTTGCATATTTGCTTATAGAGGAAGAGGATTAAGCAAACGTGAAAGGAAGCATTTTGCGAGATTGCAACAATCCTCTTGAGCAGCCGGAAACATTTGTTATGCCGTGCGTTCATATTTAAAGCTGCTTTGCCGATTCATATTTTATTGCCGATTAAACACAGACGCTTACCGTGTCGTTCTAGACAATAAAATAACATCTTTCCCGTTCTAAGATTCCGCCATTGCCGCAACTTACAGCTTCGTTGCGAGGTTAGAAGGGTACTATTG
Source organism: Panzeria rudis (assembly GCA_956483635.1). Classification (NCBI taxonomy): domain Eukaryota; kingdom Metazoa; phylum Arthropoda; class Insecta; order Diptera; family Tachinidae; genus Panzeria; species Panzeria rudis. The sequence goes on along the minus strand of OY101451.1, from coordinate 41,677,582 downwards.
GAAACGACTCAAGGATGTTTTAGATGATAAGCTCAATGTTATGGAGCGGCGGCTTACCTTTATCCATACACATACATCCTTTTGCGGTGGACCTGCGCCAATTAATGATTCAGACAGCAGTTTCTGTTATTTGTATGCTTTCCCTTTTGTGAGAATAAAAAAATATATGCATATACATACATACATATATTTATTTATTTTTTGTAAAATTAACATTAATTTAATTATATTAAATAAAAAGGCACTTTTAGCTAATTGATTTATTTCCAATAACAAAAGCGACAGCTATTAGCTGCTTGGTTTATTTCAAATAACAAAACCGATAACATTGGTTTCTGTGACACCTAAAACCGACGCTAATTCTAATTCGACAACATTAGATTTCATGACACCAAAGTATTTTTTTGTCGTTTTTAAATCCAATACCTACAAGATTGGATTCCATGACACCCCCGAATACTCCCAATACGCATGTGCCTTTCTATTTATAGTTGTAGAGTATTTAAGCATAAATGAAGTAGAGACGCGGTTGTGTGTTGGAATCGGATATAGTTATAGTTGTTTGAAAGCAACTATGTGTGCATACGAATTATTTGCGCAACAACTATGACTATACGCAGTTAATAAAATTAAGAGTAAATACTAGGGTATTCATATAATCGTTCTTCTGCTTTAATCGGTTAATCGCTCGGTTAATTAATTGAGATTTTGGCTTTATCCATTAATAATCGGTTAATTCTGGTATTAATTGGTTAACCGATTAATAAAGCTTTTTCATTAATAAACTATTTTCAACAAATAAAAATCCATAAATTATTTATTATTTAGAGCTTATAAGTAAAAAAATCAACATAACAAACTGTTGTACTTTTAATGTTAAATAAAAGTTACTAGTATTTGTATAAAGATAAATTAAAGTTGTTTTATTACAGCACAAGAAACTTGAGTGTGTAAGCTAAAAAGCGGTTGACAAAGTGTGTATTATTAATTCAGAAATAGTGTTATATCTTAATGCAGTGATGCGACATCTGCATGTCGATAGTGCATAATAAGGGTTACCCCGTAACATCTCCCTTCCTGAAATTATTCCGGTGATCTAGCAAGAGTTTCGACTGGATGTCTGCGCGCTGTAATGCGTCTTGGGTTTGAATTCAGTGGTGAAGTTGGTGGAGTAACAAAATTTTCTGTTGCATCTGGTGTAACAATTTTAAACTCGTTGAGTAATATATCTAATGGTAGTTGATAGTTTTCTCTTGACGATTCTTCTGATGATGTTCTCGGCCTCAGTTGGTCTGTATGAGATCTTACGAGAATTTTGCGATCATTAATGTCAATGAAAGTATTGTAAATGACATTTCCAATTTTTTCTATAATTTCTCCTGGTACCCAAAAACTTTTGTTATGTTTAAAATGTTTTGCGTATACCAAGTCTCCTCAATTAAATTTTCTGTTTCTGGTCGTGTTTGTTATTGTATTGATTTTCCATTTTAGTATCTCGTAGCGAACTATTTTGTACCGGTTTTAGTAGAGTATCAAAAACTGTTCTCATCTTACGTCCAATAAAGGATTCTGCATGTGAGAGTTTGTTTGGTGTATTAGGGTTCGGAGTTGAACAATATACCTCTAAAAACGTCTGGAGTGCTTCAGCGGATGTTCCTTCCTGGTCAGATTTTTTTAAGGCACGTTTAAGCGTGTCAACGAATTTTTCCGCCTGCCCGTTTGAGCTAGGGTGAAATCTTACGGTTCTGGTGTGTTGAATGCTTCGTTCGGTACACCAAGATTCGAAATTTGCTGAACAAAACTGCGTTCCATTGTCCGAAACGATTTGTTCAGGATTGCCGAATTGTGAACAAAATTCATTTAGTAATTTTATTGTTGAAAATGTTGTTATGTTATTTGTTTCGTATATTACGCGATATTTCGAGTAAGCGTCAACGATGACTAGATAATATTTTCCTTTTACAGGTCCCGCATAATCGATATGTACTCGTTCCAGTGGGTGTGATGTTAAAGGCCATGAACATCGGTTTGTTTTTACCGGGTTTGTAGCATTAAGTTGACAATTTGCGCATTTCTTATTATAATCTTCGATTTCTTTATCAATGTTCGGCCAGTAAACGTAGCTTCTAGCGATAGATTTGCTTCTTTCAGCTGAAATATGACCTCTATGCAGTTGTTTGAGAATTCTGTTGCGATATATTTCTGGAATTAAGATTCTAGTTTTAAAACATTATGACGCTGTCAACTTGTGAAAGTGATTCCCTTCGATTGTAGAATGGAAGTAATGTGCAATCCACGTTCTTAATATTTTCAGGCCAACCCACTTTCATGTAATGTAAAACTCTTTGTAGGGCTGAGTCGTTTTTGATTTGTTGAATTATCATGCTGTAAGAAACTGGAAGAGTTGACATCGATTCACTTAGGAGACTTCTCATATCGTTTTCCACTGAAATTGAAGCGATTATGAAATAGTCCGGTAGTTTTTCATGTTTGTCATCGAGTCTTGACCAAACGTCGGCATGACCGAAGTCCTGTGTAGTAGTGTATTTTATTTCGAAATCGTATGTCAATAGGATTAGTGCCCATCGTTGTAAACGATTTGCGGTATAAACTGGAATACCTTTTTTTGTACCAAAAATGCTAAGCAACGGCTTATGATCGGTGTGAAGTGTAAATTTTCTTCCGAAAATCATCTTATGGAAGCGCGTTACAGCAAACACGAGTGCTAAACCCTCTTTCTCTATTTGGCTGTAATTTCATTTCATTTTATTATTTTATTATTTCATTTAAAGATCTGGAAACGTGATGTATCGCTTTCATACAGTTGTCTGGAAAAACGTGGTATATAATGGCACCGATACCATGAGAAGATGCATCGGCTGCGACGTGTATAGGCAAGTTGGGGTTATAGTGAGTGAGAAGTAAGTGTGAGGCTAGAATTCTATTAAATTCATCTAGGGAATTTTGACATTCTTTTGTCCATATAAATGATTGATCATTTTTAAGCAAATCGTCTAGGGGTTTGCGTAGCATTCTCATGTTAGGTACATATTTAGCGTAATGATTAATTGAACCTAACAATGACCGTACTTCTGTAATGTTTTCTGGTATCTTGAGATTTTGTATAGCCTTGATTTTATCGGGATCAGGTCGTATACCTTGCCTGTTGACAATTTGCCCCAAATATTTGATTTCTGTTTCAAAAAATTTGCATTTTTCGAACTTAAGGCGAAATCCGAATTCCTGTATACGTTGCAATAATTTTTCCAGATAAATTTTGTGTTCGAAAATAGATTTACTCGATAATAGAATATCATCTATGTATGCTTTAGAACCATTAATGCCAGTACAGAGCTGATCCATTATGCGCTGAAATGCTCCTGGAGCGGATTTTATACCTGGTGTAAGGCGATTGAATCTGTAAAGACCTTTATGCATGTTGACCGTGAGTAGTTCTTTGCTTTCGTCATGAACTTCAACTTGGAGATATGCATCTGATAAATCTAAATGACTAAATACGGTGCTGCCGTGACAATCAGATAATATTTCCTCTGGTGTTGGCAAAGGGTACTGATTTGGTTCTACAGTGTTGTTTAAACCTGTAGAGTAGTTTCCGCAAATTCTTGTTTTACCGTTGCGTGTGCTGACAACAATCGATGCGGCTCATTTAGACGTATCGATTTTAGTTATAATACCTGCTGTCTCAAGTCTATTGAGCTCGGTCTCTATTTCAGTTCTAACAGCGTAAGGTACATGGCGTTTGGGAATGAAAACCTCTTTACTGTCAGGTAGTAATTGTATGTGAACCTTGGTTTTTGTGCAAAGTCCCAACGATGAATTATCAAATAACGTTTTGTATTTTGTTCTGAGTGCTAAAATATAATCATCAAATTTAATTTGCGACACCACGCTGATATTGCTTGTTCCCAGAGCCGAAATGATTCAATCCAATCTATGCCCATAACGTTTAATTCGTCTATGTCAGTAATGTAACTAATGTAACAATATAGTTGTTTTGTTATATCTCCGATTGAAAAAGAACAGTTAAATTTTGCACAAAGGTTGATTTTGTTTGCGTTAACGTCATTTGCCATATCCTTGGTTGTGAGAGCGTCTGGTTTACCAATAGCTTCCCAACTTGTTGTTGATATGATTGATATGTCGGAGGCAGTATCAATCTGTAAGCGAACAGGTTGCTCATTAATTTTCAAGTTAATATACTTACGTAGTTGCTGGAACTGTAGTTGTTTTGTAGAATATACAGCGTTCGTATTATAGTTCGACTTGTTGTGAAACTTGTTGGCAGTTATGTTTTTGTTGTTGTTAGCGTTGCTATTGTTGTTGTAGTTGTCTATGTCCGATTTGATGACATGTTGAGCATTTGTGTTCCTTAAATGAGCAAAATTTTACATAATGTAATTCGCCGCAGAGCCAACATGGAGTCTTCGGTATTTTGTTGTTCTTGTTGATGGGTTTTTTTACAGCACAGACAACTTTTGATTGATGTTCAATCATAATGTTATCTGACTTCAAATCTAGTATGCGTTGGGTTTCATCCACCAGCTTGTCTAAATTCGCAGTATCAGAAAATTCATCTAGTTTTCAATAATCGAATTCTAATGTCGGTGTCTTTGCCTGATTTAAGACCCAATACAAATATAAGGCCCTTAAATTGATCGATTCGTAGATCCGCCATTTGAATAGTTCACATTGCAGGTTTACTCGACTAGCATATTCCTTAATGACCTCATTATCTGATTTTGTAAGTTATAGACATTTGTAGCGTTGTGATACCTGTGTTTCAGCTTTACCAAAAAGTTTGTTCAATTTGTCAATGGTGTACTTGAAGGTCATATCCACTGGTTTAGTCGGTAGTACGTAGTTTGAAAATCTTTCATGAACTTGATTGGACATCTTGCGCCAGAGTAGGGTTACTTTGTCATGGTCTTCAAGACAATTTGCTTCTTTCTCGAAAGCGTGTACGCACCTGTTGTACCACGTCTGAAAAATAAGACCACTTTCTGGTTCATATGCAAAATCTGTCATTGAATATGCCAATGATTCCATCAACGCTGCCTTCGATGTGCTGGGCGTTTGTGGAGTGTTTATTGAATGTGTTCCTTGCGCTTGTAATATTTGTGCCATTTGCTGTAGTAGAAGTGTTTGTTGATGCATGGCATTTTGCTGATCTTCTAGCAATTTTAGAAATTTGTCGTCAGACATTGTTGATTTGGTTGTTGCGTAAAAAATATAGATTATTTTTGTTTTTTTTTTACTTCATCGTCCTCGTCGCCACTTTTGTTGTACTTTTAATGTTAAATAAAAGTTACTAGTATTTGTATAAAGATAAATTAAATTTGTTTTATTAAAGCACAAGAAACTTGAGTGTGTAAGCTAAAAAGCGGTTGACAAAGTGTGTATTATTAATTAAAAAATAGTGTTGTATCTTAATGCATTGATGCGACCTCTGCATGTCGATAGTGCATAATAAGGGTTACCCCGTAACACAAACATAGCCATTCTTGAACTAAATCAAGCAAAAAAATCATATGGGGAAATCACTCTTCGTAGGAAACTGCTATAGCAAACTTTGCAGCTCTTGCAAGTCTAGGATATATGCTACCATATGCAACACAAGAAGAAAAAAATATAAGAAACTTGCATTTCCTACACAGTAGCAGATATGCATTACTAAAAACTGTAGGAAACTTGTCTAGCATATATGCAATTAGCAAAATTATTCAGAGAGACTCTCTGAGAGTGTATACAACATACACATGAAAATAAAATACAAACTAATAGTAGGCCTGCTTGTTTACTTTTTCAATAAATCCAGTGAATAATAGTTAAAGCTCTTGTGTAGTATGTATTTATTTATTTATTTATTGTAGTTCAGTCAATAGACAAATAATCCTTACAGACTAAGATAACATTCAAAGATAAGGAACTAATACTAAGGTTGTTTATAAAATTTGTATTAAAAAAGAAAAAAGAAATCTATCACGGATAAACATATATATACATATATACAATATTACTTTGAAAAGTTTACAATTAAATTAAACAATTAAATAGCTTTGAGATCACAGTTATTTCAATAAACTAAAAAGAAGCAATTTAAACTCTGATTTTTCAGTGCTAAATTCGATAAAAGATTTTGAATCTTTTTGAATATTATAATTTATTTCGTTCAAGAAAGAGAATGTACACTCATTCTTTGTAGCAGAAAATGATAGTTTATATCCTAGAGGTGCAAATATGATACCAAGAGTGATTTCCGCTATATATATGTGTTAATTAAAAAAGTAACAAGTTTGTGAGATTATTTTATTAGTTACAGTAGTTTCCCGGTTTAACGAACCAGTACTTTGTCAGGCCCGTTCGTTAGACTGAAAAGTACGTTATACGCAGTACTTATGTAGAATAAGCAGTTTATGGATAAATAAATAACTAGAATTTTATTTTCTATTGTAAGATAGCGGTACTTTTTTCTACTCGCTTTGTTTTTAGTTATTTGTATAAGAAATTTCTTAAAATAAGTTTTTAACTAATATTATGAATCTTATTTGTTCGTTAAACTGAGCACAAAAAAATATTTTTGTTTGTTATATAAGATAATCAATGGAGCGAATTGATCTTGAACTGTTCGTTAAAAGCGATGTTCGCAGAATCGAATGTTCGTTAAACCGGAAAACTACTGTATATCAATAGGAGGTCTTCTAAAACAATCTTTCAGAAAAATAATATATGTAGTTAAAATGTTTAAGACTTAAACTATTCTTTTCTTTAGTTAGGACAAAACTTGGCAACATACTTTTACTTATCGTACATGTAGACAGAATATCTAGTTTCTCAGTCCTTTCCCTGGATTTCTCTAAACAAATAAAATCTACTATTATGCCATTAGAGCCCTGTTTTAATATTTGCAAATTTTTAACACTTCTAATTGTTTCAGTTAATTCTGTTGAAAGATTTCTTGTCTTACTATCGATAGTTTCTTCTGTTGTCAGCTCATCATCTGACTCATACTGGCAGAGCTCAGCACCGAACATTGTGGATTCCTTAGTTTCCGTTTTTATACTGTATTTTAAAACACTGTTGCTGGAAGGAAATATTCCTGAGTGGAGGTATAAAATAATTGAAAATTCATATCTCATCTAATCTAATCCTTAGATTTTTAATTAAATCGTTGCCAACAGTATTATTCTCTTTTATTAAACTAATAAATAAAAAATTTTTAATAATACAGTATCAGAATCGTCACTAAGCTCTTTTATGGCCACGTCCAAAGGTTTTAGAGTTTTACTTAAGTTAGGATCACTGAACACAATTCTTTGTTTTTATAAAAAAAATTCTAAACACTTTCCTTTTGTATATGAGACGAAACAAATAATTATTTATTTATTTATTTATTCAAAAAATATGTCGCAAGCCCGTAGGGCCAAGTTGACTAGTCTACAACATTATATAAATGTACGTGTGTATATAATTATGTAAAGTGATATAATCCAATAAAGTGTATGATATTCAACAATATTTATAAACAATATATTATTATACTAGAAATATCCTGTTAAATGATATTAGTAAGAAAAGAAAACCCCTGATTTTTGCACATACTCAAAGAAAAGATCTATACGTATACAATAGTTGAGAAGTTTGTCTGTGAGCGAAATCACAGTACCATATACCAGTGAAGATCGATTAACAGAAACCAACGATTAAATCAAACAACACAATATATGCCTTTATCCAGTAGAGAACAACAGTAGAACCAAGTAAGTAACTCAAAATTTAAAAGGATATATTGCGTTGCTGACATATGCCGGATCGCTAAACTTAAACTTCAAAATAACATTATTCGCATTATAAGTATGAGAGACAAATCTTTTTAAAAGCAGATAGGGAGTGGTTGAATCGGCGGTCTTGATATGGTATAACTGTATTCCATAATCGCGAGGTCCTAACTAGGTAGGATCTCTCCATCATCAGCGAAACATGTGCAGGACAGACCATAGAGTGTGTTCTACCAGAGACGCCAAAATGGAATTTTTCTGCCAAATATGACGGACATCCATATTTAACAGTTTTATAGAAAAAGAGCATCTGTCTTAGTTTGATGTATTGATCAAACCTACAGCCAAGCAAGTCCGTCTGATAGTGAGAAACATGTTCCCCAACCCTAATTTTAAAAATATAACGAATAACCCTGTTAAAGCAAATTCTAAGTCTTTCCATATTTAGGGATGACGAACCAGAAACAAGTTCAATACCATAATTAAACAACGGCAGGCATAATGACATAGCAACTCGGCGTCTTACTGTAATGGGCAAAAAACAAGCAACATTATATAGTCTTCTCAATGTCCAAGCTGTGCGGGAAATAACAGAATTTATGTGATAGTTAAATGTTAACTTGTCGTCTAAAATAACACCAAGAGTCTTATAATGAGAAACAGAGTCCAACAGTACATTATCAATAACAATGTCCAATGCAAGAGATTGCTTAGAAAATATCATTATTTTACATTTCGTAGGGTTTAACTGCAAAAAGTTTTCCCTGGATCACCTCTCTACGCACGCTAATTCCCAGTTTATTCTTTCCTCGGCAGCATTAGCGGTCATTAGATCACAAGATGCTAAGAGTTGAATATCATCAGCATAAGTATAAGCATCTAAAAAATTTAATACGCTAAATACGTCATTCACATACAAAAGGAACAAAAGAGGACCTAAAATGGAACCCTGAGGTACACCACGATAAACCGGAATAGTGCCCGATATTTCCTGACCTACCTGAACGAATTGTTTACGCCCTGACAAAAAAGACTAGATGAGCTTACAACCACTGGAACTAAATCCGAATAGCCTAGTAAGCTTATCAAGCAAAATTTTATGACTAATAGAATCAAATGCCTTCCTAAAATCAAGGAAGATCAACACACTAGCCCTGGATTTATCATAATTATTTCTTATTTTCTCGTTGATATCCAAAAGAACTCCTGTTGTACTATACCCATTCCTGAAGCCTGACTGTTTGGCATGAATTAAGTTATTATTGTTAAGGTGACACAACATTTGATTCCTAACAATTATTTCTAAGATCTTAGAACAGACTGAAAAAATACTAATAGGTCGAAAATCAGCACAACAGGTAGGAGTTTTAATTTTTGGAATCGGAATAACTCTACCAACCTTCCAAATATCCGGAACGGATGATGTTGTTAAAACTTTATTAATAATAAATGTCAAATGTCTAGATATCATGGGGAATATAACCCTTAAAAAGTTTATTTGAATATTGTCCGGGCCAACAGCATGGGATTTTATAACAGAGACAGCCTTGGAAACATCGCTTTCATTAATATTCCTGAATGTAAACCCTTCACCAAAAGGAATATCGATAAACTCGTCTAAAACGAGGCTAGGCATTCTAGAAAACTCATTAAAATCATCCAATTTGATTGGAGTCTGTCTACTTTGAGGCGATTTGAGCGCTCCAATTTGTCTTATTTTGCTCCATAAATTCCTATGGTCACAAGTCGAAAAAAATCTGAGGCTGAAACTCCTTCGCACTTTTCGCATAATAAATTTCAGTCTGTTTCTGTATTTACAATAGGTTCTAAAATTTTCATGCGACCTATTTTCTCTATAGGCACGGTATGCTAAATCCCGCTCACGTTTCGCACTACTGATACGATTGTCATTTATCCAATCGTTATCACTATTACTAACTACTCTGCGAAAGGGCACATTATCATCAAAAATTCTATGTATAAAAGAATTAAAGCATGCAACACTGTCATTTATATTTATGCTGTTGTAGATACCATCAAAATTTGCAGTCTGAAGCTGGGAGAAACAATTATCAATATTTAGTTGTCGATAGTCTCTATAAAAGAATATATTTGAAGCATAGCTGCCATAGACATTATAAGATATAAATACTGCTGCATGATACGAGTTCAGTGCAGGAATTTGGAATTGACATTTATGAGTTACTAACTCAATATTTGAAACTAGGTAGTAATCAATGAGTGAGGTTGTTGTCTGTTGAGGAGAAAAATGCGTTGGTAGAGAATTATGCACCACAGTTAGAGACAAGCGATCACATACTTCACGAATCAATGTGCCTCTGTAAAGATGTTTGTATTGAAATCCCCCATAATCAAAATGTTAGCATACCTGTCAGAAAGATTGTTAAGTACATGTTCACACTGAGAGAAATTTCCATTAGGGAGGTACACAACACCTAAGAGAATTATATCGTTATTGTCCAGGACAACTTCAACAAAAAGGCATTCAATGTTGACATCATATTGTTGATCATAGATAGCTCTTGTCATTAAGTTCTCGCGAATATATAGACACACTCCACCACCTCTTCTATCCACACGATCGTTTCTAAAGAGTTTATAACCGGATATTGATACTGCCGAATCATCTATTGACTCTTTATACCAAGTTTCCGAGACACCGAAGGCATCCACCAAACACCCTTCCATTAAAAATCGAATCTCATCAAATTTAATGTTATTTTCACGCGGTACTAAGCTCTGCGCGTTAAAATGAAGAACATTCAAGTTCTTTGACCGTATGACCGCATTAATTACACTGGCATCTGAAGCAATCTCGCCCAAATTATCAACCCGCTCCATGTAAGATCTGAATCGTTAAGCATGTGCAAAAACCTGTTTGCCCCCCATTAAAAAATAACATTGTACAATTCATCTAATCATAGCAGAGATCGCAAAGAGAAAATTGATAAAGAAAATATGTGATAAGGAATAAACATGATAAGGAATGTACATGTAAGGTCAGAATTATGACAAGCCAACATCCACTTCACCATTCGCATCCAAAAGACTAGCACACTGCGCTGTATCCCACACAACGCTTTTTCCATCCAGTTTGACAACCTTGGCCTTCGGCATATCCATATTGATAATGTTAAATTTTTTTATTTTCTTTGCTGACAGCAATTTGCGGCAGATATATTGTAATTTTGATGATGCAGGAGATAAATTGTCATTAAGATAGACCCTTGAATCAATTGAACCACCAATAATATCTTTCAGCAACAATGGTTGAGACTTAAAGTAATTTTTCATTATTGTATCACGTAGCTGTACTGAGTTAAATTTCAATAAGAATTGTTTACGTCTCCTAATGTAACAACAGTGGTAAATATCAGAACCATTTATCACCACACCAACCAGATTAGCAATTTTTACCATATTTTCGCAGACGTTTTCTAATGAGCAGGTCAGTCCGCTAACCAAAATGTCTGATCTGTTAAGACGCCTCTCAAGCATATTATTTTTAGCCTGTAATAGCATGTACTTAGCCTCATAAGATTTTTCAGCTTCTTGGACACTTGAAACGCAGCGAGTAACATCAGATTTAACCTTTGTCATTTCATCATTAATATCTATACGGAAATTATTGATGAGGTGATTCATTTTAGTTTCATAATTTTGAAAACAACTATCTACTCGGGACTCAATGTCCTTTTTGGTAGCTTCAATTTTGGTTTCAATTGAATTTTGTATTTTGAGTAGATGCTTAAGTAAGTCACTATTATCGTTACCACAGGTATTTATCTCATGTTTTTTGCACTCAGTACATGTAAATTTCGTGATGTTTTTCCGAATTGAGGTTAGGACATCATCCGGGACACCTGAACATTTCGCATGATAATAAACTCCACAGCTGCCGCAACCAACACTGAGCTGGGTTTTGGTTACATTTAATTTGCACGTTGGACACTCGAATGGCACCTTCTGTGGCATTGTGTACTCTTAGTATTGTTTATGTTGTAATTAATGTACTGTTTATTTTTCCTGTACAAAGTAATATATTTTGCAAAAGTTCAACACACTAGAATACCACAAAATATTTATTTTGGTTATTTAACTGCAATAATATTAACTGTCAAGAATATTAAGTTTTCTTTTACGACCACGTTAATTATTATTAGCTTCTCATTTCGGCGTTGCCAGAAATATATATGTTATAATGCTACAAAAAATTAACAATTTTGTTACGTCGGTTAATCGACTACAATTAACCGGTTTAACCGTTAATCAGAAATTGCCAATTTTAAATTAACCGATCAGTTAATTGGGTAGTAATTAACCGGTTAACCAATTAACGGTTAACTGAATGAATACCCTAGTAAATACTTAAGTATATTTTTTTTGAGTACTTATTGTCACTCTCTGATATGAATAGTTGTTGCTAGTTCAAGATACTTATGACTCTAAATTTTTCCATATTTAGAGTAAAGATTAATCCAAATATCTTCATCTTACATCTATACAAAACAAAGGAAATAGTAAAAAAACTATTAATATGTGAAAAATTATTCCTTTGCATGATAATTAAGAATAACATATGTATATGTATATAAATTTGTTGATCGTTTTTTACTTATATTTTAAAATTTTGAGCTAATTGCCAATATAATTTTCATTTAAACAAGTTTTATGCTTCTCCTGTAAAACTTTTAAAATGTTAGATAGGGCTTTTTGCATTTTCTGAGACGATATGTTCTTGTATGTAATTGATTTTTTTTTATTTCTTTTTTTAATATTAGTATTTAAAATACTTTGACAAAATGTCTTCTATTATATAAAATTATAAATTGTCTATGTATATATTGTGATGATAGAATCTGTAAAATTTGAATTAGTTCTTATAAAATTTACACACCTTGTTTTAAATATAACAATATTATTTTAATTTCTTATTTCGTTTGGTATTTCATTATATGTCTGCAGTGCTTTGTAGAATAATATTCTTTGCATCTGTGTTTTTCTTACTTTGGCAATATGAAAATCTTCAGAATTGCTTAGATGGTACGGCTGCACATTAGAGTGTGTATGAAGGAAAAAAAAGTCATCCAATAAATTTCGAATACCTCCGGAATGTTGCATCTAGCTAAATTATATACAAAAAAATTTTTTTAATTTTTTGCGACATCTGCCACGGCTGGAAGCTAGAGAAATTATATGAATTTTATTTTAATTTGCTTCAACACGTAAAAAACATTTTTGTGCCGAACGAAAAAAGTTTAAGATCGAGGAGATCTGATAAAATATAAGAAAGTTATAAGCCATTAAGTGAAAAAAGCTGATTTTATTTCCCATACAAAATTATTTTGAATCAAAAAAAAAATTTTTTTAATACAAACTGATTTAAATAAATTTTGTATGAAAAATAACTAAAAAATAATATAGCAGTTTGCGCTTAAGGGCTAATAACTTTCTTATTTTTTATCAGAATTTAGCAATTGCATACATCCCGAAAAAAAATATACTTAGTATATTTTTTCCTCTTAATGGAGCAATTTAAAATGATAGTTTTTGGGAGAAGGTCTAAAAATATAATTTTTTAAACTTTTAATGCCTGTAATTCTATACATGTTTTATACGATCGCCACAATCAGTATATTGAATGAAAGAATAGCACCCTTCATGACTTCTTTGGAGTGTATTATTTTGCTGGGAATAAGATTTAAAAAACAATGAAATGAACTTGAATACATGGTAAAATTAACAAAAAATATTACTTTTTTTAATAACAGCGTAAAATACTATTAATATTCAAAAGTGATATTATGAAGATCTAAAAAACAACGAATTGAATTTTATTTCATGGTAAAATTTTAAAATAAAATATTTGTTGAAAAAAATGTTTAAAGTATCATCGTATCGACAGTAAAGTATCGCCGATACCGATGTATCGGCAAATCTGAAGCATCGCTGATATATCGGTATCGGCTACATCCATAATATATACTATGTATTTATTTTTTACTTTTTCTTTCTTCTGCATTTTTCCTACTCCTCTTTGTGTTCTTATTGTGTAGTTTTTTTTTTCGTTATTTAATTGTTCGAATGTTTGGATAGTTGGGTTTTTGAATCGGTCGGTCGGGTGTTTGGTCTTATAGTTCGTAGCACCCAAAAAGTGAATGCACTAATTTAATAATACATCTTGCAAAAAAAACCGACTACAAAATAGGCGTGAACCGCCTCCATATTTTATCATCATGTACTTTAACGAGAACTAATTGTGTGTGCGAAGTCTCATGAGAATCGGATAAGTAGAAGTAGTTAAAATAAATATTTACTTTCTGTTGGCGTCACACTGCCCACTTTTCTAGCCACAATGTTGTATTGTAACGATAAATAAATGTGAATGCAAAGTTTCATATGAATCGGCTAAGTAGAAGTAGTTAAAATACTTATTTACTTTTCATGGGCGTGGCACTGCCCACTTTTCTAAACATAATGTTGTATTGTAAGAATGACTAAAGGTATATACAAAGTTTCATATGAATCGGTTTAGTAGTTGTTGAAAAATAATATTTACTTAGCATGGGCGTGGGTGGCACAGCCCACTTTTCTGATCCTGATGTAGTATTTAAACAGAAGCTTAATGTGTGTGTAAAGTTTCAGGAGTCGGTTGAGTATATAGTTGAAAAAGAATGTATATTTACTTTGTATGGGCGTGACCCCGCCCAATTTTCAACGGGACCAATCTGGAAGTACATCCTTTTGAATAGACAAAAAAAATCCGAAATCGGTTCATAAATATCGGAGTTTTGATTGAACATATTGATAACGAATTGTATCTGCCAATTGTTTTTTAATCGTTTGTTTTTAAATGATTAGCAAGGCATAGACACTTTTATGTGGCAATAAACAACAGAAGGTATTTATTTTACATAGCGTCTTCACGAGACATAATATCAAATATTTTTCTGTTAACAAGCGTCAAATTCAATCGCAGAGAGAATTCTGTTACGTGTAGACTTAGTGTTATCGCAATTTTATAATAATTATTATGAGAGCGTTGTTATAACAAATCTCTGAACAATAACCTTATGATATGAAATGTCAAAAATGTAAAAATAAATAAATGTGCGTGTTTGTGTTTATTGAAATAAATTATAAATCAATATTTTTAAAATTTTTGTGCATTTGTGTGCTTAAAATTGTTTAATTGATTTTTCTATTAAAATTTTTATGAAAAGCCAAAAACAAGACAAGTAATTACGCAAAAATAGTGCATGTTAACCCAGTGAACATTTGGGGCAAATAAAATATCATAAAATTAAAAATACGTGGTCCTGTTGTATGATATGAAGAAAAATATCGACATTTTAATTGTCTTGCTCTGCCGACGTTCTCTCTCATGTTATATCAAAGTTAATCCCAGTTGTAGACGGTATGTTAGGGATATGAATTGTAATCAGTTGTTAAAAGTACATTTTAAATAAATCTTCGTCTTCTGTTTTGACAGATACGGCCAACCAGGCGAATTAATATTGTGTTTGTTGTATTATTACCACCACCTGTAATTAATTCGCCTTGCAATAAACTAAAGAAGATTTTCAACTTGTTTAAAGGAAAAAGTTAAAAGTGTTGATAATGTATTACATGTGCAGAAATTACAATAAATCAATTATTATATTCATCTTCGCCATCTGATGAGGGAGAAATGTTAAACTTATGTACTTATATGTCTGAATAACAAACTTATCTGTCTGCTGTTAAAAACGGAGCAATCCACTTTTTCATAACTTGTATTTCGTCAAAAAACAAATAGCATTATTGCAGGGTTGTCAAGACATTTTATTAGAGTCCGACCGAATATTCGGTTTCGGTCTCGGATTCGGTGGTTTCGGCTGACATTCGGTTTAGGCCAACATTTAGGCCGAATACCGAAACTTTTTATTCTCTATAAATAAGGAAGTTAATCGAAATTTTCCAAATATAAAATATGTCACCGCCAAGAATCAGTTTTCCGATATCTTTTCAAAATTAATGAAAACTTTACTTAGTTTTATAAAGCGGAACCAAAAAATATACATAGTGACATAAAGTATTCAACTGTTTGTTGCCAAAATAAATATCATAAACTTGGGAATGGTAAACCGATTTTTCGCAATCGAATTTACTTCTGCAATTTTGCACTGAAATTGATTATTTGTTTTTTAAAATAGAATTTTTAATTAATATCAAAATATGAAGAAAGTTCATTTTCAATCTTCACATAAATTCAATACCGTCGAGAAAAATTCTTTATTGTATATATCATCGATAAAACGCGGGCGTAAACAGAAAAACTTCACTTTAGTAAAAATGAATGAAATCGTATAAATTTACTGCCTATTTCACAATGTCGAAAGAATTCTTTCTTTCTTACAATTACATGTGAAATAAAAACAAAATTTTAAAATTTGTTTTTGTTTTAAATGTATTTACAAGAAAGAAAGAACTCTTTCGACATTGTGAAATAGGCAGTTAGTGTCAAAAATAGGTAAATATTCCACTTTATATCTTTTTAGTTATTCGGACTCAACTTTTTGATTGGTGCTCTTGTAACGTCATCAATAGAGTGAAAAGCACTCCTCAATGTATGTGTACCGAACCCAATATTCTAGTTCTATTCATCATTTAAGCTATGTATTTTCATGCTAAATTTTTATTAGTCATATGCTCGTAAATGTTTAAATTTTATATTCGCTCGATGAAATGAAATATATTGAATTTCAACTATTAATTTGACTGACACTGTACGTATGTAGAAATACTCTTACGCCGTTTTTCACAGTGTACAGTTAAAAGTTAACGTATACTTTAACGGAGGGTTTTGTATGCCGAATTTGTCGTTAAAGACCACGTTAATCACATTCTGAAATGTGCCGTTAATACAATAAATGACTTTTCAGTTCTGTTAAAGTTTTTAAAATGTCAATATCAGTTAATGCTAAAAAAGTTTCGGCAAGTTTCGGATTCGGCCTTTTTGCCGAATATTAGGTTCGGTTCGGGTTCGGCCTCAAAAAACTGGTTTCGGTCGGACTCTACATTTTATACATGCACCCAAGGCAGATTCATTACAGGTACCACCACCACGACAACAAATACAACACCAAAAAACACATTTATTTTGTTGGTGGAAACACAGCAGAAATATGTAAAATTTATTGTCTGTGTGTCGCACACATTCCTAAACTCTCTCAAATTTACTAACACATGTCCGTTGCTGTTAGAAAAATCCCAGACACGTGTCTGTGTGGCGCACACATTCTCAAATTTACTAAAACAGCTGTTCTTTTAGTATTCAATAGAACACTGAAGATGGCACATAGCCGAAACCGGTCTGTTTACAAACCAAATTTGACGTGGGATGACGGAAAATCGTTCCAAATCCAAGTTCAATCTACCTTGCATGCACCTTTCAACAAGGTGATGTTTTTTATGTAGAAAAGAAAACACCATAAGTTTGAGTGTGTTAGTGAAAAAGTGTGAATATATTGCGACTTTCTTGCATTTACTTTCATGTGTAAATGCTAAGTTATTTTAAATGTGAGTTCAATGTTGTCAATTCATTTTGAGTAAATCATCCTTATTCCAGCTGACATTAGTTGTGCTGTGCTGTTAGCAATTTTTTGCGAATTTTATTATTTACAGGTAATTTCATTACATTTAGCAATTTTTCGCTAACTTGCAATTTTTCGCGTTTTTCTGAACTGCTTTGGCAATTTCTAATCAATTTTAGAGCTGGCTTCCGATTTTGCAACTTTTCGGGAACTTTTGCATGTTTTCAGCTTCCCAACAGTTTTGCCGATTTTTAAACAATATTAATTAGACTTTGTTATCATCCCGTTATCAGTGAGTTTGTGCTAATTTTCGCCATTTTCGATTTTTTGCGAATTTTTTGCATTGCTTACGGTTCTAGCGATTTTTAATCAATATTATGGCTTGTTTAATATTTAGCAACTTCTCGTGAATTTTAGCAAAGTTCGCAATAAAAGCGAGTTTTTGCATGTCTGCAGCTTTCTTTATCATCTCGCTGTTAGTAAGTTTTTGTGCATTCCTTGCAATTTTACCGATTTTTAATCAATATTACTTATGGCTTGTTTAAAATTTTTCAACTTTTCGCAAAAAATTTAGACACAAACGCTTCAATAAAACTTGAGCTTGATTTGACATATAAAGTGAGTTATTTTTCACTGAAACGTTTTATAAATTTGTTTTTAATATATTAATTTAAAAAAATAACGTAACAATCAGCTGTTCAACACTAGCAATCACCTGCCATTGTAAAGTGTTTACCAAAATATCTATTCAACAAATTCTATGTGAAGTGAGGCGAAGGGATATAGAAAATAAGGCCCTTAAAATACGTATATAAAAAATATAGCATGCAATATTTTTTAAAATCCAAATGTGCAGATTTATCTGTATTTCGCAGTTTTTCTAAGCATTGAGCAGTTTTACAGTTTTTTGGTTAAAAAAACAGCTTTTCTACAAATTGTGCAGATTTCCCAGTTTTCACATTTGTATTCTTTGATCTCAAATATTTTATATTAATTCCAACTTTTAAAATCATAATTTTACTTTTTTAATGCGACAATGTAATGCAAGAGGGATATCACACTCATTTAGCTCTAAGAAAGTTGTCTTTTCTATATGTATGGATGTTGCTATTTTAGTTCATATGTACGCAAAATTTTTTTCTTACATCCGAAAAATAACTATACCTCAAATAAAACAAAAAATATATAAATACGGAAAATTTTTAACTACTCTGTTGAAATTTGCTCCTTACTTTTTTAAACCGATTCGGAAAAATTAATCGATTTTCCTGTGTAATTTGTAGAAATTGTATAATAAATGTCCCATAGTGCAACTGATAGACTTCCTTTTCATATAATTCAAAAGGTTATAAATTTGGAGTGCCACATTTTCCTAACTTCCCAGATGGTAAAGCGTACCAATTTGATAATTTTTTTTGCTTGTTTTTCGTTTTCATCTATAAATTTTAAAGTTCATAAAGGTGGGTTTATTTATATCTGTACTTATTTGCCCCGAAAGCGTTCGCCGCAAACATTTGAAACGCATTTTAGGTAGTGTGGACGTATACGACGCGCAGGAACAATGCAAGAATTTTCGTCACATTTAACGTACATGATCTGCACCTTGTTGGTTTTTTGACGAAAAATATAAAAAGTTGCGCCGCAGGCTGTTCGGATGTAGACGCATTTGAAGTGATTTTATTCTAAATTGGCAGTTTTTTTTAAGTTATGGCAACGCTGCTCACATTACATAAGGTTGTATCGAACAGCTGTTTTCTATGGTTATGGTTATGGCAGTCTAATTGAACCTTAAATTCCCTACAAATGTTTTTTAAGTTATGCCATAAGTAACGGCCAAATTATAAACGATAATAGAAAGGGGTTACTCATTCACTTTAACTATTTCATTTGGTTTTTTCTTTCTCTGTTCATGCCATGGATGTATATACACGATTTTGCATATTATTTATTAACACATTTTTAGTTCAAATAGCTAAATAATCCAAAACTACCTAGCCGTAAATAAATTTATATTATGTGCAATTAAACCGGCTTAGACGTCTTTTTGTACGAGCCGTGCAAAAAACGGCTAGCCGATCTAGTTGTCGGCGGACAGCAGTATTTGAGCCGAAGCCGGCAGTTTTAGTACCAGCCGCCATCGCCGATGAAAATCTTCCGGCGCAGGTCACTGGTGTACCCCTTCCCATCTTCTCAAAGTCGACTCGTATGGACAGAGACTAAGCTTATTTTCGATTCTTCATTTGCAATGAAAGAGATGACTATATAAAGAATTAATATAGTTTTAAAAATTGCAATCGAAAAAGGACAGCAATATCAACTGGAAAGCTTTTTCTGCACGTCAAAAAATTAACATCAAACAGAGAACATAGTACCACGAAGTATCCTGTGATAGTACATTTATTTATTCTTTGGAAAATTTATTATAGGAAAGGAGTTATTCGTATAGGTACATCGCCTCAAAAGTAAGTTTAATTAAAACCACAAAGCTATTAAATTTCAGCTGAATTAATTTTATGACTCATTGTATATGATATACCTTACATCTATTTTTATCAGTTCCCCAATTAAAATATAAACTTAATAATTTCATAAACTAGGAAAAAAATTAAACTGCAAAAATACAACACTGCGCAAGTCATTAAAAACAGTAAACACGCTAGTTAATATGTACATACTTGTGTTTGGATGGATGTATTTTCATATTTATGTATAATATGCAAGCAGAGGGCGAAGCCTATGTCAAATAGTGGTCGGCGGCCAAGACCATAGTCGGCGGCGGATAAAGCCGAAAATTTTCGTCAACGGCGGCCAGACAAATTGTGTCGGCTAACACAATTTCTGGTTTACATACTTAGTCCCTGTCAACACGTGCCATTTTTGTTTCAGCCACTTTTAAATTGTGCGAGTGTTGAAATAGAAGTATATATCATAGATAATACGTAGTCAACTGGGCTCCTGTCAACAACAAATTGACAACTCTCTTCACACCTATGGGTATTTTGTTATCCAACACACTGAGGCAACTCAACACTCATCAGAGAAAGGCTGACTTCCAAAACGTATCAATACAAAGTTTGTATACAGTTCTGCTGCGGTATTTAGATCGTGTATGTATGCGAAGTTGCTAAACATTGCATCAACTTTGAAACCGATACCATGATTACTCATTTACGGCGTTTCTGATACTTGTCGACGACGTTTTGAAAAGGTATGCATTGTCAATGTTTTGTACTGCGACGATATGAAACACTATACATTGTTCGTATACAAAGCAACTGACGTTTGGAAGCCAGGCAAAGTAATTCCGGGACTTAAACACAAGGCATATTTAACCAGGGGCCCTTTTCTCGAAAAGTACAAGGTACATATCTACAAGTAAAATACACACAAAGCTACAATAAAACTTGCAAGTGTTGTTGTTTTGTGTGGATTTTACATGCAGATTTGTAACTTGTAATTTTGAGAAACGGGCCCCGTTATACTCGGTTCAATTATAAATAATTTTGCCTTGCTAGACGTTTTACTACCTTATTTATAAAAAATTTGATTTTTTACTTATGTGAGCAAATAAAATATGTATTTGAATGTCCTTATGGACTAAGAAATGCTAATGAGTGTCGAATTGAATGAGTTACTTCAACACAAATGCAGCGATCGCTATTTTACAATAGCTTACAATTATTTCATGAATTGCCTTATAATATAAAAAATAAAAGAGATGATAATGTATTTAGAAAATGTGTAAACTTTGTTTTATTCAATTATACAATTTGTGATATTTGATGTCAAATAATTTGTCATATCTTTTAATACTTCTAAATAGAAAATAAAAAATGTACATTAAAACAAAATTTTAATACGTTTTAAAACTAAAGGTGGAGTTAGCCGACTGGAACGGAATGTAACTGTAACGGAAGGAAACAGCTGATCCATTACGTGTAAAGCAGTTTAAACGATTATAGTCAACTTAACATGAATGTACGGACATGTTCAAGATTATATTTCCTTACATTTTAACGTAACATCACCTAAATTGAAAACAGTATAAAAAATTTACACAACTTCAATAAAAAATGTATTATAAAAAATATATTTTTTTTCAATTCATAAGGCAAGCTAGAAATAAATCACACCCATCGCAAAAATGTTGCAAGCTCGAAAAAATCGCAATATTGGAAACAAAGTCTAAAATTTATTAAAACTCGCTGAAATTGTAAGAAATATCAGAAACTCAGGAAAAATCGCGAAAATTGGCATAAAAAAACACGCTAAAACTTGAAATATTGCAAAGCGTAATGTTGATACAAATTCTTTAAAAATTGTAAGAAAGCCAAAAACTTTGAAAAAATTGCCGATATCGCGAAAATAGCGGACATTTGCCAAAAAATTTTATATTAAAAAAACCGATAATAATGGTTAAAAATCGCTAAAAATATACGGAATGTCAAAAATTAGGTAAAAACCGCGAAAATGTCAAAAATCAGAAATAAGCCCCAAAATGTATTAAAATAGTAAAAAACTCGAAGGGAACGTGAAAGCTCGCAAGTTCGCCAAAAATTTATTATTGTGCTCACATCACTAAGGCTGTAGATTACCAAAATCTCAAAAGATCGGAGTCGCGAAAATGATGAAAATCCGCTAGAAACTCATAAAGCCCTGTACAGGCGGTTGTCAATCTTACAAAATTGTCAGCACAAGGAATATTTGTGGTCCACACGGTTGTATCAAAGTTGTTAGAAAAGCTTACAATATATTTGCAGACAATTGTCTGACAATAAATTTATCTGACAATATTGTCAGTAAAAAAAATCAGCAGTTCACACAGATTGTCAGATGCAAAAAATTGTCAGATCTGTTGTTTGGCGCTGCCAGACTCAGATCATTTAACATAAATTATCAATTATTTATCATCTGTGCTTGTGTTAACTTTAAAAAGTGAAAATATAAACTAGTATTAAACATAAAGAAGCAATATTTTTAGATACGGCTGTTAGCAACAGTGAGTCTATACCTGTAGCGCGGTTCTGTAACTTTTATGACGATAATCGTATCGTTAAAATAAATATAACGAAAATTTATCGAATTTGTTATTCAGAACATTTATAACGATATTCGTTGGTGGTTAACTAACGGCAATAATTTTTATGTTATTAATGAATAGGCAAGTCAGCTGTGCAGCCGTAGCACGTACTTTATGCCAACAACTGAAGTTATTGTTCTACAACAATATAGAAACATATAACACTTTTATGTATAAATAACAATATTACTACTATTTAAACATTTATTTGAAAATATAGTTCTAAAAAAAAAAATTTATGAAAAAAATTCGTATGTACACTGTTTGCCATGGACATTCATTTGTTTTTTCCATTCCTCTTTACGTTTTTCGCTTTTTTAACAGAGATGCTACATGATATCGAATAAAATTACACAATCGCACTATCGTTACTGCAAACGACTAAATATACCCAAGGCAGATTTATTTAAATAAATCTGCTTTGATATATACCACTATTCATAATTTTTTATCATGATAAACGTCAAATCGTTATCACGATAACGATTTATCAGGTATATACTGCATTTATTAGTGTTATTTTAGTGTCATGCTAATTTTGGCAGAGCTCAAGCTCAAACAAATTTGTCTTGATAAACAACGTAGACAGTTTTTGTTTTAATTTATTTACAAAAACTAAAACTTTTACACAATTTTTAGACAAAAAATGTAAAAGTAAAGAAAAATATGAAAATTCAAATTAAATAAAAGCAATTTAATGAAAATTTTTTGAAATATTGAATGAATTGTGACAAACTCCGTATATGTGTAACAATTTTTTTTAAACAATCGCACACAAACACATATATTGAAGCTGAATATTGATGTGTTTAGCAGCCACTTAAGCAACAACAAAACAACACAAACTTTTGTTTCCGCAACTTTCTTAAATTTTCTTTTGAAGTTGCATTCGTGTCCATATAATGAAATTCTTGTTGCGCAGCTTTTGTTTTTTAAGCGTAGTATGCAGCTCTGAATGAAATTCAGGCTGCCATAAGAAGTATGTGTAAAAAAACAAACTGAAATTCAGGTTGGTAAATTTCTTAAAGAAATTTCCGTTTACTAGTACGCAGTTCCAAAAGAAAAGTACACGGAATTTTGGAATTGTTTTCCGTCAACTGAAACAAAAATTAATGTTCAGACAACTGTTTGGTCAGGTAATTTTTGACATTTCTAGTTTTTCGTACATTGTAATTATTTTTTAGTGTTTTTGTGCGTTGTAAATTAAAATATATATAAATTTGTGTGTTTGCAAACAAAATTCTGTATAGAGTTCTACACGAATATTTTTCCGTGTAGAAATAAATGCAAAACTCCAAATCTGAATTTCAGTGAGAACTGCATACTACGCTTTAAAATAGATTTTGCTGTTGCTTAATATTACGAAGAAGAAAACAAAAGAGAGTTGCATGTACATGAAGCAGTGTACCCAGTGATGCCAATTTTTGAAACCCAAATCGCCCAGAAATTTTTGAAAAAGGGGTAAATGGAAAAAAGACACGTATATAGCAATTGCATTTGCAATTTTTAGAAAAAGCGAAAAAAAGGCTAAACTATAAAACACGTTATGTTTTGTGACCAACTTAAAATCACAACCAATTTTAAAGAAATACAAGATTATTCTAGACTATTCGTCTTTTTATTACTGGTACAGTAAACTAACAAAAGAAAATGAGTAAAAACGATGTTGGCATGTTAACTCACAAGTAGATATTGCTAGAATAAAGGAAGAAATAGTCCGCAAAAACGAAAAAATATACCCATATTGACCAAAAAGTAAAAAGCGGCTAAAAGCACTAAACGATAATTGTAAGTGATAATTTAGCGCGTTATTTTGTTTGGGGCTAGAAATTTTTTTTCGCGTTTTGAGTAACTAAAAACGGGCTAAATCTAGCTTGAAAAGGGCTACGTTGACATCCCTGAGTGCACCCCTTCCCAATCTTCTAACCACTCTCTACCATATAAAAGTTGCGAAGCAAAAGTTGACTCGTATGGACATAGACAAAGTAATATTCGCGTGTGCAGAAGTGAAGAAAGTTTAAAGGACAATTGAAAAAACTTTGTCAAAGTAAACTTTGATAGTGCGAAAGAGGACTTAATAAAAATTTCACGACGGCTCAGCCGACGTTTTGTTATTTATGACAAATTGTTATCAGGTATAGACAGCATGTATATACCGTTTTTAAAATAAGAAACTGTCAGCCATTAGGTGATATTAGCCTCACATCAGCGGCGGCTATCATCCGGCTATGATCCGACCGGCTTCGCGCTCTGATTTGGATGTTGCCATTCACAAGTTGGCAAAACAGTAGATATGTACATAAATAATAGCTATTTTAACGACACAAATTAAGCAAATTATAAATTTATTTAGTTTTTAATGGTATTGAATTGAAATTTGTCGCAAAACATCCAGACACGCGTTTCCAATACTTTTATATATTGTACATATTTATGAGACGCCATTTTTAAGAATCATGTAAGGCATATAGACCAACAAATTTTAAAAAGAGATGACTACTAATATCTATTAGAACCATCAAAAGGTAAAAAAGAGACAAATGTAGAAAAATGGCTACTCGGTGACACTAAATCTACGTAAAAAAAAATTTCGCATATTAATTTGGTGATTAACATTTTTACTAAAATAATTTACTTTTTCAAAACTAAATTTAGAGAAGTTAAAGTTTGTGTTTTTAGATAAATATTGCCGAGCATATTGCATTTGAATTTTAAAACCAAAATATGAAAATTTTCCAAAATAGATTGGAAGAAGAAGAATATATATGGGGTTTTAATTCAATATGGCGGCCTGAACTTTGACAAATTAAATTGAAAAATGTATAAATATGTACATACGTACTAAAACTCATTTTTATTATGTATTTACTAAATTTAAAGAAAAGCTAATCACTTCATAACAAAAACTTGTTAAAATCCTATAAAAAAAAAAGTACACACAACAACTATCCTTTCGAAGTGTATTTGTAAAACTACATATTTCTAAAAATGAAAAATAGTTGAAACAAAAACTTACCATTTCTGTTAGTTTTGATGTTTTCATTTGAAGCCATTTAAATTAATTTTGAGCAAATTATATTTGCTAATGTGTAGTTTGTTATATTTTTACACAGTTAAAAATTAAGACGTAATTCCAAAAATATATATTAATTTTATTCACTTCCTTTGCACTTGTCACTAAGTTTTTCAGTTCTTGAAAACTAATAATTCACTCATAAACTTCCTTTCACTTTTCAATTATAAAGATTATTTCTCTTCCTTGTTCTTCATAAAGATCACCATAAATTTAATAATAATATTATTTTTACAGGAAAAATAGTTGGCGCGACAAAGGTAAAAAAATAATGTCCACAGTTTAATTTCGTGGAAGTAGGGTTGTAGTTTCCTTCTTTCTTATTTAATGCATACACACTATTTTTTGGGCCATACAGAGTTGTGTTTTAACCAAACTTATTATTTTCATTCTCTTTTGTAGAAAATTCTATGGCACCGCGTTGCCATACCTAAGCGAATAAAATAAGAAGCAGAATTAAATAACTAAAAATGAAAACAAAAACATAAATTTCGATTTTTTCACATTTGCTTCCATATTTTTCATTCGTATTTTTCTCATTATTTTACAGCCCCAAAACTAACGAGTAAGGTAGCCATCTCCTGTTGTGTTAACGTTGTCAATCCTTGTTCCTATCCCCCCTTTAAGACAATATCTCTTTAACAAAACCAACATCACAAATACATATATTTAAATTGTAAATACATACTATATTAATGCATAAACATCTGCATACGTATAAATTATTGTGTACATATTATGTGCATACACACGTTCATATAGTTTGTGTACAATTCAGTATACGTGAATGTATAACAAAGTATACTATCATTTAATATAAAAATTTTCAGGGCTTGATTAACGTTGTAGAACAATTATTGTATAAATAATCTTGTCTTGTTAAGAAAATTATCAAAAACTGCTTTTGTGCAATGTTCTGATAAAATATATATGTAATACTTTTAAGCATATGAAATTGCCCACGTCTGAAAGAAGTTATGAATGTGTGTATGTTTCTTTAAACGGCACTATATTAAAATATTACATAGTCAGTTAGTTCTCATCATTTATTCATTGAATACATATATATAATTATGTACTAATATATATGTTGCACTACACACTGCATATTTCATTTTAATTTGTCTATAAAACATTTATATTATTAGCGTCACCCCCTTCTGAGAAATCATTTCAAATTAATAATTTTTTTTCTCTTTGCACAACATTTTATCAAACAAACGCAGAACTTACATTTGGAAGTTTTTTATTTCGAGACGTTTTTAGCTTTTTTTAATATTATTTACTTCACTTATATTTATTCGTTTAGTTTCAATTAATTTATTTTTAAGATATTTAATTGTTTTTCACTTACATTTTCCCATTTATTGAAGAAAAATGTGTACAAGATTCTCACAGATATATGTACATTCGAAGTATACTTGGTGATTCGAAGACTGCAAAATTCAATAAATGGCGGCTCTTCGTTAAATTTGATATTTCTTTTGCTGTTGATTTTCTATTTTCTCTATGTTCTTGTTCGTCGTTAGGTTTTGTCATATAAATCGATGATGGAAGAAAGGCTGCAAGGAAGGTGGCTGCAAAAGCTCAGCAGTTTACGTATATCTTATTTTTCGTCTCTACTTACGCAGTTTTACACATATAGAGCTGCCCATCTACAATTTTATTTGTTTACTTTTTCTCATACAAAATTATTGTTTATTATCCAAATAATGGGAACAAATAGGGTTTAGCTACTCCTCCCCAAAATAAATAAAAATTATCCTATTATTATCCTAGAAAATTAAAAAATAAGAAGAAAAAATTATATAAAAAAATTGGCGGCAAGCCTTACTTTCCGAGTTATGGGCCTCTGGATTTCCAGTACAAAATTGTGATTATATAGTATATTTTCCATCGAATGCGGACAATATTAGTATCATTTAAAAGCTTTTGCAAATATATTTAAGAAATTACTAAAAAAATTTTGTTTTTCTTCCCTATGTATGTATGTATGTCGAATAGTGGATTAGCTGAGCAAAGATTTTTTGCTTAGCCGGCCTCATAACTCGGAAACTAAGGTTCACCGCCAATTTTCTTATTTAATTTTTTCTTCTTGTTTTTTAATTTTCTATCGGATAGGATACATTTTATTTATATTTGAGAGGAGTAGCTAAGCCCTATTTAAGCCAAAGATTTTATTTTGCATATAAATACAATTATGTGATAAATAGCTCAACACAAATAAATAAAATAAAGTTGTTTAGTTCAAATAATGGTAGTTTTTGATGTGAAAGTGATGTTATTTTAACATTTAATTGTTACGACGAATGCAATTACTAATTGGCCGTTTTTGGCATCAATGACGTCACTTTTCGTATTCTAAATACCAAAAAATATGACAGGTATTACGTTTTTCCAAATGGACAATGACGTTCGGGATATATAACCGCAAACATGACTGACGTCAGTATTTTTAAGGGCAAAATACACCATCAAAATGCTTGACAAGCATGTTAATAGTATGAGTGAAATTTCGTTAAGGGCAATATACACGGTCAACATGCTTGACAAGCGTGGTAGTAGGATGTGTGAAATTTCGTTAGTATTAGTGACACCGACGACGCTTGATGGAAAATCTACTTGGTTTTGATTTTTCGTCCAGCCCACGTACACGAATCTGACATCAAGCTGATTGACCGTGTATATTGCCCTTTAGTTTAGTGACAGCGACGACGCTTGATGGAAAATCTACTTGGTTTTGATTTTTCGTCAAGCACTCGTGTGTGTATTTTGTATGGTGTATTTTGCTCTTTACGCGTATTTTAGACGTATTGCACACATAAAATATAAGAGGTAATATTAACTAAGGTACAATTATTTTATATGAAAATGAAATACTTGGGGTTTTTAGCTGTGCCATAAGGTAATTTTTACAATAGATTTTACCTAAAATCCAAGTTAATTTAACTTATAGAATTAGTTACACATCTTCGAAACTTTTGGTGTCGATTTATTTTCATTTTATTGTCAAATGAAAAATTTTACTTGGACCAAAAGGAAAATATGAATTTAAAATATTTTTTTATATAATAACTTCATATAAATTTTATTTTTCAGGAAACTATACGTATAACGGGATTAAATCTTCTTATGATACATACTTTTATATGTTAGCAGAAAAGAGAATTTATGCAAATTAACTTTTTATGTTAATTCATTGCCAAATAAATTTTTTTTTCAGGTTGCTACGGAATGAGACTATGTCATATTTCAAGGGCAAGAACGCCAGCTCCACCACTTGTTACTCTGTAAACTACAGAATTAACACCACGCGTGGTCTTTCTAATATTAACATTTTTCCAACCGCAAACCAATTTTTTAGAGGAGAACCCGAATTATTAAAGCTTTGAAAGATCAATCTTCTAACAACATAATAAATGCTCTGGATATTGTAGAAGATTAATTGCCAGAAACTTTAATAATATGATAATAAACGCGGTTTCCATATACTATTTCTTTCTTCTCTTTGAGGCTGCCCGTATTCTATTCTCAATAACCAACATATCTTCTTGAAAAACAGTTACATTTAAATATAAATCTACTTAGCTCAATTTTTACATATATAAAATATCCCTTTTGGCGGTTGGAACAGGAGCGGTAGCCTTACGGAACCCTATATTTAAATTTTGTAACATTAAAACCTGGGGGCGAATTGCGGCATTCGATATTGATCGAAATATCAATACAATTATATATAAATTTCGATCGATATCGAATGTCGTAATTTGCCCCCTGAAATAACATTTTAGTAGAATTTTTAAACAAGTGCTGCTTTGCTTCTTCCTTTTCAGGTCTGTTGGTTTTGCGGTTATACTACCACACAAGCTACTACCATGGTGGTACATCTCGCTTAATTAAAATAGGCACTGGCAACATACTTTCCTTATTATTTATTATAACACATTGTTATATTTTTTATTTAATTCATATATAAATAAAACTAAAATATACGAAAAATATGTATTTTATTAAGCAAATAGTGGATTTTTAATTATAATAAGTTACCAAAAGACTAAAGCAAACTAAAGTCTTTGGTAGTTTACCTCTTTATGGTAGGTAATTTAAAAATAAAATGTAAGTAGTTTTAACAAAAATTTAAGTGGATTTTTCGAACATAGGATTCAACTACAATTTTTGTGAAATTACCAAAAAAAACTTTGTAAATGCAATTCTACCCTTTCACTTAGTTAAATTTATACCATAATTTCAGGAAATATAACCTATATAATTTTTTGTGTGTGGGTTCTGTAAGCATGCTGTTAATGTATCAGCTTTTTTGACAGCACAAATGTAAATTCTCCACGGCGAGTTCTCTTGCGACTACTGCTGACAGGCCAAATGTGTAAGCATATACGTAAACAGCTGGGCTCTTGCGGCCACCTTGTATCAATTCACCTTGATCCAAGGTTAACTATAAGGCGAATTCATACCAGGTGGCCGCAAGAGCTCAGCTGCTTATGAAAATGTTTACACATTTAACCTGTCAACAGTGTTAATCTGTCGGTTTTTTGACAGCCGAAATGGAAATTCTCCACGGCGAATTCTCCTGCGACTACCTGGAGTTGATCTACTTTGGCTAATTCATAACAGGAAGACTCGCCTCACTTCGCTTTGGAAAATACCTGGTTTCGTTGTAAAAAAATGGACTGAAAAATATGTCAACAAACATTTGAAAATTTAACCAGATCAAAAATACAAGCGGATCAAATGAGCAAAATATAAACAGCTGATCTGTAGAGTCCACCTATTATGAACTCGCCTTGGGTACATCCAAGGATACTCTCCGTACATTCAAATTTTTCTTTGAATGTTCAATATTCACATGCTTTGGAACTTCTTTCCTAAATAAAAATAATTTAATCGAAAGATTAAATTAAAAATGAACTTAAGCCAAACTAATTAAATAACTTTGGATAAAAACCATACAGTTCGACTAAATTCAGTCTGCCATCTTCGTAATGAAAGGTTGAAAATTTTTTTGTGCTTGGCTAAATAAATCTGAAATTTTACCAATTCATCCTTTTCTGTGTTTACTGCTTACTTTTGTGCCTAAAATTTAATAGTAACTTATCACAAGTTTATGGATTATAGCCACAAAACGCAATATTATCGAAATTTAGTAAAAATAAGTCGAACAACATCAAGTCTTCAACATAACCTCAAACACAGCCAATAATTTTGCAGAATCATTGTAAATTGTTCTGCATATTATTGTTTTATGCATATTATTGCGTCTAAAATTAAAAGTTTAAAGTTACAAAATTTAAGCTTACGGATTATAGCCATAAAACGCAGTGATTATTGTTATCAAAGGAAAATTAAACCCGTGCGGCATCATTGCAAATTGTTTCCGCGTTTAATTACTCTGCTGCCGAACTTTTTCATCATGGCACCAGCCGAGACAACTACTTGTTCACTACACTCTTGTGGTAAGAACATAACGAAAACACAGGGTAGTACCTCCTGTCTTCTTTGCGGCAAGTGGTTTCATGCAACCTGTGTCGGCGTTAATGCTGATCAGCTTGCGGTTCTTTCTAAGACCAAAGGCCTTATCAGTTTTGCTTGTGATACCTGTAAAGCAACGCGTATTGAGCCTGAATCCCCCTCCCTTCGTGATGAACTACGAAAAGGGCTTGCTGATGTACAAACAAAATTCGATGCTATTCTGTCTGTCTGTCTGGGGTAAAAGAAGAACTTAACTCTAACCTCACCAATCTTAAAAATGACATTTCTAACTGCTATAAAAAAGTTAGAGACATCGATGACTTTACTCGCTCCAAACTTAAACTACTAGAAGATCAGAACGAAACACTTTTGAAGCGTTTAAACAGATCCAATATTCTGATAAACGGTTTGCCGAAGTATCAGGACAACATCGAAGGCGTCGTATCCCAAATCTTCAATGAGCTGGGCGTGAACACTGAATCTTTTGATCTACATAGCTATTCCTTCATCAACCACGGAAATACTGTCCTCGTAAAATTCAACAATACCAACAAACGTGATCTAATAATGCGTAACTACTTTAAAACTAAAAATCTGCGTCTTGCGTCCTTTGTTAATACCGATATCAACAAAAGAATATTCTTGAACGATCACCACACACCTAAAGCTAGTCGCTTACTCTTCCAGTGTCGTAAGCTGCGGAAGGAAAAGAAGATTTCTAAATTTCGATTAATTAACTCTGATAAACCTAGAGTTAAAATAACACTAAACGACAATAGCATCAAAATAACTGATATGGAAGAAATTTGCTCCTTATTCAACATAAGCAACGCGTTACTCAGCCTGCATCTTACACCCGATTTTTTTTATATATTTCTTTTTATCTGTAATGATCCTTGTTCTTTTCCTTTATTTGCTTTTTATCGTATATTATTTAATTTAATTGGTTTATTTTATGATTTATTTTTGCCAAGTGCCTTTAAAGTATATTCATCTTTTCTTTCTTTACCTCTTTTTTTAATACGTTCGTATATTGGTTGTATAAATAACATGAATACACATGGTTTCCTTTCGGAAAATTTAGGCCCTATCGCTAGCAATAATAACGTGTTAATGAAACATTTTTCCAACTCTAGGAGTTGTCTTAAAGTTCCGCATATTAACATTCAGAGTATGAATCCAGCCTTACGAGACTCCAAATTTGATGAACTTAAATTGATTGTTGAGAATTCGTTAACTGATGCTTTAGCTGTTTCTGAAACATGGCTAAAACCTCACATTTCTGATAGTTCGCTCAGGATTCAGAACTCCTTTCTTATTAGAAAAGATCGCGAAGGTATGAGAGGTGGTGGTGTAGCTCTTTTCATACGTAATGGTATATCGGTTAAGGTGATATTTGAAATGTCTGACCCATTAAGCATAGAGTGTCTATTGGTTGAAATAAATAGTGAACGTTCCAAAATTTTGGTGGGAGTAATATATGCACCTCATGGTAATATTCAGGTTTTAGATCAAGTACTAGGTGATATTTGTTGTCGTTATGAGAATATAGTAATCTTAGGGGATTTCAACAATGATTTATATATCGACTCAAAAGCGGAGTTAATCAGAAGCTTATGTATTAGCAACAATCTTTCGTACGTACACAATTCCTTACCTACACATTTCAGTACCCGGTACTGTAGTACGTCTCTAATTGACTACTCTCTTGTCAGTGATATTAACTTAGTCAGATGTTCCGGACAGTTTCTCGTGCCCTCTCTCTCCCATCATGCCTTCATCTATCTTTGTTTTGATGTGTCACCTAAATGTATCGAGGAAGTAAGGGAGTACAAAGATTACGATAACCTTAACACTCAGAGAGTTTGTGAAATTATTTCAAGTCATTCACTGAATGATATTTTTGCTACTAATAATGTAGATGAACAATTGGCTATACTTTACCGCTTGCTCCACTCTATTAACGACGAAGTTCCTACTAAGAGAGCTAAGGTTTATAATAACAAAAATTTTTGTGAGATTCCCAATGTGAGGAATGCGATGTATTTGAGGGACTTAGCTTACAGAGCTTATAAAGAGGACATGAGCCAATCTAATTGGGCCACATATTGTAAATACAGAAACAGAGTAAAAAAAGCTATAAGAAAGCACAAGATAGATTATTGGACGTCTAGATTTGAAAACGGCAGCAATAGGAATATCTGGAAGATTATTAAAAATCAAGCCCGTAGTTCTCCTAACTTGTTCGATCAGCATGAACCAGAAACGTTTAATAACTTTTTTGTCTCTTCCCAGATTCAATCTGTAGATACTCATCCTGCCTTCTCTGAGCTTTCGCAGTTAGGTTTTGGTTTTATACGCATTGATAGAACTGAACTTTTTCTTGCTATCTCTAAAATTAAATCCAATGCTGCTGGCACTGATGAGCTACCTCATAAATTTATCAAAATGATTTTTCCTCATATTGAAGTTTACCTACTACATATTTTTAACTCTATCATTGTAACGTCCAATTATCCGACCGTTTGGAAAACTTCCCGTATAATACCTATAAAAAAGAAAGGAAGAAGTTTTTGTTTGAACAACTACAGACCTATAAGTATTTTGACTAGCTTATCCAAAGCACTAGAAATCGTCTTAAAAAATCAGATGTTGGAGCATATTAACACTAATAATCTGTTGAGCAATTCTCACTTCGGGTTTAGAAATGGAAGAAGTACTTCCTCCTTGTTATTGTCCTTAACGGAAAATATACGTCAAGATATTAACTCCAACAAAATATCGACCATGGTATCTCTTGATTTAAGTAAAGCATTTGACACCATCAACCACAACCTGCTAATTGAGAAATTGTCTACAAAATTTAACTTTTCCTTTTCCTCTTGTAAACTCTTGTATTCTTATATACACGGACGTAAGCAGTTTGTCGGCCAAGGTTCAGTAAAATCCTCGGCTTTAGACTGTATTAGTGGCGTCCCTCAGGGTTCAATACTTGCTCCTTTACTTTTTTTAATATACATCAATGACTTTGTGGAAGCTGTTGGCTCCACCCATTGTAAAACCTTCTTGTTCGCTGATGATGTCAACCTGCTTTTTTCAGGTGAAATTCAGTTTCTTGATAGTCACGAAAGAGTTATTAATTATACCTTATCTCTAGCTGCTGAATGGGCGGTATCCAATAAACTTAAGTTTAACCCTTCTAAGACTAACGCAATTACCTTTGGTTCTCCAAATATTTTAATTGATTCCATGAACATTCTGCTTTGTGGTTTTAGAATTCCCCTTGTCGACTCTGTCAGCTGTCTAGGTATAACTCTTGATAAAAACCTATCGTTTGAAGTTCACATAACAAATCTAGCTGCCAAGGTTAATCAAATCTTGAAATCCTTATACTCAACCAACTATTACTTGCCGACTAAGGCTAGGTGTCAGATTGCTCATGCCCTTCTTATGCCTCACATACGTTACTGCTTAGATGTATACAGTGGCACAATAGCGCTCAACTTAAGACGAATCAAACTCATTTTTAACAGAATAGTTAGATACATATTTGGACTAAGAATATCCGTCCATGTTTCTCCCTACGCCATGCGATTCTTGAATTGTTCTCTTCCAGATTTTATAAAAATTTGTATTTTAATCACGGCGTTTCAAACAATTTCTAGACAGTCGCCACCATGTCCTTTTAACTTGTTTAAATTTTCCAGATCCTCAAGGAATCCAGTTTTAATTTTGCCAAGAATAAACAATTCTGTTTTTGAGAGATCTTTCCTGGTAAGAGCCTGTAGGCTTTGGAATTCTTTGCACCCTTCCTTAAAGCGGTTTGACCTTTCTAGAACGTCGCTCAAAAGACTCCTGCTAAATTTTTTAACAATTTACCTTAATTTCTCTTTAATTTTGCCTGTATTTTCCTCAAAGGACACTTTCTGTAATTCATAAATAATATACTTATATATATTTCTCTCTCTTATTTAGCATGTAATAAACTCTTTTATTTTTTTATAGTTATATTAATGAATTCGCATTATTTTAATGTATTTATTGCTTATCATTGCTATACATATACAATATGCAGTTATCCTTTTTTTATGAAATTTCTTTATTATATCTACTTTGTTAATCATATATGGCCCATTGGGCTCGATTAATTCAATAAAGACAAATGAAATGAAATGAAAAATGTATAACTCAATTATTAAAACTCTAAAGGCACTTAGGTAAAACATACACATTCATGTTCCAAAAACTTGGGCAAAATAAACATTAAAAAAATCCCAGTATTGAGAATATCGATGATATTCCACGCTGGTAAGACTGAAATGAAAAAGCTTAGAATAGTTGAACATTCTAAGAAAAGACAGTTAGTGAAGCTCCGAACATTTAGAAAAAGTTAATTAATAGGCGTGACTGTTACGTGACTCTTGGGCGCTATGGTTGTGATGCCAGCCAGCTCAGCAAAGGCATCTGCAGGGCAGGTTCCAACCCACAACCACAACAGAACCACGAACAATTAAAATTTATACAAAAACTATAACACAAAAGACTACACAAGAACGGAAACAATTGGGAGAGTGGACATGATGGACGTCCACTACTTGCCCGCCTTACCTGGGACAATATCATTCCTAATATATTTTATTTTTTTGGTCCCCCAAAATCCACACACACTTACCGCACTAGCCTCACCCGAACAAAGAAATTTAACACACAAACATATTCGTTTAAACACTTAAAACAAATCACATATTTATTAAAATAAAGCTTACAACTAACAAATTAAAAATGGCCTACAAACTAAGGAACTAACCTAAATTAAATATTAAAATTTTTCTTTTAGTTATTTAATTAAAAATTATAAGTTTTGTTTAAAAATGATCGCCCCTATTGGGCTAAACGCCTTACTTAGATTTTTTTACGAAATTCTCAAGCGAACGGCCTTTGACGTAAAACTGTTATACAAATTAAAATCTTTTAATAAGAAAAAATAATAACTAAAACAAAATGTCTGAATTAACAAAAAGAAAAAATCTTAAAAACAAAACGGCTTTTATATAAAACATAACCTACAACGTATACTAACATAAAGTTACTAACTTAAGCTAACATATAAAACTAACACTTGCTGTTGCCTAAATAATAAAAGAAAATTTAGGATTTATATAAAAAAAACTAACCACAAAAACTATGGAACGCCAAAAAAAAATAAAAATCCCTAATCTCCGAAAACTTGTAAAGTGTAAAAAAATGTAATTATTATGCTTCTATTTCTACAATACCCTACCTAAACGAGCTCTCTTAGGCGGTTGGTTTCGTCCTGGTACTATATCTGGACAGAAAATATATATATATAAAAAAATTAAATATCCTGCTTTACAAATTTCCTGTAAGTTTTAGGCCTTCTATGCGTTAAACACTTTCTTAACTTCACTTTCTTTTCCTATTTAGGAACTAGCAACACTTATGTTCACAAACTAAGCACGACCCAATGAACACATTGATATCATTCTGACGTCAGCATGATGTCATGAATTGTCATATTTTACATAAGGAATGACTCATTATTGACTCATATCTGACTAATAATTTCGCACTTAGGTACATCAGATATTGACCCAAAAATGATATTAATCTGACATTATAATGATCTTCGTTTAGTGAATTTTATGTTGGTATGCAATAACATCCATGGAAACAATGTCCATTGACATTATTTCCATTTTCGTTATTTCCATTATGTCGAATAGTCACTTCACTGGGTAAAAATTGTCTGCCTTGCAAAAATTCTTTACTCTGCGAAGCCACTATTCGACATACCCGTCTGTTCAAACAATCTTTAATATTCAATACTTTTTTCATGGATACTATTTCCTTTATAAAATTTAAATAATGACCATGGGAATAATGTCCATAGACGTAGTAATAATATTTCATTTTATTACGAATTAATATAACTATATATATACATACTAATTTTCACTAAATTTACACATTTTCTCATGCTGTTTTCAAATTCATCTGGTTTCTTACAAAACATAGTAAGCAAATATCCTGATATTCTGCATTTTATTTTTCGTCTATCTTAAGTTTCCGCTAGCTGCATTATAGTCCTGCCTGGCAATAACTCATATACTCTCTTCTTCTTTTTCCTGTAGCGTTCCCTTCTTGCTCATAGTTTAATTTGCAGTTCCATTTTTACAATTTAAATGTAGTTTTTATTTAATTATATCAGAATTTTTATCTATTTAAAATGACATCATATATCCATATTCTAGTCACAAAGTATATCACTGGTAGATCAAAATTATGTAAAATTTGACCAGTGACGTCAAAACTAGGTCATGTGTTTACTGGGAACTAAATAATACAATTAACATATAAAAACACTACTCTTTTCTTATAACTTAATTACTTCGTGGATATATTTTATTTTATTATTATTATTTTAAATTTTTCTTTAAATTTTTTCTATTTTTATGATTCCCGCCTTAATGGACGAGTTTATGGCGCTAGGACGCTACCTTGCGCCAAGCTTTGCGCACCAATAGCAAAAACTATAAAATGGTGGATGGACTGGCGAGATTCTAAGTGTATATATGCATAATCTTTTTTCACAACCGGTGATTATGTACTTCTCTTTTAATACAGATTACCTGTTGATCGGCTTTTACTAATTATTTTGTTGTCTTTTTGTCCACAGATTCAATGTAAGGGTTTAGCTTCTTTCTTTCTTTTTTTCAAACATTTTCCATTTTCAGGCTATTTTCCACTAGCTTACTAAATACCTACAAAAATTTCCACTTGTCAAGACATGTAACATGGCGACATGACATGGTACTATTTTTGTGCACATTTATGAATGAACACTGTACATATAAATACAACACTGTTTTTCATTCACAATAGACACAAATATAATAATTTACGTATGTGAACAAATCAAACTCCAACAAATCTTAACAGCTGTTTGTGTTAACATTTTTCCATTGTTTTCTTTTATTTGCTGTGGTGAGTTTTAAAAAAAAAGCAAAGTCATGCAAAGACTTAAGAAACGTACAGTACATTTATACAGTAAAGCTCGGCTATAAAAAACATGGCGATATATTAAAATTTACTCGTTATTGATTGATTTCGTTATAATCAAAGTAAATAAAATAATGACTGTGCACAAAACAAAGAAATACCAGTATACAGCTAAACTCCTTACAAAACGAACTGCGTTACACCCAAAAAGTATATTTGGTGTAAAATCGAAAATAGTTCTTGTGTAACATTGAAACAACTGCAAAATCTAAAATAATTCTTGTGCAAGATTAAAACAGACGCCAAAATAAAGCTTAGACCAATAGAAAACAAAATGCGTACAGTTTTTTGGAAAAAAATAAAACTATGGGGTGATAATCACCAACCAATTTTTCCATTCCGCAAAAAATGCTCAAAAACACCCAAAAAGTATTTTTGCAGCAAAATCTAAACTAATTCCTGTGCAAGTTTAAAATAGACGCCAAAATAAAGCTTAGACTAATAGAAAACAAACTGCGTACAGGTTCTGGGGTAAAAAATAAAACAATGAGGTGATAAT
Source organism: Panzeria rudis (assembly GCA_956483635.1). Taxonomy (NCBI): domain Eukaryota; kingdom Metazoa; phylum Arthropoda; class Insecta; order Diptera; family Tachinidae; genus Panzeria; species Panzeria rudis. Next base: position 41,638,971 of record OY101451.1, on the reverse strand, counting down.
CACCAACAAACTTTTCCATTCCGCAAAAAATGCTCAAAAACACCCTAAAAGTATTTTTGCTGTAAAATCTAAAATAGTTCCTTTGCAAGATTGAAACAAAAGCCAAAATAAAGCTTAGACTAATAGAAAAGAAACTGCTTACAGGTTTTTCGGTAAAAAAACTATGGGGTGATAATCACCAACAAACTTTTCCATTCCGCAAAAAATGCTCAAAAACACCCAAAAAGTATTTTTGCTGTAAAATCTAAAATAATTCCTGTGCAAGATTATAACAACAGTCAAAATAAAGCGTACACTAACAGAAAACAAACTGCGCACAGCTTTTTGGGTAAAATATAAAACTATGGGGTGATAATCACCAACAAACTTTTCCATTCCGCAAAAAATGCTCAAAAACACCCAAAAAGTATTTTTGCTGTACAATCTAAAATAATTCCTGTACAAGATTGAAACAAAAGCCAAAATTAAGCTTAGACTAATAGAAAACAAACTGCTTACAGGTTTTTGGGTAAAAAAAGCTGTACGCAGTTTGCTTTCTATTGGTCTAAGCTTTTTTTTGGTTTTTGTTTTAATTTTTAACAGGAATTTTTTGCGGAATTAAAAGTTTGTTGGTGATTATTATCTCATAGTTTTACTTTTTACCCAAAAAGCTGTACGCAGTTTGTTTTCCATTGGTCTAAGCTTTATTTTGGCTTTTGTTTTAATCTTGCAGAGGAATGATTATAGATTTTGCAGCAAAAATACTTTTTGGGTGTTTTTGAAAATTTTTTTCGGAATGTAAAAGTTTGTTGGATATTATCACCCCATAGTTTTATTTTTAACCCAAAAAGCTGTACGCAGTTTGTTTTCTATTGGTCTAAGCTTTATTTTGGCTTTTGTTTCAATCTTGCACAGGAGTTATTTTAGATTTTACAGTAAAAATACTTTTTGGGTTTTTTGAGCCTTTTTGTTCAAATGACATTTAAAAAGCTTTTACATTCCCCAAAAAAGTATTTTTGTTGTTAAATCTAAACTAATTCTTGGGTACAAAATAAGGAAATGTTTTAATATATCTAAGATCCTTTTAAATTGTTTATTTTGTTATATTCATTGCTTACTGTATCTTTTCTTAGTTTAAATAATTCACCACTTGTCAAATAATACAATAGCAACATCAGAAAGAACAACGGACAGCTGTTACGGGTGAATGTCGTGAGTTTGATTTGTTCACGCTGATAATTTAATCATCATAATATAATCAAGGCGAGTTCAGTACCAGGTAACCTTATCATCACAGATGTTCATCAGTCAATCATCCCATCAGTCAAACTCTATATAAAAAAAGAAAAAATTTTAGCCCGAACTGTCAAAGTGCAAGTAAAAATAGTCCTACACCTACTTTTTATGTGTGTAGTTTTAATGATAATACAGCATCTTTACGAGCCATTGATTTGTCTTGACAAAAGTCAAAGTCCATATGAAAAAATAGCACTAACATTTTTCTGATGCTTATATCTATGAAGTTTGACAAATGTTAGAACAAAATTATGTCTCGTGAAGACGGAGTGTAAGGCCACTTGATATTAATTCGCTTTGAATATAATAATTTAATCATCATAAGCAGCGTGACCGTTTTGCGACTAAAGTGGCAATTTGCCACTTTTTCAACTGCCTTGCCACTCTTAGTGCCCCTTTTTTAAAATGACCTAAATCTGCCACCTTTTGTAATATTATGCCCCTTTTTATGAAATGATGCTTCTTATTTTAATATAAGCTTTTTATGGCACGAACCTGTTTTTATAAAAAAAATCCCAAGACAAAAATTAGTTTTTGAGTCTATCATGTAAAGCCTTATGACAAAAACTATTTTGAAATAGTTTAAGAGTTTAGATCTATAGATATTCATTAATGTATTAAAATTATTAAAAGTAACATCCTGATTCACTAATATGAACAAGAACGTCTTGTTAAATTTTTTTATGAAAATCACGCAGCTTTAAATATTTTTAAAATTATTTTCATGCAAATTTTGGTGCCATGTCACAATATCCAGTGACATAATGTCCAAAGACATTATGTCACTGCTAAAAATGTCATAACATCCATGGACATTGTGACACTTTTAATAGTGCCATGGACTTTATGACATTATTATTATGACCATTATGACACTTTGAAATGTGTCATAATGTCCACACTTTTAAAAATGAAAACAAATTCAAATATATGTACATGTTTTTGACTATTCACTGTTTACTTCTGCAATCGGTGACAAGTTATAAGAGATCAATTGACGTTATTGCATGTTAAAAAGTGAAATAAAATCAAGAGCAATTTGTAAATAGCGTCAACAATGCCAATCGACATCGTCGATTCAAAGAAATATTTGGAAATTAATTAAAATTGTTAAGAAATTTAATTTTACTACAAAATATTCTTTGCGTAGTAGCTGGCCTTCGTCCGCGCTTAAGTATTTTTTCTTCTTGGTATATTGAAAAGCGGCCTTCAGCCGGTCTTACCGATTTTCTCCTCTCAGTATACTCAGCGGCTTCGCCGACCGAAGGCCGGCTATGCAAAAATCTTTACTCGGCGAAACTGCTTTTCGATATACTTTACTAATGTGCTGTTTCCATATGCAAACAAGCGACTTGAATAAAAAATTTTTTATGGAAATTGCTAAAAAAAATGTGAGTGCCTTTCACATACATTTTATACAAACAAGGCTTGTTTGCATTGTTTGTCTAAAATTTATATAAAAAGCAATCAGTTTTTTTAACGAAAAAACATTAAAATTTATTCATTTTATTTCAAAAGCATTATATGCCCTAGAAATTCATTCAATATTAGAATTTGTTTCAATTATTCCCTTTTCAAAAAAGTTGCCCCTTTTTTTGAAAGAATCCCCTTTTTGGTGCCACTTTTTTGCTCAAAATCCCCTTTTTGTGCCACTTTTTAAAAATTTTCAACGGTCACCCTGATCATAAGCAGCTGTTAAAAATATATTTATTTCGGATTTTTGGATGTTTTTAATGTGCATCACAGTTTCTTGTAATAATGGAAGTTAATCCGATGGCAATAATTTTAGTATACTTGGACAGTAAAGGAGATCGCCTGTTGTATCGTTACCCATATCAATTGCAAAGTGGAGAGAAATCGTTAGTTCTTCCGGCACCATCACATATTTCAGCACAAGTTGATAACAGTAGTAGCATAGTAGTGAGTAGTAATTCCAAAGGAGGACTTGATATAGTTCAAAAGAAATCCAGTCGTTTTGCTTTGCAAAATTCAGACGATTTGCAGCATCCTGCTACTTGCAATAGTGGTAATAATATTGCTGTTTCGAAAGCTGGCCAGTTGCAGGGATTCGCTGATGAAGTATTGGCGCCGTTGTTCGCTGTTAAACCACAATTGTGCAATCAAAAATTTGAACTTAAAGTTAATGATGTCCGTTTTGTTAGTCATCCAACATTAGTATCAAGAAAAGAACAACGGCAAAATATAATCACTCATAATTCTGGATTAAATGCTTCTATAATTCAACCACAAATGCTAGCACAACAATCTCAAACCACGGCCCAAAATAATTTAAATAGCCAAAAAGCACAGCCCCAGCAAATGCTGGTTAATATTGTATTTGCTCTACATGCACAGGCGAGTTATTCAATTGTAAAATGTTATTATGATTTGAGTAAACGTCTTGGATTAGCTCTTAAAGTAGAAGAGCAGAGAGTAGGATATGTAACGGAAGAAACCGTTCTCATGGCACGTACGCATGATGAGATCTCTTCGAAACAGCAGCCCCTAGAAAAAGCATTCGATTTGATATCTGAACGTTGTAGTTTGGCTCAGTCTTTAAAAACTATATACCATGATTTGTGTACCACCGGACTGCTAAATAGTATGATTAATCAAAATCTTACCTTAAGCTTTTGTCTGCCGGCCAAAGCTCACCAGCTGCATAAAAAAGGCAGTATGGTAGACCCGGAAACAATAGATATTTGCTTAAAGTCGCTAAAACCATACCATGGCATGTTGCTGCTAGTGGATTTTGCGGAGGTCTTGGACTGCGTTCCGCCAGCTGGTGCCAGAATGTTGTGGCAGCTCATAGATGTGTATAATCCTTTAATGAGCCTACAAAGTATGGGGTCTGATGCTGATCTTAGTATAGAACATGTTTACAAATTGGTTTCTCATTTGGTTTACTGGGCTAAGGCAACCATAATTTATCCCTTATGTGAGACAAATGTCTACGTCATTGCACCGGATGCTCCTCTCCACACGAAATCTCACCTGGTTGAAAAATTTACTGTACGCTTTCCAGGCATATCATTATTTGAAGTAATATCTGATTTTTCATTACCCACTTCAATTGGCCATTTGACTACTCCACTGCAACAGAGTGCCAGGCAGGGTATTCTAGCACAAATGGTTTTATGGATGTTGCAACATCATTTACTCATGCAATTGCATACATATGTTCAATTTATGCCAAGCGATTTTGATAGAGGTGGAGACGATAATGACGATGGAGGATGTGAATTAGAATCGGCTTCTCTAATGGATCTAGCAGGCTCGATTTTGGGCCAAGATGACACATTGCCAGGACGTAGTAGTAATGTCAGCGATGATGAATTGTAAGTTTTTTAAGTCTATTTGTATTTATTTCAATGATTATGCCACTCATTTTTAGAGGTGCCGGTTCTTTATTAAGTATGTCCAGTCAACCATTACCTGTGCCACATACTAGTCGACGTTCAATAACAGAAGACCGATTTTCCGGCGATGGTTCGATGACATCAGATAATAACGCTGCACAGCCTTCATCAAGTCACAAATCAAATTTTAGGTAAGTGTCAGCATCTTATACAGCTAAGTTTTGTGATCGTGATAAAAATTATATGTACATACATAATATTATGTACATAAAAAGTACCTCTTAAATTTTTCAATTAAACTTCTTCTTTGCTTAGTGTTCAAATTCATTATTTTTGACTTGGTGAATAATCACTTATATTATTCAGCAGCTTTTGTTCATTTCGTTTGGTTCATTTCGAACAAATTTATTTTTTCAGGTGCACAAGCAAAATATCAATCTATATAGTCGTGGTGTCCACACATTATCATATTCTATGTTTATGTGTGTGCTTCGTGGGTAAATATATTTATTTTATTTCACAGTTTACAATCGAGCCTTTATGTCATAGATGATCAAAAATAAAAATGAGATGTATTAGCGCTCGCTCTCGCAACCCTAACTCCCAGCAAACATATTGGCAAACACCTAAAACAAATTTCATAATGATATGAATAAAAATGTCTTTTCAAAACGTTTTCATTTCCAGCCTTAAATATTTTGTAGCATAAAAGGCATTGAATGTTATGAAAAGCATCATTTATCATAAAATACCGTTCACATCTCATTTCGTAGACGTGTAGCTTTTATTTTTTTTTACTTTGTTTTTTTGTGTATTCAATTGTAATTGAATCGTGTGTGTTTCTGTGCTTTGTTCAACAAAAACCAACAACAATGCTTAATAAATTCCTGAAATTCCGACGCATGTGTTTTCGTCGCTTGCTCAACGATGAATGAATGAGTTTTTAAAAGAGCGTAATAAATGTGTATGAATTGTTTCAAACAATTGTTGTATGGGCTGAACATCTATGCTTTATGTTAGGCCTTGTATGAATGTTAAGTATGTTTTAAACACGTGAACAGTTCTACCTATTTACACCAGTTGTGTGTTTTTCCTGCTTTGAGTGCGTATTGATAATTCTGCTTTTACACACATCAGTTTTTCTTGAAGCAACTTTTATTTTCTTGTGAGAGAGCGAGAGAGGAATATATTTCAAATATTCTTCGTGTTTTGTTACAAGTTGGTATTGGTATTCTCTCTAGTAGATATCAGAGCTGTAAAAAATTGCAATCAATTTTGATTGCAATCAAAATGATTTCAACCAAATTGATTTCATTCTTTGATTTCAAAATGATTTCAGATTTCAAACTGATATCATGTCAAGATTGCAATCTTTTGTGATTGCAATCATTTTGAAATAATTTTTGAAATCATTGATTGCAATCAATTTGATTGCAATCAATTTGAGTTGATCAGAGTAAGCTTCATTTCTAGTAAAATCAGTATCATTTGAAGAGAACGATGATTTTGATTCTGATTTCATTTTGATTGCAATCACTGGATTGATTACAATCAATTGATTCCAATCAATTTGATTGCAATCAATTAATGTAGAAATTAATTTAAAAAAATTGATTGCAATCACTTTTATGGAAATGATTTCATGATTTCAAATTGAAATCATGAAATCAAATTTACAATTTTGATTGCAATCAAAAACTAGCAATCATTAACATGAAATCATGTGATTGCAATCAAATTGATTGCAATCAAAAACTAGCAATCATTAACATGAAATCATGTGATTGCAATCAAATTGATTGCAATCTTTCGCAGCTCTGGTAGATATGGTGTGTATTGATAAAATGAGAATGAGAGCACACACTTGTTATATCTGTTTCGCTGAAAAAGTTGAAGCAGATACTCATGGTTTTACTATTGGTATTTTTGGTATTTTTCTTGTTCTGGTGGCAAGCCATTATTTTCAGATTAAATGTTGCATATATACGAGTGGACGAAAATGACAAAATAAAATTTTTTTAAAAAATGGAAAAGTTATTACTTGTACTAAATAAGCTATTGGTGTACCATTGTACTTTTAAAGTTCGATTTGTACCAAAAATGGTATAATTGTACCAATTTTGCCAACCCTGTTATGTATGTAGAAATAGTATTAACAAGGTATAAAACAGCGTGAAAAGTTTTATTCTTATATTTTTTGTTTTTAATCAAAAAATAAATAAATTTAACTAAAAGAACGATAAAAAATAGTTAATATTATCGAAGTATTAATTAACATTAAACGTTTTAACTTAAGAGCGAAACTAAAAACTTTTAAGTTTCCCTTTTAGATGATGGTATTTCTTTTATAATAATAAGATTTCAAAAAATAACTAAAGTTATTATTCAAACTTATTCCTTTCGAGAGAAATTAAAATGTTTTTTTACTGTGCCCGCTCGAAACTCAATTTGTGACTACCTTTTAGGTAGCAATAAGAATTCAACATTGAAATTTCAAATCGAAATTTTAAAAGTACATTTTTTAGAGGTGACTTAATTCATTCTTCTGAATCACCAAAAAATTAAAGAATAATCGCCAGTGATTCTCAAATTATGGTGCGTTTAATGTAGGAAAAATTGTTGGAAATAAATTCTATATCCGATAAGGATACCAGGATTTTTATTTAAATATAAAAATTTATTAATGAATAAAAGTGCGTATTGAACAAACAATTATAAAACGAATGAAAAAATATTTGATAGAAAAATTTTAACTATAAAATATTTTCCAATGCATACTTAGAATATTTATGTTGAATATGAAAGTGTTTTTACAAACAAAGTTAATTTCAACACTCCTCCTCAACATGGATATTCTTTATAAATGAAATTATTTTAAATTCAATAAATTGACAAAATTGGAATGCTTATTCTTTGCTAAATTCTTTGTAAAAATGTCAGCAATCATGTTTTCTGTTGGACAATATTTTAACTCTACTTCTTTGGATTGAACGACATCTCGTATATGATGATACTTGATATCGATGTGTTTACTTCTATTGTGATATATTGGATTTTCTGCCAACTTCATAGCACCCTGATTGTCAACATTTAATATTACACCTACATCTTCATAAAAACTAAGCTCTTGCAACAATCTTCTTAAATATACTGCTTCTTTTGACGCATTAGATATTGACATGTATTCAGCCTCTGTACTACTAAGTGCTGTTGTTGCCTGCTTCTTTGATTCCCAAGAAATAACGCTTTTTCCAAGATAAAATACGAAACCCGAGTAAGATTTCCTGTCTTTTGTACAACCTCCCCAATCAGCATCTGCGTAACCTTCGAGATTCTTGCTACCAGAGGAAAAAACTAGTTTCAAGTTATGCGTACCTTTTAAGTAACGAAGTATATTTTTTGCCGCTACCCAATGCTCTAAATGCGGATCTGAGTTTCTTTGTGCTAATTTGGAGATAGAGTGAATAATATCTGGTCTGGTTGTCAAGGACAAGTATAGCAAAGCTCCTATAAGCGATTGATATGATGTTGTGTAAAATTTTTCACAGTTTTTGTTACAAAAAATTTGAAAACCAGGATTCAATGGTGTAGAGGAAGGTTTACAATTTTCCATTTTATATTCTTGTAGTATTTCTTTGATGTAACTTTCTTGACTTAACTTGATGTCACCAGTTTCACCTTCACGCTGGACTTCCATCCCCAAAAAATTCTCTAATAATCCCTTGTCAGTTATTTGAAACTCTCGACCAATTTGCGATTTAACTTTCAAAATTGCATTTTTGTCTTTGCAGCCAATAATTATGTCATCGACATAAACAGCGATAATAATTAAATTCTCATCTCTCATCATTTTGTATAAACAGGGTTCATTCTTGCAACTTTGAAATCCTATTTTACCCAACACTGAATTTAATTTCGTATTCCATTCTCTTCCTGCTTGTTTAAGACCGTAAATAGATTTGTGAAGTCGTAAGACTTTGGCTGGATATAATTCATCATTAAAACCTTCAGGCTGCTGCATATATAACTCATCATGAAGTTCAGCATTTAGATAAGCTGTGACTACGTCTAGTTGATGTAAATGCATTTTATGTTCTACAGCTAAAGCCAGTAACATTCGAATTGTTGCATATCGAACAACAGGTGAAAAGGTTTCTCTATAATCTATGCCATACCTTTGACTGCAGCCTTTTGCTACTAGCCGTGCTTTGTAACGCAAAACTTCATCTTTCTGATTTTTCTTTAAAGCATAAACCCACTTACATTTTATTGCTTTATGCCCTTTAGGAAGTTCTGTTAATGTCCATGTACCATTTTGTTGTAAAGACGACATCTCTTTTAACATTGCATCTTGCCATTTGTCACGTTGTATACTAGATAATGATTCTTTAAAAGTTTTAGGAACTTGCTCTTCCTCCACCACATTATTTAGTACATTTTTAACTTTTCTTGGACGTCCGGGATTTCCGTTTCTTATAATTCTTGGCCTACCAGGGCCATTCTTTGTGTTTACATCACTAGTTTCTCCAGGAACATCCTCAACAGGAGATGAAAAACCGGTAAAATCTTCCATATCGTAAAAATTTTCCGAACACGTATCTTGATTATAAGCTTCAGGAACAGTTTCTGTTTCATCAACCTCTGTTGATGTTTCTTCAATTTGATTTTCAGCATCAATCGTCTCATTTTTGTTTATGAAATCATTATACGAAATGAATTCTTGTCTTGAAATGCTTTCTGCCACTCTCGGTAAAGAATGTTCATCAAATAAAACATCTCGACGTTCAACTACTCCATTTGTTTTTTCGTTGTATAATCTATAAGCTTTAGATACAAGCGAGTAACCAACCATTATTAGTGCTGACCCCTTTTTGTCGAATTTGCTTTTTCGTTTTTTATTTAATGCCACGGCAGTTGAACCAAATACTTTCAAGTGTTTTACATTAGGTTTTCGACCAGTCCAGGCTTCATGAGGAGTTTTGTTATCTAAGCTTCTTGATGGACATCTATTTCTTAAATAAGCTGCTGTTGATATAGCTTCCGCCCATAATTTATGATCAAGACCTGAATCTATCAATAAACATCGCGCCATTTCTACCAATGTGCGGTTATATCTCTCCGCCACCCCATTTTGTTGTGGAGTATATGGAACAGTAAGCTGTCGTTGTATACCACATTCCTCTAAATATCGATTAAATACGTTGTTGATATACTCTCCACCATTGTCACTTCGTAATGACTTTATTTTAAGACCAGTTTGACGTTCAACCATGTTTTGAAATATTTTAAATTTTTCGAAAACTTCTCCTTTTCGTTTCAAAAAATAGACCCAGATTTTTCTGGACTTATCGTCAATAAACGTTAAAAAATATTTTGAACCTCCAATAGAGTCCGCATTCATTGGACCACATAAATCCGAATGAATTAAATCGAGAACTTCATCAGATTTTCTTTCAGCTTGCTTTGGAAAAATAACGGTATGAATTTTACCAATCATACATATTTTACACTGATCGTGAGTTTCTTTATTTAAATTTAAACCATTCACCATTTCCTTATTTATCAAATATTTTAAACTATGGTAATTAAGATGACCAAATCTTTTGTGCCAGATTTGATTAACGTTTTTCGCTGTATTAAGTTGTTCTATCTGTCTTTCAGCTTCAAATACAAACAAATTATTTTCTCTTTTAGCATGAAATAGTAAAATTCCGCTTTTATCAAGTAAAAATGCACCATTTTTATTAAATTTCACTGTTCCTCCATATTGAACAATTTTGCTTACGGACACAAAATTACCTTGCAAATCCGGTGAATATAATACATCTTTAAATGTAATATTATAGTCATTAATTTTTATTTTTACAGCACCCTTCCCCTTTGCAAGTATTGAGTTTTTATTTGCTAATGAAATAACATCATTATTATTTTCAAATGTTGAAAATAACTCACGGTCGGAACACATATGGCTAGTAGCTCCACTGTCAATGTACCAAGCTGAAGAGTTTTGATGTTTACTGTTTGCCATTGCAAATAACGAAAATGATTTGTTTTCACCTTTTGCTGTACATTTATTTGCATAGTGACCCTTTTTCCCACAGATAAAACAATTACCTTTAACATTCCTTGAATTGGACGTATTCTTAAAATTCCTATTTTTATTAAAATTTTCCTTTTTTATCGCTCCAAATGCTTGTTGATTACTTGTTTCTTGAAATTCTTGATTGTTTCTACGTGCAGCTTCTTCTAAAAGTTTCAGTTTTACGACAGATAATGAAGGTAATGCATCTCTTGTTTCAATTATCATTACAAAATTTTCATAATCTTTCGGAAGACTTGAAAGGAGGATTATTACAAGCAACTCATCTTGTATTTGAATACCAACTTCACTTAATTTCTCTGCAATATCTGAGAATGTATTCAAATACACCAGCATGTTGATGCTGTCCCTCATGTTTAAACTTAAAAGTTTTTTATACAAACCAACTTTTTGTATGGGACCACTAGGTTTATATATCTCCTTCAATTTCAACCAGGCTTCATTCGATGTAGCACATTTTTTTACGTAATTTATTTGAGATGCCTTAATACTCAACATTATTGTCGCCAGAGCCTTGCTATCGTTGATATCCCATTCGAGTTTCTTATCGGCATCCCATGCTGGCATCTTCTTTTCTTCTCTATTTACATGTTTCCAATAACCACAATGGATAAGTACACTCTTTACTTGAATACTCCAGGTTTCAAAATTCTTTTCATCAAGTTTTTTGATTTGGTATAAGGATGAAGCCGCCATCTGTTGATATGATGATTCGTTTTAATGTTATTTTAAACCAGTTATTCTTTACCCAAAACGTTCTGGGCCCATAACCTGTTGGAAATAAATTCTATATCCGATAAGGATACCAGGATTTTTATTTAAATATAAAAATTTATTAATGAATAAAAGTGCGTATTGAACAAACAATTATAAAACGAATGAAAAAATATTTGATAGAAAAATTTTAACTATAAAATATTTTCCAATGCCTACTTAGAATATTTATGTTGAATATGAAAGTGTTTTTACAAACAAAGTTAATTTCAACAAAAATTGCCTGGAACTGGTTTTATATATTTGATTATAACTTTTTTAATATTTAAGGTACACAAATGATTCATGTTCGCAACAAATTTAGGGTCGTTATCCAATGGAGTAAATCAATATATAAATTAAATTATTAGAACTGAATATTTTATGTCGCAAAATATTTAAATTTATTAAATTTGATACTTTTTATGGTCTTAACTTTGCCCATTTTTAGGTACATTTTCTGTGCGTTTCAACACAATACGTGTGCATATTTCTTTTATTTCGTGTTGTTAATTAAGAAAATAAAAACCTTCGTAGAGAACAATATGCTGTTTAAATATTTTTTTTAAATTAGAATTAAAATTCTATTCTGAACGAGGTGAAACAACTTTTTGAAAAAAATTTACAAGGTAGTCTTAAATGTTCTAACTGTACTAACGTTATACAATAGTTGTATGTTTGTTGTTGATATTCTCAATAAAAAATATAATATGACACTACAACTTATCTATATATGTGTTCAGCTGAATAATTTTCGCATAAAACCGATTCTATTTTGAATTTTAATTTTTGTATTTTTATTGTATGTAAATAAATATTTTTATTTAATACTTTGATGTTTAATTTTTGAAGTTTTTTCGTCTTTAGTATTTGAACATATGACAGGGTATTCAAATATGTCCTATTTGAAATGTTGTACTGTGTTAGTACCTATGACATTAGTACATCTTGCGAATTCCTTAAATGTTTTAAGAAAAATACGTCTAAAATTTAAAAACAATTTATACAAAAGTACAACAAGGCTCGCGTTTGATGAGCTGCAGTTTTGGAATAAATGGGAATTTTAATCTGACTTTAATTATTATTTTTTTCATCGACTAGTATTACTCTCATAAAAAAATTAGTACAAAAGTCTGTTAAGCCTGATCTGATTCAATTAAACAAAATTTTCATTAAGTGATATTGAGAAAACGGACAAAAATTCATTAGTTTGAGGGATTAAAAAATCGCGTATTTAGATACCAAAATATACAGAAGGAAAAACAAATTAGTATTAAATTGGCATAAAAAAGACACAGCATCTGGCAGAATTATCAATTTTAATTCCAATCAACCCAAAAATCAAATAATTAATACTGCCAAAAATTTAATTTTTAGAATTCTCTATCTGAGTGATACAGAATTCCACAAAAGTAACACCAAATACATTAAAAAAAACATTAATTGAAAATAGTTTTCCTACAAAACTCATTAACAAACTGATTGAAGAAACGACTAAAAAATTGAATAACAACACCACAAATGAAAATGTCAGCAACAACGAAGAAAACAAATATTATAGTGTAAGTTACATCCCTGGCTTAACAGATAATAAAAATATCAGAAACACAATAAAAAACAAAAACATTAAATTTGCATACAAAGCCAACACAACACTAAACTAAATATTTTCTAAAGTAAAAGCGCCAATCAAAACCCAACAACAAAGTAATGTAGTCTATGAAATAAGGTGTAATGGCAACGATAACAACAACTGTGATAAGCTCTACATTGGTACAACAAAGCGCAATCTAGAAACAAGAATAAAAGAACATAAAAATGACATTGATAAAAACAAACACTCGACAGCTTTATCACAACACATACTGGAAACTGGACACACAGCTGATTTTGAAAGCGTCAAAATCTTAGACAAAGAGAATATTGAGAAGAAAAGGTACACAATAGAAAGCCTGCGAATACAGCAAAAGAGGGAAAGGACGATGAATTTAAAAGAAGACACAGACAACATTAGCGCAAATTACAAAGTGGCAATTAAATAAAACTGTGATTATACATAGTGGTTTAAGTTGTGTTATTTATTTTATTTAATTTTTGTTTTTATATAAAAAATTTTTTTATGTAAAATACTTATGGACAAAATCGTCTTAGAATGTTCTAGACTTGTAAATGACAATTAGAATATTAATGTAAGTTTTTATAGTCAAAGTGAAATTAAAGCTATTTATATTAATTAAAGGTTTTAAACAATTAAATAGATTTCCCAACCCTTGATAAAGTCAACAAATAATTGACGAAACGTCGGGAAAAATGAAATAAAATATTTTGTTTTATTTACATGAAGAATTTTAGGCCTTATTAGCTCATTTTCAATATTCAAAATAAGAAAATTTATATTGTCCATACAACAAAAATAATAAAAAAATATAGTTTTATTTTAAATTTGAAGATATATTAAAATAAATACATATGTGGTCATTTAAAGCAGGACACATTTAATACTGAAACAGAAAAATTTCTAAAAACAGACTTGAAGCGAAAATATAGAAGGAAAACAGACGCACAGACAGACGGACATCGCTTAGGGCCGTTAACAATAAAAATATTAACTTACAATTGAAATTAAACTAAAAACTAAAATCTTGATTAATAAAATTTCATTAACACAAAGCTAATTTAGCCATAGTATAAGTATACAATTTATAATTTTCACGATTTTACCGAATTTTCGGTATTCTTTACGGTTTTAGCGATAATTAATCAAAATTATGGCTTGTTTAAATTTTTAAAATTTTTCGCACATATTCGCTATTTTCACGACAAGCGTAATTTTTCCCGATTTTTCTTTCTTACGTTTTTATTACGCTTTGTAATCTTTAAAATTTTAGCAACTTTTAGCGAATTTTCATAATTTTCGCGATTTTTCCCGTGATATTGACTTTCGTTACATTTTTTAGCGAGTTTTATTTAATCAATTTTAGGGCTCTTTGGCAATATCACGATTTTTTGCGAATTTTCGACATTTTCGTTATAGGCATGATTCGTATTCGCCTCTTTCATGATATTCGTATTCGTATTCGCCAAATTCAAGCGAATATTTCACGAATATTTTGTGAATACGTTTCAAAAAACAATACATAAAAAATACTGAAAATTAAACAAAAAATATTAATTTTTACTAAAAAAATTGTCTATAACGCAAAACAATAATCTTCTTTTAGTAAAGAAAAAGGAAACAAAATATATTTCACAACGACATGGTATTTAAAAAGTAAAGTCCTGTTAAATTAATTTATTAATCATGTTAAAGTAATACTCAAAGCTCATTAGAGGAATGTTGAACTTCAAAAATAAAACTTTTGCAGTCTTTTCTCCACCAAACCTATTGCGCGGTGTGTAAATAAGCTTCGCACTACTAAACATTCGATCGCCCGGAATACTCGCCGCTGCTGTCACTAAATATTGCCTGGGTATAGGTAAAAGATGCTCGTATTTTCTCTTATTTACTTTCCACTAAAAATTTAAAAAGTGGCATTCAGGTGCTAATAATAATTTCAAATTCCGTCATCGGAATATCATAATAATGTTAAATACCTATAGTGTTGTGACAGTTTTTCTCAATTTATTGTTTTTTTTCTCAATTTATTTGAAATATTAAGTGGTACTAAGTATTTAGATTGAATATTCGTATTCGAATTCGGCGAATATTGTTTCAGATATTCGTATTCGCGAATATTAAAAATTGATATTCGTAACATCACTAGTATGTACTAAAGGATAGCAAGAATATACCCGCTTACATCTCTTCACTAAAGCATATGCTTCATTGAACTCGTCAATACTGTAAAATTATCTGCATTGTCCACAACATCATATACAAACCTCAGAGAAAGCAAATACAATATACAACAGACATATAACGAGCTGTGGTTGATTTCGTGTTTGTTCGGTGATTATCATTTACTCACTCGAATTATTCGATTTATTATTATTATTATTCGAATTATTATTATTCGAATTATTATTATTAGAATTATTATTATTATTATTCGAATTATTATTGTATTATGCTGTATTTTGTAAAATACACCATGTCCTATAACATGCCATATGAAACATTTTATCAACTGTATAGAAAGAAAACCAAAGTGTTATCGTGTGGATTGTAATGCTTATTACTTTAATTGAAAATTAATCGGCACTTTAAAATTATACATACATACATATGTATGTATATAACGCACTTTTGTACAATTATTAGTACAATTACATATTTTTTTAATTTTTAAGCTTAATATTAAATAATTATGGTTTTCTGTACCGTAAAAAATATTAAAATTATATATTCTGCTAGCATTTACATACAAATGTAAATACGTATGTATGTACATTTGGGGCGTTCAAATTGTTCGGGTGGGAAAAAAGTGAAAGGCGTTTAGCAAAAACGTTCTCTACGCAAAATTCTAAGAAAATTACCCTAAGAAAGTAGGCGTCTAAAATCAAAACCAAGAGACATCAAAATTCAAGTTTTTTTTGGGTAAAAACATATACATATAACCAAACAATATAAGTAAAAATTTGGACTTTACCCCTTTCGATTTTGATCAAATTTAGAACGAGTGATGTCTCTCGCATAACTACCATTAATGCAAAAGCTTGACTTATTATACATTCTGGTTCGCGAAATATAGCGACTTGAAAATGAGAAAATTAAAAAAATGTACTCAAGTCGCTATATTTCGCGAACCAGAATATATACTGAGACAAGATTTTGTATTAATGGTAGTTATGCCAGAGGCATCAAAATCGGAAGGGGTAGGCCTAAGATTTTACTTATATTGTTTGGTTATAAATGTTTTTACCCAACGAAAAACTTGAATTTTGATGTCTCTCGGCGGGAGCTAGGTTTTGATTTTAGATCCCTAGTTTCTTAGGGTAATTTTCTTAGAATTTTACGTAGATTTCGTTTTTGCTAGACCCCTGTTGACAAAAACAATTGACCCACCCTAATGTTCGTACTTATGTATGTATGTTCATTAGGCATACAACTTTTTAAAATTTATAACTTTTTAAAATTTTTCTTTGAATGTTCAATATTTACATGCTTTAGAATTTCTTTCTTAAATAAAAAATAATTTAATCGAAATATTAAATTAAAGACGAACTTAAGTCAAACTAATTAAATAAATGAAATGCGCATAGGAACTACCCCTTAGTAATCAATGTCAATGTGTTTTTATATAATTAAATGTTTTTTATAATTAAATAACTTTGAATTTTTGCTAATATAATTTATATAACTAAAAATCGGTATTAAAAAGGTATAACTTACAAATGTTGAGATTTTTTATTAATAAAAATTTTATATTTGCAATGTAAAATATGTACATATGTATACTGAAGTGCTTAAACAACATTTTTTTTCTATACGCAAGGGAAACAGATGCCGTAAATAGAATAAATAAAATTTTTGCTTCCGTATACAACTTATTCTTTTATTTGAAGTATACAAGTGTTTATTTCGTATTAGAAAGTGATGTTTTTGTTTCTGTAAATTACTAAAATTTTTCTAAGAGTGTTCAAAAACATTTTTGTGGCTTCAAAGTCTATGGAGTCTACCCTTTAATTTAGTATGTATATAGTTGTCAGGTTTTATTTCATATTGATTCTATAAGAGATTGAATTATTTCAAGTTTTTTTTTGGTTCACTGTAGATTTAGTAAAAAAATTGGCAAACAAATTTTACTTTTGAGTTATATATATACATATATAACAATTTAAGGACCGAGTATTGCATTTTTTAGAGGACGCAATTTTATTTTTGGGACATGTGTGGGGGGTCAATAGAAGCTTAACCTCAAGTTTCGCCACCCTTGTCCCCCGGCCGCCATCTTGGAAAGAGCGGTGAAAACACTTATTTCGCGATATCTCGGAAACTATGCGTCTTACAAAAAACTTTTGAAATTTGCCTACAAATATGTTTATATAACTTTTTGCCCTAAATTAAAAATTAAACAAGTTATAAGCAAAGAAGTGAGAAAATTTTTATAAAAATTTTCTTTTTTGTTCTATAACTTTCTTTTATACATTTTACAAAAAAATTACTTCAGACCAATCCTGTAGATGATCTTATAACTTCTTTAATTTTTAATTTAGGGCAAAAAGTTATATAAACATATTTGAAGGCAAAACAATTTACTACAAATTATGATTCGGAAACTATGCGTCTTACAAATTTTTTGTAAGACGCATAGTTTCCGAGATATCTCGAAAAAAGTGTTTTCACCCCTCTTTTCAAGATGGCGGCCGGAGACAAGGGTGGCGACCCCACAAACTTGAGGTTAAGCTTCTATTGACCCCCCAAACATGTTCCAAAAATAAAACTGCGTCCTCTAAAAAATGCAAAGCTCATGTAACATTTCAATGGATTTCTTCCGACGGGTTTTTTTTGAATTTGGAACGATTTTCCGTCATCCCACGTCAAATTTGGTTTGTAAACAGACCGGTTTCGGCTATGTGCCATCTTCAGTGTTCTATTGAATACTCCTAATAAGCTAGCGTATATACTTTCATTTTCACAGTAAAGATTTCAAATGAAATAAAGTCGAATTTATTTAATTTTTTGCTTTTTTAAGTTTTTTTTTTTAATTTTGGAAAAGTTATTTGTTGCGGGTTAAGCATGTCTATAAGTCTGAATTTCATTTCTGCTTTACCATATCATTAGTAGAGTTCAACCATACTTTTGAAAACTTTCATACCTTTTATACTATGCACAAACTTCCGAAAATCGATTGAGAATTTACGAATGATTTTTGAAAATTGTAATAGAATAACACTGTGGAACAAATTCAAGTTAGCAAAAGTTAGGTCGATTCTGAGAGTGAGGGGTGAAAATAGAGGCTAAATTAGAAGACCCGTATCGCGGCGTTTATTTATTTTAGTTCGAATTTTTTTAATCGACCTTCGAACTTTGCAGTCAAATGCCGATTTTCAGCATATTGTTTTTATGTTTTTTTGGCTATAACTCGTCGACTAATTGATATTTTTTAAATCTGTAAAAACCAAATTATTGCTAGAGACCTGTGCAACAATTAAAATGTAAAAAAAATTGATTTAGAAAATTTTTGTGGTGCTTATGAAGCAAAATGTTGAAAAAATAATTTTTTTTCATGCTTTTTGAAAATATTTTCCACAAAACTAAGTCTTTTTGTTATTTGATTGTCTTTTTTGCTTTCTGTTTGATCTATAATATGCTTCTCAGTTTCATTTCAATAAATTTCATTTGAAAAGAAAACAATCATAATACAAAACTTGCGTTTTCTAGCTTGATATTGATTTACTTCTCATTTTTTATGTACCAATTTTGTTCAGTGTTGGTTTTGAAGAATCATTGAAAAAGAAATTATAAAAATATGGAAAAAAATATAATTTTGAAATGTTAGTTAGGAAAAGTTTTCAGTAAAAAAATTTAATAAATTAAATTAATGATTTGGCCAGTTGCCGTTTAGCAGGCGGCTGTGGATCAACATCACTGCTCTCTCTAATATCTTGGTCATCGTCATCATCATCAGAAAGGTCGATAATTTCGTCCAACAGATATTCTGGAATTTCATTTTTGTCTTCCCCTTCTTCCTCTTTTTCCTCGTCTTCCTCTTCTTTAAAAGTGTTTTTATACCACCAACAAATTTCAGCGAGTATTGCATGTGGAGATTTCTTTCCTCTGTACCTGAAACGAAAATAGTTTTCAATCGTTAACATGTTTAAATTGTGCACTCTGCCAAAGATATTAGAAAAATCTATGAATTCAAAATATGCACACTCTATAGTTACCTTATTTCAAATGGAATCGTAGTTTGGTGATAACGTTCGCCTCTCTCATCAGATTCAGTTGGCAACTGTTGAGCGAGTTGATCAAGATGCTGATGCAAGAGATGAATTTTGTACGACATATTAACCCCAATTTCATCGAAAGCTGCCAACATGTTTACAACAGATTGCCTGTAGTTGTCTTTGCGTTCTTTACCCAAAAGTCCTTTAATGAGTGCTTTCAATGCGAGCCATGCATTTAATTCTCGGTCTGTCAGAACTTGGTCAAAATCTTGACGACTCATTAGTTTCCGTATGTCGGGACCATTAACAACCCCTTCCTGAATTTTGGCGTTACTTAGTCTTGGGAAAATGTCTTTTAAGCGGTTGAATACTGCTGGTCTTTTTGCGATACATTTCAAAAGATTTTTAGCAATGCGAAGTTTAATGTGGAGCAACGGCAACAAAATTTTCATTTCAGGAACAAGACTTTCGTATAGCCTATTGCCTTTAGGCCATTTTCGTCCAATGCGACTATTCTAGTTATGCTGTTTGTACTGGCTTCTTTCTTTAATACCTTCTCCGTATCGTGAATCGCAATTGCACAAAAAACACGGATATTTTGGACGCCAAGATGCTGTTAAGCCTGTAATCAATGAAACTATTTTGAGGTCGCAGCAAATGCGCCACTGGTGTCTGTTATATTTGACTACTTCCAGAATGTGTTTCAAATTATCGAAATTTTCACTAGTGTCAGTGCTATACGCAATCGGAACAGAAGGCATTCTATTTGTCTTGTGCAAAAGCACAACTTTTAAGCTGATTAGTGAACTATCGATGAATAAACGCCAATCATCTTTTTATAGGTTAACCCTATCGTCTCTATTAACTTTTCAATATCGTTGCAATAAGCAAATTTTTTTGCATCATTCACATTGAAGAACTTTTCTAACTCTTTTTGGCGTTTTCGATATGCTGTTACTTTGGTACCTTTCGCCAGCAAATTATTTCCTTTAAAAAATGAAGCCAGTAGTTCTGAATTTTTCTGAGTCAAACACAAATTTGCAACAATTCCATCCAATTGGTTTTGTGTTATCAGGATTGGATCCTTTGATGTTTCATAGGATGTACCTTCGCCAGGGTCGTATTCTGAGAAGAAATCCATGGATGTAGCAGAGACAGTTGTAGTACTGATATCTGTTTGAAGATAAATACTTCGGTATGTTAGTATTGGAACGAATTCTGAGTGCGGTAATGGTAATTGGACACTTGGCATAAGTTTTATTCTTTGCTTTCCTTCTATTCAAAGTTTTATGGTAGTTGATACATCCATAGCAACTTTCTTCTTGATGCGGGCTGTTGTCTAATTACATCATTGGTATACAAAAGGCATAGCCTTCTTCTTTCAACTTTTCCATTGCATAAGAATTGAATAGCAATTAAAGCAAACTTTTTTAGGGGAATAGTTTACGTCAGTGATAAACTCTTGCGAGAAATATTGTTTATAGGCTTCCAAAAAAAAATCACTCGCATTGCCACATTTTTCATCGCTTGCTATGAAACGTCCACAAACATTACAAAAATGGTCCATTTTACATTTTGGTTCCGACATTTTTAATACACTATATATTATACAATGTTTTTTTGTTATTTTTATGAAACCGATGCACTTAACTTAAATCACTCACAAAATTAAATAAGTTCCAACAAATTTAATAGTGAATTTTATCACGACCGAGCGAAAATTAACAGACATCAGCTTCGGCTGAGTTCCGCGTCTTAACCGAGTCTTTGTTTTTGAAATTAGTTCGCTTGTACGAAATAAAAAAAATCTCTGCCTGTGCGGTGGTTGAAAACAAAAAAGTTGTTTTGTTGGTATAAATCACCTTTGAAGAAGAGGAAGACGAGGAAAAAGAGGAAGAAGGGGAAGACGAAGAAGAAACCGAGGAGCATATTATAGATCAAACAGAAAGCAAAAAAGACTTAGTTTTGTGGAAAATATTTTCAGAAAGCATGAAAAAAAAATAATTTTTCCAACATTTTGCTTATTAAGCACCACAAAAATTTTCTAAATCAATTTTTTAAAAAACTTTAATTGTTGCACAGGTCTCTAGCAATAATTTGGATTTTACAGATTTAAAAAATATCAATTAGTCGACGAGTTATAGCCAAAAAACCATATAAACAATATGCTGAAAATCGGGATTTGACTGCAAAGTTCGAAGGTCGATTAAAAAAAAATTCGAACTAACATAAACAAACGCCGCGATACGGGTCTTCTAATTTAGCCTACATTAGAGTGGGTCAAAAATAGATAGAGTGTATCGCTAAAATTTTATGTTATCTAGTCATGTTTTAATACTAATATTATATTGGTTTGCGTCTAAAGAAATAATAATTGGCTATAAAAAGTAAAATCAAGTCAATAAATTAACTCCCGCGAGTTGTTTAAAGTTTCAGGAAATTTTAGAAACTTTGAATCACATGCGGGAGTTAATGTAGGTAATGACTTAGTTTTACTATTTACAACGAATTATTATTTTTTTTAGACCTAGAACAATAGGTATATTATTACTGCTAAAACATGATTAGATAACATAAAGTTTTTCCCATACATTAGTGACTTACTCTATCTTAGAGGGCGATGCGCGCCATCTTAAACTAAAAATAAATGAATATTATTTTGCAGGTTTTTAAATGATCTAATAAAACAACATAATTGCACTATTTCAAAAACTTTTTGAGCACCCTAATATACTTATGTACATACATATGTATGTATTTCATAGGGCCTATTCACATATTACGTAACGTTATTTTTGAAGGTTTTATATTGAGAAGGGGTACACTGCTTCATGTACATGCAACTCTCTTTTGTTTTCTTCTTCGTAATATTAAGCAACAACAAAATCTATGTAAAAAAAACAAAAGCTGCGCAACAAGAATTGCATTATATGGACACGAATGCAGCTTCAAAAGAAAATTTAAGAAAGTTGCAGAAGCAAAAGTTGACTCGTCTGGACATAGACTTAATGCAAAACCATAAACAACTATTTTTCTTTGGTGAGGATGTAAAAGAAAAACCATACAATATCAGTTACACTCATTCTCTCATTTATACCAAAAGTTTTTGCAATACTTTCAGGTCCAGTCCTGCACTTTTGGTATGTATAACATTAGATTTCTTCATTTACTATTCTATAACTTTCCATCAACGAGAGAGTAAAAGGAAATTGTGTAAGATTACTCTCAAAAATAATAAAAAGTAAATTCCGCTCTTTTTGCTCTTTTCTGCGCTTTACGTAAAGAGCGGAGCAAATTTATTACAGTATAATTCGTTTATAAGCCATACCGCTTACAGTAGAATTAGCGATATAATCCAAAATGTTAGTTTATCTGTCATCTATTAGTAAGATACCTGCAAAATATTTTTTATTTAGTCCATTAGTTCTATAGTCCATTTTCGCTTATATGCCACCAAGATTTGGTTTGAAATATCTTAAATATATGCAAGTTATGGAAGATATACTCCAAAATGCAAAAGTAAAAAATAATTGTTCAATTCACAAGCTCGTATTAACGTCGTATGTGTTGTGTAATCGTCTAATTATACAATATTGTATTTTTGTTGTTGGTAATTTTCATACAAAAGTGCGTTATTATTATACGATTGAATTTTATATGTTCTTCAAATAGTTGTATTGAGGCCAGGTCTGGGAATATTCGATTTGTTAGATTAATTTGTAAAAATCTTTTATATATGTGATATGTAACACCAGAAAATACATTCTTCTTAATGATAAATATATAATTGATTCATTTCAATTTAATTGCCAAACTATTTTAATCTAAATTGCTTGTCGCGAAAAAAGTTATTCTATTTGGCGTCAAATTAAAACTCCCATGCCTAGTTTCATTTCATGGTATCAAATCAAGGTGAATTAATACCAGGTGGCCTCGAGAGATCAGGTGACTACGAATTGCTTACCGTATTTAAACTGCCAACTGTGTTAATGTATCTGATTTTTGATAGTCCAAATATAAATTATGCACGGCGAATTTATATTTGGAATGTCAAAAAGCTGATATATTAACACTGTTGATAGTTCAAATACAGAAACATTTTCTAAGTCATCTGATCTCTCGAGGCTACCTGGTATTAATTCGCCTTGTGTTGGTATTAATTAAATTGACATTTAAGATACGACAAAATAACGATACAACAAATTTGTCTGTTCACACTCACATAAACAAGTGTCGTCTTATTTTAAGCGATAAGACATACGACTGAGCTTGTGAATTGAACAAATATATTTTGTAATCATAATTTTATAAAAATATTACTCATATTGAAGTAGAAATTGTTTCTATTTTAGCAATCTTAATTGCAATCTTTGTGAATTGCGTAAATAAGGAAGTAATTTCTTAACTTTAGCGTTATTTTTCTTTGTTAAAAGAAATAAATACATGGCGATCCGAATATAAGCCACAAATTGGCTTATATAAAAATCAAGATATAGTCCAATTCGCCTTATAGTCCACAAAAAGGGTGCAAATGAGGCAGTGGATTATAAGCGAATTTTACTGTATTGCGTTTGCGCTGCGCCAATATTTTTGCGCTGCGCATAAAAGAAGCAAGCGCAATAAAGGAACAATTTCCATTGCGCTTTTTTTGCGCTGTGCTTCTTTTTTGCGCAAAGCGCAAAAAGACCTGCAAGAGCAAGAAATGCGCATAGCGCATTTACAGTGGTGTAAAATTTTAGTAAAGGAAATAATTAGGGAATTCGCAATGTGTATCTTAAAATTTGGAAATAGCAATATCATTACACCTTAATATTTCATTATGAGCAACGATACAAAGCACAGCAATTAAAGTAATAAAAGTAACGACGAAGTTTGCCGAATATTTCTCACCATTTACATGTATAGTACACGAACTCAAAATACACAACAAACAAAACAACAACACAAGCACGTTAGTGCTTGGTACCTATCAACAAGCCAAAGAAACACCAACACACTTAAACCACACACCAATTCTTTATTTAATATATTGCCACATTGAAAAAAACATGCTTCTTGGACTTTTAAACTGTCATGTGGTGGTAAATTTCATTTACACACAAAACAAAAACAACAAACTTGCCAACCCATAATAAAAGACTAAAATTAAAACGTCGTTATATTAAGACACATTTTAGAACGCTGTTGTGAATTCCCTAAATATATTTTTGCATAAAAAATAAAAAGGTTAAGCGTAGTATGCAGTTCTCACTGAAATTCAGGTTTGGAGTTTTGCATTTATTTCTACACGGAAAAATAATCGTGTAGAATTTTATACAGAATTTTGTTTGCACACACACAAATTTATATATTTTTTAATTTACAACACACAAAAACACTAAAAATTAATTACAATGTACGAAAAACTAGAAATGTCAAAAATTCCGTGACCAAACAATTGTCTGAACATTAATTTTTGTTTCAGTTGACAGAAAAAAATTCTCCATTTATTGTTATAACATGCCTGTAATAGACTATAAATGCCAAAATTCCGTGTACTTTTCTTTTGGAACTGCGTACTAGTAAACGGAAATTTCTTTAAGAAATTTACCAACCTGAATTTCAGTTAGTTTTTTTTACACATACTTCTTATGGCAGCCTGAATTTCATTTAGAGCTGCATACTACGCTTAAGGAAGAAAAATATAATGCTACTAATCGAAATACTGTTAATTAATGTTTTTATTGTTATCTATTGGGTAATCTAAAATATATTTTGTATATAAATAGTATCTGATACATTGAACAGCTTATGTCTCAGAACGGTTATAATATTTTTTATTTTTCCCGAAAACTTTAAGATATAATGCGGCACGTATTAAATCTCAAAGTCTTTTACACTTAGTTTTCACTAGAACTTTTGTTTATCCATATACATTAGTGATGTTACGAATATAAATTTTTAATATTCGCGAATACGAATATCTGAAACAGTATTCGCCGAATTCGAATACGAATATTCAGTCTAAATAGTTAGTGCCACTTAATATTTCAAATTTAATTGAAAAAAATCTACCCCTTGCGTCAGTCAATAACAATAAATTGAGAAAAACTGTCACAATACTATAGGTATTTAACATTATTAAGATATTTCGATGACGGAATTTGAAATTATTAACTTAGCACCTGAATGCCAATTTTTTTTAATTTTTGGTGGAAAGTAAGTAAATAAGGGAAAATACGAGCTTCTTTTACATATACACAGGCAATATACCCAGGCAGTGACACGAGCGGCGAGTGTTCCGAGCGAGCGAATATTTAGTGGTGCGGAGCTTATTTACACACCGCGCAATAGGCTTGATGGAGAAAAGCCTTCATAACTTTTATTTTTGAAGTTCAACATTCCTCTACTGAGCTTTGAGTATTACTTTAACATGATTAATGAATTAATTTAACAGGACTTTACTTTTTAAATACCATGTCGTTGTGAAATATATTTTGTTTCCTTTTTCTTTACTAAAAGAAGATTATTGTTTTGCGTTATAGACAATTTTTTTAGTAAAAATTAATATTTTTTGTTTAATTTTCAGTATTTCTTATGTATTATTTTTTGGAACGTATTCACAAACTATTCGTGAAATATTCGCTTGAATTTGGCGAATACGAATATTTGGCGATTCGAATACGAATATTCGTAACATCACTAATATACATACATATTATACATATAAAAAAGGTGTTTGTTTGTTTGTTGCAGATTTTTGTAACGGCATCACGCCTGAACGACTGAACCTATTTAAATGAAATATGGCCCACAATTTTTCCGGATTTGTTACCAATAGGGGATAAAATGTGTCAAAACTTCCCCCCTCGCATAATTCTGTCGTTTGTGAACCGCTTTTCAAAATTTTTTTCAAAAGTTACTCCCCACAATGTATAACTATCTCATTTGTCAAACGATTTTTAAAATTCTTTTTTGGTTTGAAAGGGTTTAGTCCTATAATTTTTTTTTAAATAAGGAGGAAATTTGATCTCCAATGTATAACTCTGTCATTTGTGAACCGATTTTCAATATTATTTTTTTGTTTGATCCCAATTTTTTTTTAATCGGAGGGAGAAATTTGCTCCCCCACGCATAACTCTGTCATTTGTGAACCGATTTTCAAATTTTTTTTGTTTGAAAAGGTTCGCCTGCAGCTTTGTCGCATATTTTTTATTCGAAAATCGGAGGAAATTTGCTTCTCCCATGCATAACTCTGTCATTTGTGAACCGATTTTCAAAATTCTTTTTTTGTTTGAAAGGTTTTGCATGCAGTTTAGTACCATATTTTTCTTTGAAAATCGGAGAGGGAAATTTGCACCCCCAATGCATAACTTTGTCATTTGTAACTTTGTTATTTGATAAGTGTTTTATGGCGAGTTGTACTATTACCCCGCGCACTTTATTTAATTTATCTTTGATACTCTCCTTTTACTCTTGTTCGCCAAAAAATGTAGGAGGACAGTTTGTTTTTGGTTGCTTTCATCTAAGAATATACATACATACTTACACACATACATAAGTAAGTAAGTACATCATAAATTATGCAAATCTCATAAAAAATAAAATATTTTTGTCAGCACTTAATGATGGCAGCGAAAGAAAGAATGAAAAGGATGAACCTTTACATATGTTTATAAGAATGTACGTATGCATGAATGAAAGAATACAGATTACGCATTCAGCTTTTGAAGAAATTATATTTCTGCGCATCTACGTCACATCAGCAGACAAGCACAAACACCATCACACAAACACGTGTATCTGGTATAGGGAAATTTCATTTTCGGATTTCAAGATTATTTTGACGTCACACCAGTACACAAAAGTTACCGGACATGCGCAACCCAGCGGGAAAACTCAGAAGACCTTCTTAATTCAGCCCTTATTAAAGGCCTGCTTAAACAGTTTTTTTTTATTCAATTACCTTTCTTATCTAACTGCTAAAGAAAGCCTTAAAAAGGCCTTGGCTCTTCCGTAAGATAAGATACACATTCCACATTCGCTTCTGTGAGACGTGAGAAGAGGAGTAGCATGTTCAGATTTTTTTTTGCCAAATTAAAATAAATTCGTTTTGTTCAGCGTTGTCAACTTTTCAATTTCAAAAAGCACTAAAACAATTAAAATGATGCGTAATATTTGAAAAAAAGTACTGAAATTTATTTTTCATTTTCTTAAAAAAAATTCTTATATTGAGTAATTTCAAAAATTTTCGACAAGATCCGGATTTTTAGGCTATCCGATTATAATGAAATTCTACATACATACATATATGTATGTTCCACTCTTACATGCGTATCACATGGCACAAAAATTAGTCCTCTTACGGCTATCAAGTATAAGCGTGGGCATTAGAGCGGATCGATTTATTTTACAAAATATCGTATAGCAGAAGTTTAATCTACGGACAATTCTAAGAAATTTTAGCGAAGGAACCATAGCTATGCATAGATCGGAAATGAATTCCTATCCCGCGCAAATCGACATAAATGTTTTTTATGGGCTAAAACAAATAATACCAACTAAACAGTTCTTCTTGGACATACTAGTATTACTGAAAAATTTTAGCACCATCTAATTTCTGGTTCGCGAAATATAGCGATTAGAGAATAGAAAACTCAAAAAAATATACTTAACTGATTTTACATAATTAAGTATATATTTAAACCTACTTACCCTAGATGTTCCATTGATGTGTCATATGAAAGGGCACAAAATGCACTTTCATATCTTATGATTTTATTTCTCAATCTTCAAAGGTCAAATTTTACTGTGCTTCTTCTCAAAAATGTAACGTCTTGCCATTTCCGATTTTTATAAAATTTGGTATAAATTATGCCTCTGCTATAGCTAGTATTAGTGAAATAGGAAAATTGAACAAAAATGTACTAATCCAAAAAAGGAAATCAACAAAATTATGTATATATTTAAACCTACTTACCCTAGATGGTCCATTGAGGGTCATATTACAGAAAACAAAGTGGACTTTTCATATGTTATGCTATTATTTTGCAGTCTTCAGACCTCAAATTATGTATACAGAAGATCAGTAAACATTTACCTCTGAAGATTGAAAAATAAAATCGTAACAAACAAATGTCATTTTAAAGTCCATTTTGTGGCCTTTAATATAAAACCACAGTAGAATATTTAGGGTAAGTAGTAGAAATAATTTTGAAATGTCGGCTTAATACATTTTTGTTGAATTTTCAAGCCGCTATATTTCGAACCAGAAAGTATATTGAGCCAAGATTTCGCGCTAATACTAGTTACACCAGAGGTATCATCCGTACCAAATTTTATAAAAATTGGAAGGGGAAGATAAACCGATTTGCTTGTATTCTTTTTCAACTGTATATAAAGCTACATATTGATTTGTGCGGGCTAGGAACTCATTTCTGACAAAAATTTTCAGAATCGTCCGTAGAATGAGTTTCGGCTATACAATTTTTTCGTTTATTCCATCCATACAAATTGACCCGCTCTATTCAGCATCTTGGCCATTTTTGAGAAAATTTCGTCATATTTAAAATTAAATAGCTTTAGAGCGTGTTATCAGATAATGTTTGTGTCATTCGAAAGGTCTTAGTCTCCTCTTAACAAGTATTTATTAAAAAGGGCATAGCTTCCTGCTACAAGTGCATCTAAATTGCCAATGTATTCTTTATTCTTATGCATCCTGAAATATAATATTTTAGTTTTCTTTATTTTTTTAACCGAATGCTTTTAGTTGGGTCTATTGTGGGTCTATTGTGCATAGTTTTCACGAAGTCCGGTGGACGTTATTTCCATGAACATTATTGCATGCCACCTGGAATATACATACTTATGTCTAATTTCTTAGATAAACAAATTTATTTCGGAATTTTGGGTTTAGTGCCACCGTCACAAAAAAGCACTAAAAAGCACCGAGCAGTATCTATAAAAAATTTTACATTGAAATGTTGTAAAAGCACTAAAAACAGTGCAAAAAGCATCGAGTTGACAACGCTGGTTTTATTCATTGAAAATGTTTTTATAAATAATATTCTCATATTCTTTTTTCGCAAGTAATTTGTATATAAAGCTGAAATTTACGTTCAAGAGACATCATATGTGCTGGTATTATGCCGTTATGATGGAGCTGATTAACTTATACTTACACCGGCGAAACTGTTCACATTCAAATCCTTCTTAATAAATACATTCGTATAAAAATTACTTTAGATGAAAGGAAATAATTCGATATAAAAAATAACATTAATCAAAATTAAAGAAGCCGCTACAAAAATACAAAAATACCGAGATTAAAAAAATGTACCTCCATTTGCTTTTTAACAGACCTTCCTTAGAGACCCTTCAAAATTATTTTTTTAGAAGGTCTTTTGTCAGGCCTTCTAGAACTGGCAAACGGAAGACCTTCCCCGCAATGACAACGTGTGTAAAAAAGATATGAATATGGAATGGAGCGAGCAGGCCTTGTTTATCCAAAAGAAGGAGTAAAAAGGCCTTCTAGAAGGCATCTGTACTCCTTCTATTTCCCGCTGGGAATCTATATTCTTTGTTTCATGGTACGTATGTAAGTATGTACATTTGCATGTGTGTATATGATTTGACCACATTCCTTGCTTAAATAATGTGTATATGTTTCTGTCACATCACCATGATTATTGATCTTGTACTGTTTCAATAAATCAGAATATCGATGTAACGGATGTAACTACACTTTTATACTTTTTACAGTACATATAAGAAAAAAATCTTTAGTCCTCTATTCGTCCATGTAAAATGAGTATTATAAGTATTCGTGACCAGTTCATGGGTTAATTTTTCATAGTTTTTTGTTTTTCTCCTTTCAATTTATTTCAATGCAACTTAGGGCTTTTATGAACTCATATGACGACATACAGTATGT
Source organism: Panzeria rudis (assembly GCA_956483635.1). NCBI lineage: Eukaryota > Metazoa > Arthropoda > Insecta > Diptera > Tachinidae > Panzeria > Panzeria rudis. Next base: position 41,608,742 of record OY101451.1, on the reverse strand, counting down.
AAATAATATTTTTTCAAGGCTAAACATTTTATTTATTTTATTTATGTTTTGTTTTTGTATGTAATTTTTGTGTTGTATGTTTATAACAAGAAGGCACAAAAATTCTAAAAATAGATGCACGCATAATAACAAATATATTTCAAAATAGTTTTCTTACTTGTGGTGTAAAAAATGTTTTCAACAACGCAAAAGAGATCCGTTCGATTTTTGAACATTTATTGCATGTGTTTTTATATGGATGGTATTGCTATTAAAGGAATTAGGTAGCGTATATTCATTAAATAAAACCAGAACATCCAACAAGTGATCACGCAATTAAATTTAGAAAGAATTTAAAAAATTGGTTGACAGATGACAGAGTGATACATTAGGGAGGGCAAATTTCTCCCTCAGATTTAAAGAAAAAGAATTATGGGACCAAACTGCGGGCCAACCCTTTGAAAATTTTTTCACAAATGACAGAGTTATGGATGAAATTAGCTAATTTTCCCTCCAATTAAAAAAATATATATGGGACTAAACTGCACGCAAACCATTTCAATAAAAAAAAGAAATGTGAAAAAAAGAAAAGAAATCGGTTCACAAATGACAGATTACACATTAGGAGGAGAAAATTTCCCCCTCTGATTAACAAAAAAAAAAAACAATTATAGGACTAAACTGCAGACAAACCTTTTCAAACAAAAAAGACTTTTAAAAATCGGTTGACAAATGATATAGTTATACATTTTGGGGAACAAATTTTCCGCTCCGGTTTTCCAAAAAAAAAAAATTGTCGGACTAAACTGCAGGCGAACCCTTTCAAACAAAAAATAATTTTGAAAATCGGTTCACAAATGACAGAGTTATGCATGAGGGGAGCAAACTTCTCCGAGTTTCGAAAAAAAAAATTTTGGACCAAACTGCTGACAAACCCTTTCGAACAAAAAAAAAATTTAAAATCGGGTCACAAATGACAGAGTTATGAGTGGGGGAGGTTTTGACCCTTTTTCTCCCTCTTGGTCCAAAATCCGAAAAACAAATTAGCCTATATTAATTGTGAGCCAAATATATATCTGTGTACCAAATTTCATTTAAATCTGCTCAGCAGTTAAGACGTGATGCCGTAATAAAATCTGCAAACAAACAGCTCATTTTTATACATATAATATATGGATTAAGAATCAATCCTTTAAGGCCAAATATGATTCATATTTTACTTAAAAATAAAACATAACATTTTAATAAACATTTAAAAAATATTCTGGCTACTTTTATTCTTATTTGTTTACGCTTTTTAAAGATTTTGACTCCAAAGACTTTTTGGTTGTGGCTGCAATGAATAAACTCAAACGAACCACTGTTGTCATAAAAAAGAGCATGCGCAACGCGCCGCTCAATATGCGCAATGCGCAGCGCAAAGCGCTAGACAAAAAAATTAAATGCGTTGCGCAAAGAGCATACCAATTGCTTCTTTTTTCGCTCCGCTCTTTACGCTTGTGTGCTTATTTAATACGCCTGGAAAAAGTGCGCAAACCGTAATGAGCGAAAGGAGTGCGCAAATCCGAACTCTGGCAAAAACAATCGAATATTTATTTGTGTGTTTTACTTGTAACTGAAAAAAGAACATGTATTTATTTATTGGTGTTAGTAAGAACTTGATAGTCGTATTACTCCTAAAGTACTGAACCGATTCAAATAAAATTAAGATTTTCCGGTTTTATGTAAAAGCCCCTTTAAAAACATATAAATTTTTCCAAAATCGGTTCAGTATTACGGTATTACGTTAAAGTCATCTAAAAAACGTGTTTGTCTATTAATTATATAAGATTGTTCAATCAATTCGATTGTTTGGGTTCTATAAATAGAACATAAATTATCTCTGTTTTCTAAAAATTTAACCAGTTACATTATTACAAAATTTAATACATACTTTTTAATTTAATACGCACTGTTAGTTCAGAAATGTATTTGCAAAAAATTAATGATTTATAAATTAAAATTTCTACACACAGAAAACTAACGCATATGATGTATTTTTTATTATAAAAAATACATAATATGTACATATGTAGATATTATCTAAACCACATACAAACACATACACACATTAAACCTCCATACAAAGCTTATTTTCTAGCCTCCTAAACATCAGCTATTTAACTAATTTTTGCCATCAAATGTGTTTTAACGAGTAAACCATTAACGGTATTTAAGCATTATTTAGCAAAATTTCACTTGTTTTGTAAGTGTTTATACCAGGGACTGAAACGATGAAAAAATGGGTTCAGGTTCAGGTTCGGGTTAATCAAAATAAAAAGTTCAGGTTCGGTTCAGGGTTAGGGTTTAAAATCAGAAATTTAAACGCGCAAATATTTTGTTTAATAATAAAATATATAAATCAATGTTACATTCACGTTTATACGTTTAAACTATCGGGCCTGTTCTGTAAATAACAAGATGTCAAATCACGGTGATTCCAAAAAATTAACAAAGGCTAAATTATTGCTTTTGTAAATTGTTAGATTTATAGCATTGGAAGTTCGAATAAAATATTCTATTGTAAATGACAAAAACTTAAAATATCAAAAAAACCCACTAACAAGTTAGCTATAAACAGTTTGTTTTTGAAATAACGTGATTTAAAATCACCGTGATTTTCAGAACAGGCCTCAATATATTCTTTTTTTAATTTAATTAAATTTAACTTATTTAGCTTTCAAAGAAACTTTTTTCAACCTTGTAACGTACGTACCGCATTGACATAAGAAAATATACTTCAAATTAGAAATTATTAGAAATACCCAGTACAAAAAAAAAAACCAAAAATTTTGGCAACCATTCGGCACTATTAAAACTCAAGTGACTTAACCAATATTCTAATTTAAGTATTGAATTTGAATAGATTCAATAAAATGTCTATTCTAATATCTGAAATAATATACCTCATTTTCAGTTACGATAATCAATCATGATTACAAAAATTCGGTTATAATTTCTAAAGTACCGATTTGGTGTTTCCAACCAAATAAGAGTTTCATATAATCAATAATATGGTAAAATGTCTTAACATTCAAAAGTAAATAATATTAGAAAATAAAAAGTAAAAATAAACCAATAAAAACTAAATTTAAGTTCAAGAGATATAAGAATTTGTATACTTTCATAAAAATCGTGCAAATACCGGCAGACCTTGTATTGTATCTAGTTATCTGGTGAAAAAGTTGTAATGTGTGGTATTCTTCTAAAAGAGGTATGTGTTATTAACTTTGCAAATTCAGTAAAAATGTGTAATGTGTGTAATTGAAAACAAATTTAAGGCGCAAGTACTTGCGAAAAGTGAGTTGACCGGCTGCTTTAATACAGCGAAGAGAGAAGAAATGCCCTGTGCCATTAGGGGATTATTTTTTGCCTGTTAAAGTTTGGTGAATAAGAAACTAATAGCTTCGGATGTTTTCAAAAAGTTTTTAATATTTATCTATACATATATTTAAATTGCAGTCAATCATGGCAAATTTGGCTCTTTGGAAGGGAAGAACAACATGTAGCGCCAGTGATCAAAATTCAATTTTTAAAAATATCTTATTTCATAAATTTGTTTGTATTTTTAGTACATTATACACTGGCTTATGTCTGAGCTAAAATAAATCTATATCTAACAAATTTAATTCACAATAGTATTTTGTTTCAATGGTGGTCTGGAATATTCAGTCTTTCGTATCGAATTCAATAAGTATATACAAGTGAAAAATCTCTTTTTTCTGTGTATAGTAAACATGTATGACCAACGTTTTTGTAGAACATTTCATCCCCTCACCCCCTTTTTATGGATGTTTTTACGATTTGTTAGACAAGAGCCAAAAATTACCGTTATGTCGGGGAGTTGAGGATTAATATGTTCCACAAAAGTATTTCCTTTAATATTTTTAACAGAGTTGCTGAACATACCATACCTCAGAGTAGGAAAATAAACAAAAAGAAACGTTAGATTTCGTTTTGTATTTTTTAATGAGTAAAAAAACAAAACAAAAATAACGAGAATGATTGTCCCATTTAAGGTGCCCATACACGAGTGATTTGTGCGTGTGATTTGTTTGTGCTCGACGTCTTGTTATACCAAGTTCATACGGGAATATGAACCACTTGGTTCGCTCTCTGAATCGCGATTGCGAAGCTTAGTGTTCAAACGATTGTACTTGTTTCATCTTGGATAATTTGTTATCAAAATTGGAGATGATAGTACATTTTCGAAGTTCGCAGGTAGATTCAAAATGAACCAAGATGGTTCGCTATCAAAATTTTGTATGGCGAAACATGTAGATTCAATCATGATTGGGGCGCGAACCGTGAATGAGAGAGCGAACCTCGAATATTACTGTTCGTATGAACATGGTATTACTCGAAAAATTTCAATTTCTTGTGATTTGTGGTTTGTGCGATGTGTTAGTGGGCTTGTGCGTGAACATTTGAATGTTTTTTTATTTTGTTATACTACGAAAGCAATTTTTCATAGAATTTAGAAAAGAAAATGTAATTTCGCAAAGTAAAAGCGATAAATATAAGGATAAAAACATAAATAAATAATAATAATATACAAAAATAAATAAATAACCAAAAGAACAATTGCAACATTCGCTTCGCAATTCGTGTGTACTTGTTGACGTTTAAGAGGTTTTGTGATTTGTTCGTCGTTAGTGGAGATTTGGTACGCGAACAAATCACACGCACAAATCTGTCGTGTGTGGCCTGCTTTAGTTTTGTATTGTTTGTACTTGTGTGCACTAAATGTACATTAACTTAATTCTGTAGTTTTCTTGAATAAACGCGTAAAGTCTAAAAACCAGTTTTTTCAGCACAACCGAAATACTTTATTTTGAATACTACGGACTCTGTGTGATTTTCATCAAACTTTTTTTTTGACATGACTGTCAAAACATATGTGGTAAGAACTTTGAGAAAAAATTTCTGGCAAAAATTCCCTAGGGGCAAGATCCTAGAGAATAATTAAAAAAATAATTTGCCAAGGACATTAAAAGTGTATTCAGAAAAAAAGCTTATGTCGATAACAATTGTTTAAATTGAACTAATTCAAGCACACAAGATTTCTTTACCTGAAAAATGCTTACGTAAAAGTCACTATAAGTTTTTATTAAGTGAACAATAACCAAAAAATATTTCGGAAATGTGTTCAAAAGAAACAACACATGAGGCTATATGTTTTTTCAAGGGCAATAAATCGTCAGTACGCAATTGTAAGTTGATTTAGTTCATTAGAGCTGAAAAATATTTGAATGAATTAAGAAGTTATATTGTTTTTAGAAAAAAAAAAATTCGGAATGGGTGCATGTTATTGGCGAAATATTTGGAAACTTTAATCCCCCTACAACCAAATTCCGATGTGCTCTTGCAAAACGCTGACAAGCGTATATTTTTTTGGCTCCTCTACCAGAATCGATTTACAGAACCCCGTAATTTTGAAAAAATTTCAAAATGTTGTATAATGTTATTACTCGTCATTTGGAATGAAGCACTACGTGCAGATTTATATATTTTTACAAGGTAAACTTTATGTAAATAAAGTAAGAATATTTTTCAATTCTAATTCAATAAACTATTTTAATATTATTTGTATATTTGTTTCATGGTATATTTATATAACCGGTAAAATTGATTCTGCAACAAGTACAAAATTAATTTAAAAAACAACATGTATTTTGTTGCTAGAATTTTAATTTCAGATGTTAAACCAAATAAAATACAAAACAACTAGCGTTACCATTGTTGACCTTTTCACACTAAGTTTGCTTGCAATTTTTTTGTTTGGTAAAATAATAGGCTAAATCTAGCTTCTATGAGTTTGGAAAACTATTTGTGCATATTTATATTTTATTTTATTAAAGAGGTTTTAAATGCAGCTATAAAAAAAAGAGACAAAAATGTTGTAGAAATTTTTTTTCAGCGGCAACGCTTACTCCATAGAGTACAATTTACACTACAAACAAAAGCATATAATGATGTAAGAAAAATATGAAAATTTAGCAGAACCGAGTTGCTTAAAATTCCCTTGGGCACTTAAAGCCTTATTTTGTAAAACGCAACACAGATTTTCTTTGTTTATTTTTTGTAGTTTGAAAATGTTTCGTACACAATTGATCAACGCTAAGCGTTGCGTTTTACAAAATAAGGGCCTTAGTGGAATATTCACTCGGTAGTTTTTCTGCCCGATTTCGGAATTGTTTAATAAGTCGTTTCTGCTGATTTTCCTCAATAACATACAATATCTCTGCAGCTTTTCTGCATTTTATATTAGTTATCTTTTAACAGAATAGTTTGACCATATTCTGAACAATTTTATATATTGATTTACGACTTTCATCCGACACGTGTACAGTGTAAAGTTTAAACATGCTCCGGTTCTAGTTCTCACCATCTAAAAATATTTGAATAGTCTAAAAACTAGTGTAGCATTTTTTAGACCGATTGAGAAGTCTTAAAAATAGATTTTTTCCATTTTTTCTTTTTGCTCAGCCATATATAACTAATTGTATCCAAAATCTCTTAATATTTTTTTCAAATTACGCGGAGTTTTATCTTTCCAAAATGCTACAAATCGCAAAAATCCAATCACCAGTAATAAAGTTATGACATAAAATATCATCCACTTAATGGTACTTTTAGGGTTATATTAGCAGCTTCATACTTGAGTGTGTTTTTCATTTTCAAAGCCACATATTTTGAGTTTCACTTTTGAGATCATCCCAAAATGGTTGAACTTTCTCTGAAACTGTGTTTCTTATAATATGTTGTCAAACAAAAATATTTGCTTTTATTTGTTGAATTAAATTTGTTGGGTTTTTTCGATTTTCCCCTTATATTTACAGACAGCACACCTAAGGGTGTTTTTTTATTATATTCAAATCCGCAATATTTTGAGTTGTACTTATTACATCATCTTAAAATTGTACGAATAGCTTAAGAAATGTGTTTTATATAACACTCTAAATAATTCAATGTATATTTAATTTTAAACCAAATGTTTTGTGGTGTTTGTGATTATCCCTTATGTTTACAGGCAGCATACCTCAAAGAGTTTTTCAGTTTCGAATCAATATATTTAGAGTTGTACTTAACGCACGAAAAAATAGTATATTGTATAATACTATAGAAAAATCTATATCAGGGACCGAAAATAACAGTTATTATCAAAATTTCAGTTCAAAAAGTCAGACAGAAATAATTTGTCTATACGATATTTGAGTATAGCATTGTGATGGTCATAAGCTAAGGAATAAAAACCTAAAAATACTTTTATTTTATTACTTTTTTCAAAAAAGTCAAAATATAACTGTTATTTTTTTTACTCATACTTTTTCGGTCAAAAATAGAAGTTAAAATTTTACCGATATTTTTTTGGTCAAAAATAGAAGTTAAAATTTTACCGATTTTTTTTTGTCAAAAATAAAAGTTAAAATGTGACTGATATTTTTTTAGTCAAAAATAAAAGTTAACATTTGACCGATATTTTTTTGGTCAAAAATAAAAGTTAAAATGTTAATGATATTTTTTTGGTCAAAAATAAAAGTTATATTTTGACCGATATTTTTTTTGTAAAAAATAAAAGCTAAAATTTAAACGGATTTAGAATTCGCTACCCCAGCATTCTTTATTTAATTGAACCACTTTTCATGCTTGATATTAGTGAGCAGGAGCATCAACTATTGAACTAATTTATTTAACGAAATTATATATAAGAGCTATTGATGCTCCTTATATTTACTTACAAGTTAAATCGATGTGTATTGGTAGGATATTCACCATGTGAGATTATTAGCTCCAAATATTACTTGCTCTTTTTTGAAATTTTAACTTTTATTTTTGACCAAAAAAATATTGGTAAAATTTTAACTTTTATTTTTGACCGCAAAAATATCGGTCAAATTTTAACTTTTATTTTTGACTAAAAAAATATTAGTCAAGTTTTAACTTTTATTTTTGAGCAAAAAAATATCGGTCAAATTTTAGCTTTTATTTTTGACCAAAAAAATATCAGTCAAACTTTAACTTTTATTTTTGACCCAAAAAATAATAGTCAAAAAATAACCAATATTTTTTGACCGAAAACATATTGGTCCAAAAATAACTTATTACGTATTTGACTTTTTCGAAAAAAGTCATAACAGTTACGGTCCCTGATCTATATACATATACATACTTTTGGTTTCAACCAATTTTTTGTTTGTTTTTTGATTATGCCCTTATCTCTATTGTTAGCATACCTGCCGCCTGCTGCCTGTGGACATAAGGGGATAATCACAAAAATCGCAAAAATAGCTAAAACAAAAAATATATGCATAGAATTTTTACAGTATAATAAAATATACTATTCTATAGCTATTGTAAAAATATTAAGATGCTGCATTAAGTAGAACTCAAATATATTGATTTGAAAATGAAAAACAATCTCAGATATGCTGCCTGTAAACATAAAGAAAGGGATAATCACAAACACCACAAAAAATTTGGTTTAAAATATATGTACATACGTATAACTATTTAACAGTGTTATAGAAAACACTTTTCTTAAGCTATTCATACATTTTTAAGATGATGTAATAAGTGCAACTCAAAATATTGCGATTTGAAAATAAAAAAACACCCTGGGATTAATTTTTGACAGTTTTCCAGAAATTTCTAGTTTTTGTACGGCTTTTCCTTTACATTATTCCGACAGGTTGTAAAAAGTATTACAAAAGTCTGACCATTTTCTGCCGTTTTGTCAGACATCATTTCGACATTGTTCAGAATTTCTTTAGTAGTATCTGGGACAAATTGTAATAGTTCTAGGAATTTCCTCAGACAACAAGGTCCGCTTTTGTGCCAATTACTTTTATGATTTTTGTACGTTGTCTGATCGACTTCAGACTGAACTCTGACTGAATTCGACAGAAAATGGTTGCTGGGTTGTTTATTGAAAAATTATTCACAACCCAAACTTAAAAGTAAATACATACTATCAGCTATGGAACCAATTTAGGATTACAATGTAATCCTTAATTGGTTCCATAGCTGTAATCATTACATACATGAACTGGTTCTTGTTGTGTATATATGTATTTTTCTAAATCTATCTACATTGATTTGCTTGTGTACCTGTAGAATTACAATTTTGTAGGAAATGAACAATACTAACATAATAAATACATACATACATATACATATATGTATGTATAAATGATATTTGCATGAATATACAGTACAACCTCCTTAATACCGTTATAGTTTGAACATTCTCCGGATTGATGAATCGTCCGAACTACACATACAATTTTTTTAAAATTAAAACATCAACATTTTTATTATGATGGGTTAATAAGAACGAAAGATAGTCAAGAACCGGAAAACATTTTTTATTTGTTCGTTATAAAGAGCTGCACAAGCAGCGTTGCCAGAAGCTTTCCGAAGAAAATCATCAATTGGCGAAATAAAAATCATATTTTGACATAAAAAATCATCATAAATATTTTATTCCAAAATGTTATTCAAAGCAAAGAAAAAAATGAAACTTTTTTATAAAACTAAAACAAAAACGCATTCTTAAAAGTTTATACCATTTCCCTACATTACACTTCCTTCTAGATAGGAGAGTTAATACTTTTTTGGTAACCAAATATATAAAATATTCTTGTACGTTTTAAAATTTTATGTAATTTTTTTTTCAATTATGTAATTTATGTAATTTTTTTAATGTAATTTATGTAATTTTTTTCAATTATAGTAAAAATTCGTGAAAAAGAATTAAGATCAGGAGCAATCCCCAAAATATATTAAAAATTGTCATGACGGGAGGAATATATAATAACGTGGCAAAGTCACTTCCACCGCGAAAATGATAAAATTCATGCACAAAATTATAAAGAAGCTTGGTAAACATAGCTCGAGTAAATATTAAAAATATGCTTATATCAGCAAAAAAGCTTTAAATTGATCAGTATCACTAAGATTAAAAATTTTATGATATTTTCTCAAAAGCTTTTTTAAATCACTTATGAAAGTCACAAAAAATGCAACAAATATATATTACGCCCGCTTCGCGCGCTTGAAGTTCGCTTTATGACTATAAGGTATCTATAAAATATAATAATATAGCGTTCTTTATATATTTGTTTAAAGTTCCCGTTATGCAAAATAAACAGTGCTACCAACGTTAAAAAAACAAAGAAATCTTTCTAGTTTCCAACAACATTTATATTAGTAAAATAGGGAACATTTTCGTTTTTTTCTATTTTAACTTAGAATTGAGATATTTCATCGCGGTAAAAAGTACCCTATGTTTGAATCAGGACTTTAAAGTACCTCCATTCCAAATTTCATGAAAATCCATTCAGTGGTTTTTGCGTGAATCGTGTTCGGACAGACAGACACAGACAAAAATTCCAAAATTTGGTGTTTTGTTCTCTACATCGATTACTGTTTACGCCACCATAAAAATTTTCAAAAAATATTTCATCTACAGACACTCCCCTTTTACAGTTTTATTATATGTATAGATTACATTATTCTACATCTTCACGAGTTTCCCAAAACTTTTGAATGTTAAAAAATTTCCTCTGAAAAATTAACTTAATAAAATATGTAACGAAAAAACAAGTTCCGAAAAGTTTCCAAAAACATATGTTTGAAGTATGTAAGGGTTTTCTTATGTCAAATAAATGTTTTTTTTGCTCTGTTTTACTAAAACTGCATCATCGCAATGTGATTTGATATTTTTGACGCAGCCAAAAACTATAGAAATCAATGAAACATATATCTTTATACAGTGGTGGAAGAAATAATAGGGACACATACAGTTTTCAGTATTTTCTTAAATATTTATAAGCTTTTGCATAAATAAAATTAAATATACAAATTAAAATCGTCCATGTAAAAAATACAACAAAAGTACAATCCTGCTACATTCGAAAATTTATATAATTCAAAAATATATGTATATGTACCTGGAAAAAATAATAGGGACATTTTATATATTACAGAGCAAAATTATCTTTTACTATTTAATCCTAATATTATTCCAATATTTGGTAGAAGCTCCTCTTTGAATACTTGCTGACAACGTCACATCGTTGAACTCAGAAGATTGGCGCAGATATCCTTAGAATTGGAGTACTAAGGTTACTGAATTGTGTCCCACATAACCTGTTTATTTGCAAGTTTTTACGTTCTAACGTTTTATTTTTAGAGCTCTACAGAGGCGCTCTATGGGATTCGAGTGTGGTGATTGGGACTGTGACTCCATAAAATTTTAGTTCAAAAAAGTTTATGAGACGTTATTGTGAAAAAAGAAATTACCCCTATTATCTCTTCCACCACTGTATATCCTTATAAAAAAAAAATTGCGAAGAATAGTTAAGCAGGGTAGACACTATCGAACACGAGTGACAGTTTTGCTTTAATTTTTGTTTGCTAGATAGTGTGGGCACTAATTTCGTCATTCAACAAACAGTCAATTACAAAAAAAAAAAATTATAGTTGATTGACAAGTCAGCGGCCATATTGGTTTTTGGCTGATAGTGTGTACCAAACAGTGTCAGTCAAGAGTTTTATTTGTAGCATGAAAATTACAAATTGCTATTAAGAGTGATTTGTTAAAAGCATTTCTCTGGTACTATGATATGGAATGTTGTCTTGGGATATAACAGGATTAAGAGGTAACTCGTGATGTTAAAACAAAAGCATCTCAGGACTTGCTATATATTATGAAAAAAATTTAATTATTATCAACGAAGTGTATCCATTTTTCTTACTTTCTATGTTTTCTAGTAAATTATTTTCTTGAATGGCTTTTAACACCCAACATTAATGTAGTTTTGTTATTCAAAACCGTCATTAAAAGCTGATGAATTTTTGACCATCACTCAAGTTCGATAATATGTACACCGCTTTACGCATTCAAAGTCGCTAAAATGGAAAAGTGATAATTTTAGAAGAACTAACTAAATTCGGAGAACAGAGAAATATTATTATCCAAAATTCAAAATACTTTAATCAGAGAAATTTCACGCACTACAAAATAACCTACCATAAACTTTTATGTTAAAAACTATGGAAAATTATAAATTAATTGATCTAAATAACCATTTAAAATATTTAAAAGCAAGTATGAAAAATCATCATTTGGGTGAACGAAAAATCATCATTTGGGAAAGAAAATCATCAAATCATATTTTGCTTTAAAAATCATCAAAAATATGATAAAATCATCATTCTGGCAACGCTGTGCACAAGCATAAAAAAATGGCTTACAAGCAATTTCAATAAATTCAAATAGTGTGTGTATAAAACTCTCTCATTACGAAACACATGCTTGCAAAAACATTTGTTTTGTTTTACGATAAAACTATTGAAGAATAGTAGAACAATGTTGAAATAGAATAAAGCTGAATCAGAACAAAGATGAAGTAGAACATTAAAACTGAAATAGAACATTCAAAACATGTTTGTATGTGTTGATTATATGTAGATATAGACCAAAGAAAAATTTGCATAGGGAGAAACATTTGCGTTTCGTTATGAATATGAAAAACCTTAAAAAAGTTTTTAGTTACAATAAATTAATATACATATGTTCACACATTTAATGTTTCCATTACTGTTTTTAATCTAATGATAACTGTGAATTTTTATAATTCTTATTTACGTTTTTTGTATATGTTCTAGTGCACTCGATCCTTTTGCTATAATTTACCGTTTCTTTATGTCATTGTGGCTTTTTGTGTTGGTATTCTACTTGTTTTGGAAACGCAAGCACTAACAAAGCTTTAGACAAAAACTTTTCAAATTATGCTTGGTTTGTTTTAGTGAGAGTCATGTTTTGTTAGTTTTGTTTTGGAATTTATGTTTACAGTAAAATACAGTGCTGGGAAGTAGTGTGAAATAGAACACAGAACATTTAGAATATTTTGCGCAGCTCTTTACTTTTCATAACAAAGAAACTAATCACAAACATTCATGTTCATTGCGAATACAACTGATTAAAACTGATTGTTTGAAATGAGCTATTGCGTTTACAATCATTACTTGTTAATGAATAAAAATAATCGCTTCAAAAAAAATCAGAGTACGTGATTGGGTATACTTGCAAGTTTGACACTTGTTGCAGCTCACTGATGTTTATTATTTTCTTTAGTCTACTTATGTCCATACTAGTCAACTTTTGCTGCTCAACTTTTGAGTTTATTGGAGAGAAGTGAAAAGCTTGAGAAGGGGTACACTCAGGGGTACCAGATGATTTGGACAAAAAAATCGGCATATTTTCCAAATAAAATCGGCATTATCGGCACTTCAATTTAAAAAAATCGGCAAATTCAAAATACACATTTTAAATACAATAAACCATATTTTTATTAACAAAACAGAAGAATTCAGCATTAACTAATGCTTATAACATAAAAATGAATGAAAATAAAATAGAAAAAGAAATTTTAATTGAATTGTGACAAGAAAGCGGAACTCTTTGTCTGAGGAACTTCTAAAAACTTTGCCGAAATGTCTCAATGAATGCTGTAGAAATTCTGAAGAATTTTCTGGGGAAATTCAAAAGGAGTTTTCGATATGTCTGAACGATATCGGAAAAATGTCTGACAAAACATCAGAAAATATCTGACGAAATTCGGAAATTAAATTTGAAATTTATCAGAGATGTCGTATTAAATTCTCACATAGAATCAAAATGTTGTAAGACCTCTTTGACTCTTCTTCTCGCATACATTTTTATGCTGCCAATGGTAGCTCATCAGAAAACATTTACATTTATTTTATAAGTTTAAAAGTTCAAACATTTGTGCGCAAACTCTAAAGACATAAATGAGAACTATTACAAAAACTAAAATCCGACAATGTGCAGAAGAGGCTGCTAAGACGTAGATCAGAAAATGTGCAGACTGTTTTGTTAAATGTCTTAAAGGAAATTAATCGGATAATATTTCAGAAAATTTGCAGAAACATCGTGTCAGAAAACTGCCGACTAATCTGCCAAATGCCTGAGGAAATTTTATACAGCTTGGTTCAGTCTGGTAATTGTAAATAAACCTAACCCTTTTTCTCTGTAGTAAAAGCGCTGACTGATTAGCAGTTGCCTCCGTTTAATGTAACTGTATATATTATATTCCAGTGTTGCCCAAAATTAATAAATTATAATAAAACAAACAAAGTTACCCTGTGTTAGGTGTTTGTAAAAAAATCGGGATTTTTGGAGCAAAAATCGGCAAATCGGCACTTTGATAGTTTTAAGGCAAAAAATCGGCAAAATGCCGATAAATCGGCAAATATGGCAGGCCTGGCTACACTGCTTCATGTACATGCAACTCTCTCTTGCTTTTTTTTTCTTCGTAATATTAAGCAACAACAAACTCTATGTAAAAAAACAAAAGCTGCACAAAAAGAATTTCATTATATGGACACGAATGCAACTTCCAAAGATAATTTAAGAAAGTTGCACAAGCAAAAGTGGACTCGTATGGACATGGACTTACTATTCAATTCAATTGGTTGCCTTTTTTCCAACTCTAACTGTAGTTGTAAAGGCGATTGAAAATAAATATAAAAAACAACAACAGCTACATATTGTTCTCGCAAACAATAATGAGCTACGATGCCAACATGTATTTTTACGCGGGCACTCGCATATTTATAATTAAACATTTTTCTTTTGGAATTATTGAATTAAATCAATTTTAATATGTATGTAGAGGAGATGTTTTCATTCGCTGCGATTGTGAACTATTCATGAAGGCAAAAACTCACCGATGTACATAAATTTTGAAATGCTTGTCTTAAGAAAAGTTAACAGTGTGTATGAAATATTATATGGCCTTGCTTTGCCGGCCAATAGTAAATATTTGGAAGCAAAAACGCTAAGAAAAATATTTATTAGCATGAAAAATATTTATTAGCATGAAAAATATTTATTAACATGAAAACTTATAGGAGCGAATGATATTATTTTCGAATGGAAATTTTAATGAAATAGTAAGTTTGCACTACCAGTATATTCTTACTGATTGCACAGTGCAACCCTATACTCAGTTTGGCGAATTTGGTGACCAAAAAAAAAAAAGTTGTCATCAGTTTTTGGCCAACAGCTAATTCAAACTTGGTGATACCGCTTAACTATACATATATGGCAATAATGTAGCTAAGAGTATATTAAACAAACTTTATTAACATTTTATACCAAAAAAATAATTTATTTGTGCACTTCTTTTTTAATATAGGAAAAACGATTTTTTTTTCAGAATAACTTACACGACCTCTAATTTTTGGCTAACAATATTTAGCAAAGTTGTAGCTACGGTAAATCTGAGCAAGTTTTGTAAGCATATTAATACAATTTGAACGGTGTCTAGGCACCATAATAGATCATACTAATAGCTCATACTATAAAAATTTAATTTTTTTGCTATTTTTTATGCTAATTTTTCACTAACACTATTTGGCAAAACAACAAACCCTAAAAAATATTAAATACTAAAATCAACAACACAAGAAAAGGAACAACCACAAAGAAAGTAAAAAAATACAATAAAAATATAGCCTAACTATTAGGGTATTCATTCGGCTAACCGTTAATCGGTTAATCGGTTAATTACTACCCGATTAACTGATCGGTTAATTTAAAATTACAGTCGATTAACCGACGTAACAAAATTTTTAGGTTTTTGTATTATTGTAACATATTTTTTGCGTGTTTAATTATTTGTCTCGTCTCATATACAAAAGGTATGTGTTTAGAAATTATTTTTCATGCAAACAAAGAAGTGATCTTAACTTAAGTAAAACTTTAAAACCTTTCGACGTGGCTATAAAAGAGCTTAATAAAGACTGTCCTACTCTAATTGAACTTGAGGGAAGTATTAAGTTTTTATTTAATAATTTAATAAAAGCCAATAATACTATTGCCAACGACTAAATTAAAAATCTAAGGATTAGATTTAATGAGAAGCGAATTCAATTAGTTTATACCTCCACTCAGGAATATTTCCTGCTAGCAACAGTGTTTTAAAATACAGTACAAAAACGGTAACTGAGGAATTCGGAAGTAAAATTTTTTGCAGAATGTTCGCTGCTGAACTCTGCCAGTATGAGTCAGATGATCACCTGGCAACAGAAGAAACTATCGGTAGTAATACAAGAAATCTTTTAACAGAATTAACCGAAACAATTAGAAGTGTTAAGAAATTGAGAAAATTAAAACAGGACATAATGGAAGATTTTATATGTTTAGAGAAATCCATGAAAAGTACTGAGGAACTGGATATTATGTATTATGGACTGCTTTTGATTTATTCATCGTCTACGATAAGTGAAAGGACTTTTCCAAGTCAAGTTTTATCAAAAATAAAGAAACTAATCGTTTAAATCCTAAACATTTAAACCAAATTATTATTCTGAAAGATTGTTTTAGAAGATCTCCTTATACTTTTGAAATAACTAATAAAATGATAACACAAACTTCTTAATTTTTTAATTAATACATATTTATGATTTTTATTTGCTTGATTTAGTTCAAGAATTGTTATGTTTGTTATATTCTTGTTTGTTTTACTAATAGACTCGAAATATTAAATAATTTATTCATTTGTGTTTGTTGAAATTATTTGATTTATGAAAAAACTATTAATCGGTTAACCGATTAATATCAAAATTGGCCGATTATTAACCGATTAAGTCAAACCTCGATTAATTAATCGAGCGATTAACCGATTAAAGCAAAAGCCCGATTAAATTAATACCCTACTAACTATTGAAAAACGAAAATGTTTAAGGCACAAAGTAGTTTTTATGGGGTGTTTATGGTGCCTAGATACGTTCAGATTGTATTGATATGTTCACAAAAGTTGCTCAGATTTACCGTATCTACAACTTTGCTAAATATTGTAAGCCTGTAAGTTATTCTAAAAAAGTAAAAAAGTTTATATTAAAAAAAGGACGAATAAATAATTTTTTGGCAATAAATGTTAATAATAAAGTTTGTTTAGCGGACTCTTAGCTACTTGGCTACATTATTGCCATGTATAGTTTAGCGGTATCACCAAGTTTGAATTAGCTGTTGGCCAAAAACTGATGGCACTTTTGTTTGAGGGCCCACTGATTTTCATAAACTTTGGAGACATATAAAAAAGAATTAGTCATGAAATTCGCCAAATACTAACCTATAGTAGTACAATCGAGCTTGAGCTGTTTAATCAGTGTGGTTTTCCAAAAGTCTGTGTTTGTCGCATAGTATTACTGAAAAAATGCAGTAATCAGTAAATTTTTACTGATAATGAAATTTAATTTACATTAGCAGCAGTGTAGCCAGGAGCTGGAAGAAAAAAGAAGCTAAATCGGTCTGTTTAAAAGGCTAGAAAAGGCTAAATCGCACAAAAATAAAAGCTAAAAGAAGACCAAATATTTTTTATTGAAAACTCAATGTTTTCTTTGTTATTTAATATGTAAAAATATATATACATGTTAACTGTTATTAACCTTCCTATACCCGCGCTAATTTTTATAACACATGTACCCGCGCACGGTCTCAGACCGAAAGTTTGAACTAGATGAAACACTAGTTTTTTGAAACAAAACTAAAAAAAAGATTCTTTTTTAATCTCAATGATATAATAAAAAATAAAATCACGCATTAAATTTGTATTCACTATTTTATTGATTTTTAGTCCTTAACAAATAAGCCATCAAAATCGATAGTTTTTCTTAGACATTACAAAAACAAAACAAAAACATATTTGATAACTTATACCAACTTAAAAGCACTTCTTGCACAATACATAAATCAAAAGTTAACTTAGTTTTCAGCCTTTAAATAAAAATCAGGGCGTACCGCACTGCATGATTTACTTTCACAAAAGGTTACACATATACCCGCGTCGGTCTCACAGAACAATTGTTACGAAATACACCAACACGGTTGTCTAGTGCAAACACCAAATCAGCACTAAAACGGAGCTTGTAAAAAAAGCGGAAGCTAACAGAAAATTCAACTTTGTAGAGTTTCTGGGAGAAAAAAATATTTGCGTAAGGGCCCAATAAACTCACATACATGAATGACATACTTGAAAACTGACAAACATTGGTATTTGTCAGTTTGTCTCCTCACACTGTTCATGGAAACTGACAAACATGTATTTAAAAATTTTTCAAAAGAAAACTGAAAAATGTTTCCAATTTTCAATCATATTTAAACTAGAAAAAATTGCTACAAAACCAATTGTAATTTCAAATTTGAATTGAAAAATATAAATAATTTAAAAAATATGTTGCTGCGTATGAAAAAAATTTAAATTTTGTACGTTTTCCTTTGATATTTACATTCAAGCAGCGTTGCCAGAAGATTTCATCATTTGACAAAATGAAAATCATATTTTGACATAAAAAATCATCATAAATTTTTTATTTCAAAATATTATTCAAAGTGAAGCTGAACAATGAAACTTTTATATGAAACTAAAACAAAAACGCGTTTTTATAAGTTTGTATGATTTCCGCAGATTTTCTTTTCTAGGTAGGGAGTTAATAAGATTCTTATATTTTTAAAAATTCGATGTAAAAGTTAAAATATGTGGAACTGAAATAAATTCGAGAGCAATCCCCAAAAAAATGTTTATATTAAAAATCACCATGACTGTAAGAATGTACATAAACGCGGCAGAATCACTTCCACCTCGAAAATGATCTATTTCACGAACAAATTTCCAAAATTATAAAGAAGCTAGGAAAAACTCGAAAAACACAACTCAAGTACATGTCGAAAATTCGCTAAAACATGTTAACATCAGAAAAAAGCTTTAAATTGGTTGGATATCACTAAAAGCAATATGTACTTTTAGGATATTTTCGGTAAACCTTTTTTAAATCACTAAAAAATGCAACAAATATATTTTATTCTCTATATTTTACGAGTTTCCCAAAAACTTCAAAGATATAAAAATTTCCTTAATCTCGAAGAAGTTTAATTTTATAAAATGGTATTGTCCAAAAACATATGCATAAAATATGTAAAGTTTTTCTAAAGTAAAAGAAATGTTTTTGTTGCTTTGATATACATACATATTACTAAAACCGCATCATTACAATGTGATTTGATATTTTGGAGGCACCAAAAAACAAAAGAAATTAAAGAAAAATAGAGAAAATTCCGAAAAATAGTTAACCAGGGTACACACTGCGTAGTATGTATAAAAAAAGTATTTGCTTTTTACTTAAAAATTTGTTTTAAAACAGAAAAATTCTTAGTTTTATATATAATAATTTCCGGAATTTTGCGTTTTAAAACTAATTTTTAAGTAAAAAGCAAATATGTACTTATTTTATTCATACTACCCCACTATCGAACATGAATAACAAACAGTTTGCTCAAATGTTCGCATAAACGCGGAAAATGATTTTTTAAAACAATTTTTATGATGCTATGAAATGAAACGTTGTCTTTCGTATATAAAAAGACTATGTGTGATGCATGATGTTAAAACAAAAGCATCCTAGTAGTTGTTATATATTATGAAAAAATTAAAATAAATTATTATGAACGAAGCGCGATCAATTTTCGTACTTTCCATGTTTTCCAGTAAAATTTTTTTCTGAATGGCGGTTTTAGCACCCAAAATGAATGATAGTTTTGTCACTATCAGCCAAGGCTGATGAATTTTGACATGTTCGATAGTGTGTACCTTGCATTATACTTAAAAGTCGCTAAAAAGGAAAAGTGTTTACTTTATAAGAACTAGCCAAATATGGAGAATAAAGAAGTATATTCCAAAATGCAAAATACTTTAATCAGAGAAAGTTCACATGAACAGAATATACTATTATAATTCGTATTCTATTACTAAATTCATAAATTCAAATATTTATTTTACGGAAATGGGACCTATCACAAAATTCGTAAATATTTAATAAAAAAAACGAATTTTTTTTCTATCAAAATTTTGTATTGGAATATTTAAAAACAACAGAAAAAAATAATAAAATTTAAAAACAAATTCAAAGACATGTGTGTTTAAATAAACCCCTATGATAATTTTTTCTGCGTAGTTACATTAATGTAAGGCACAATGCACTACCATAAACTTTTATGTTAAAAACTATGGACAATTATATTAATTGATTCAAGTAATTAAACACGACATAAATTTAAAAAATCAAAAAAAACCCGACTGCGTAAAAAAATAAAAGAAAACAACTTTAAACCGTCACAGATCCTAAATGGTCATTCGAAATTAAAAATCATAAGAGAAACCTAAAAATGATTTTCAAATACCTGTCGAATGATATCCATTTTGATATTGTTCGTCGACTTTTTATTTTTTCCGTATTCACAAATTGGCGTCTGTTGGCCGCCATATTGAATTTTGACTATTGTCATATCTTTAGTGACACTCCCGGAATTAAGACAAATCGATTGACGTAAGAATTATCAAAATCGGCCTCCGCGTTCGGTTTATATAGTGCCGCGAAGGAACACACATACATAAATACATACATAGACTGATAAACACATTACCCTTCTTTGCGACGCTCAGTCGGGTAAAAAGGCAGGTTTTTCAATAACTATTTAAAATATGTATGTTCAAGCAAGTATAAAAAATCATCATTTGGGAGAAAAAATCATCTTTTGGGAAAGAAAATCATTAAATCATATTTTAGTTTAAAAATCAACAAAAATATGATCATTCTGGCAACGCTGCATTCAAGTATGTCACTCTTCCCCTTACACCATATGAAATGTGTGAGCAAAGAAGAAATTATTAAAACTTTTTAATATTCGTCCAACATGTATGTCATACTAAAAATTTAACCATACGCAGTCAGGGAATCTGTCCAACATGGCATGTATGTCATACAAATATGTGAGTATAGGGTACCCTTAAAATCGTATTGTCGGTCTCACAGACCAACGCGCGGGTATAGGAAGGTTAAATAAGAAGGTTGAAGTAGATAATGAAAAAGAAAGAAAAAACAAAGGTGCATAGTTTTAAACATATCAATGGTTTTAAATACATTAAAAATGAAAAATACATACGGATTCACAGCTTAATTTAGGCAGTGTATAACTTTTTTTAAGACTATAACAAGGAAACTAAAAGGAGTACAAAAATAATTTTGGTACCATTTTATAGCGATAAATGTCGAGCTTAACAATAAATATGCATTTATTGCAAGCAAAAGCACACATGAAAATGCCTTGAAAATCGGTGGTTCCTTGAGTAATCGTTAGGGTATTCACTCGAATAATGTTTGCTCGATTAATCGAATAATTAAAGTCAAATAATGTTCGATCAAACAAAGAATTTAAGTTTCGAGTAAAAATTTATTCGAGTAATTTAGGTCGATTAATCGAATAACTCGATTAAAAAATTTTATGTAAATGTTTTCTTTTTTAATGAGTTTTTGTAGATTTCTTAATAAAAAGTGGAAACATTTTTAATTTATATGAAATTTTGCCATTCAATTCGAACGTAATTTCATACTAATAGTCCGCATGATCAAAAAATTAAGTTAATAATGTAGTAAGAATAATAGGGAGAAAGAAACCAACTTCAAATGTCTTTAAAAAAAATTCAGAAATATAAACATCAAACAAAAATTATTTGAAATAAAGAAGATTTTCGAGAGCAAATGTTTCGTAAAATATCGAATGTAATGTTCGGAATTATAAAAGCCTTAAGGTACGGTCACACTTGGCAAATACTTGCCGAAAAAAACGTAACCCACAGAAAAGTTAACTGTATTTCCTTTAATTACAATATATATATTTTTTAATATGGGTTCCCATTTATTAAATATAATATAAAAATAGCTTTTTGCAGCATAACTTATTTTGTGATAAAAAAACAAGTTAAATCAAACTAACTCTGAGCAAATGTAGTGGTTACGTTTTTTTGGCAAATATTTCCAAAGTGTCACCGTATTTATATTTATACAACAATAATGTTATGCCAATTCCGATTATTTTTATTCTGCATTGAATACAGGACAGGTCGAAATGGTATTAAATATTTCCTGGCGCAAAATTTTCTCAAAGCCCGACATTTGAATAGTGAAAAAAAACTATTTTAAAGGATCAGTTTATGATCTAACTTATGTAGAAATGTTGTGTTTTCTTTGGTTTTTATTACTAAAATATATGAAAACGCGAAAAAACTGGTTTTGTTTTATTTTTGTCCACAAAAATGTACAAAAAACCGATTAAATTCAATCATTTTCCGATTAACTCGAATAATTTTTAGCAGTAAAGCTTACTCGAATAACTCGAACGAAAAAAAGTTTTACTCGATTGCTCCAGTAATTTAAAAACCTCAATTTCGATTAATTGATTAATCGAACAACTGAAAAGTCGATTAAAATGAATATCCTAGTAATCGTGGATGTCCGTTTTTGTCGATTTTGAGTTATTGCGGGCGAATTGCATTATTTTATGCACAATATGCTTTTTACATGAACGAAAAATGTTGCTAATAACATGAACCAACTCTGAATTTTGTTCTAAAAACAACGTAACTTCTTCATTTATTCAAATATTTTTCAGCTCTAATAAACTAAATCAACGTACAATTGCGTGCTGAACAGTGCTGCCAATGAAGAATTTGGAAATTGCACAGACCGTGTCCCAAATTACACATATGAAGAAAAATTACACATAATATTTTTTCCATAATTTAATTAATAAGATGCAAAATAATTTTAACTTCGTCTTTCGGTTTATACAAAATAGGGTTTTAAAATGAAAAAGTCCGTTAAATGAATCCAAACTTGAATCAGGGAACTTGTTCCCGAAACTCACTCATTTTTGCGAACAACATGTTCTTCATTAAGAGCACATTCATTTGTCGTCGATACGCCAGTAAAACGCACCACGCATTACAGAGAGAATTCCTTGTTTAGCCGGATAGTTCGTATGTGGAATAAACTCCCTGCAGAAGTCTTTCCTGTCACTTTCAATGTTGGAAAGTTTAAATAAAATGTCCATAAACACTACTCCATCTTTCATCCTTCCCTTAACCAATTTTCCTAATTCCGGCACAATGCCTTGCATGAGTAGTGGCCATCCCCTGAGTGCTGGTCTTTTTAAAAAAATGCCTAAAGCATATGACAAAATCTCAATTAGGTTTAATTTCCATGTCATCTGTGCTTTAGCATTGATCCTCTGACTTTTGAAGGGTCTACAAAAACTTCTAGTTTTAAAAAGCTTCTTATAGATTCATCCTGTTTTAAAACGCGAATGACACATGAATGCATATGAATGCATTAAAAGCCATCTAGTAATACTATTTGTGATACTATTTTCTACACCTCAGTCTTGAAGCAAAGCACTCTTGTAATTCTTGTAGATTTTTTGACGAATGTATTTTTCATCCCAAGTTGCGCAATAAATCTTCAAAATGGGTGACTAATTATAGGCAAGATTTAAATGGTACTAAGTATGTCAAAAGAGGAGAGCATTTAATCAAAGCAATATCTGACTTTTAATTTTTCAAAAACTATACCGAGTTTTATTGTTGAAATATTAAGTTGGGATTATGGGATGCAAATCCTACCATATTTGTGAATATAAATAATAAAATTTTCTAAAATAGAATTTTTCAAAAGATTAAAAATATTAGTAAAAGTAGTTCACACACATTCCTCAAAATCAATCTCCCCTATTATGAATGGCGGGCGTCGACTTCACATCAACACGGCAGCAAAAAGTTGTCCTTGTCTTCTCTTTTTCGACAACAATTGATTTATATTAACATGCTAGGCTGATTTCATTACTGTCAGTTGCTTTCGACCACGAGTAGACAAGTGAAATTTTTTTACTGTCGTGTTGATGTGACGTCGACGACGCCATTCATAATAAGAGGGAGTAATTATGTAAAAAACCGACAACACTACAAGGAGAAAATCCAAAATTTTTCATAGTTTGAAATCTTTCACGCTTTTCAAAAAAAATTGGTATTTAGAGCATAAATCAGTATTTCGGGTGGCAACTTTGACCGTCCGACTTTCACTTAAAGTTCTATTGGACCATACCGCAAGCATACACTTTCAAATAAAAAAAGTTTTTTTCAAAGTCAGTCCATAAATTGCGAAGTTGTTCGATAATCAATTTTTCTGGCGGTCAAATAGCCCATTCGATTAAAAAGGGCCCTAAAATCCAAACAAACCCTTTCAAACAAAAATATTTTGAAAACCAGTCCATAAATAAGAGTTGTGCTTGTTGCAAACTCTTTAAAGCAAAACAATAATTTTGAAAATCGGTTCAAATGACGAGAGTAATACGTGAGCAAATTTTGTACTACACAAACATAAAAAAGTAAAGAAAAAATACATACGAATTGATACCTCCACCTTTTTTGAAGTCGGTTAAAAAAAGCATTCTGAGTACTGGACGTTTTCTCATAAAAAAATTTTGTTTATAGAAATTTGTTTTGTTGTTTCTACTATTATAATAAAAAACTAGAGATGTGCGCGTGAGTGAGTTTTCGCTTACGATCACGCACGATCACGAAAATAATAATTTTTTTTTCATGCACGCTCACGCACAGCAAATTTTAAGATTCTCACGATCACGTACGCTCACGATCAAAATTGATTTTATCACGCACGCTCACGCACGACAAAAGCTTAAGCTTTCACGATCACGCACGCTCACGGCAAATTTAATACATTTTTTTTTTAGTGATACATACATATGTATGAATCTACAGAATTTATTTCATAAGCAATAGATTAATTAACATATCTTCACATAAAAGGGTCTATCAGCATTTTTTAATTTGTAGGAGATACACATAATAAAAAGCAAATTGTTTTGATTATGAAAACGACTTAAATACATATAGGAATTCACAGCAGCGTTCTAAAATGTGTCTTAATATAACGACGTTTCAATTTTAGTATTTTGCTATGGGTTGGCAAGTTTGTTGTTTTTGTTGTGTGTGTAAATGAAATTTACTAACAGATGGCAAGTTTAAACGTCCAGAAGCATGTTTTTTTCAATGCGGCAATTTTTTAAATAGAGAATTTATGTGTGGTTTAAGTGTATTGGTTTTTCTTTGGCATGTCGATAGGTACCAAGCGCTATCGTGCTTGTGTTGTTTTTTTTTTTTTTTTGTTGTGTATTTTGAGTTTGGGTTCTATACATGTAAATAGTGAGAAATATTCGGCAAACTTCGTCGTTACTTTTATTACTTTAATATGCTGTGCTTTGTGTTGTTGCTCACTATGAAATTTTAATGTGTAACTATATTGCTATTTCCAAATTTTAACATACACATTGTGAATTCCCTAATAGATACATACATATGTATGTATTAGAGGGCTGCAAAGTGTACACAAATGTATTCGTAGAATGTACTCGTATGAATTTCGTGTGTGCATAGATGTATGTTCTTATGTATATACTTATGTATACATGCATTTATATGTGTGTACATACATAGCCACGACCAAATATACATATATACATACATACACCCATATATACAAAAAACATACATGCGTACACACACAAACATACATACGAGTACTTTCGAATATATTCGTGCAGCCCTCTAGTATGTATGTATACGTATAATCGATTATTCAGCACTATACGAATATATTTAAGAAAGAATCTGATCCGCATATTATGAAAAATTTTTTTGTGTGCATGTAATAATAACATTATTTATTAAAATGGACTTAGTGTTTACCTCCCAGATGCTTTTGAGCAGTACTACTCTCCCCTAGAACATAGGCCTTACTAGATTTGACCTATCGACAGAGGAATATTGATTCCAACAAAATAAAAAACGTACATATTTTGAAAAGATGAGACTTGGTGTAGTTTACCTCCCACGTACGGATTTAATCAATGGATGTCATTTTTAAATTAATTGCTCGCTGTCGCACAGTGTAACCTTTAATTTAAAATTTTTTTACACTGGACCCCCGATATGTGTCGATCCTATTTGCGTAGTTTCGATTTGCGTCGCTTTTCAAAATGTGGCTCTATCCTCTTTGCGTTAGTTTGATTCCGATTTGAGTCACTAAAAACAATTCGATTTTTGCACTGGTGTCATAATCACATGTGAAAATTGTTACAATTTACTTGAAAAAGGGGAATCACCATTTGATTCTATTAGGAAAGTTATTCTAAACATAGATACAAGCGTTATTTATTTAGGTTTATCAGATGAAGATAGATTAACCTAGTCTCAAATAATAGTTTATGTTTTTTCTTTAATGCATGTTTGCATATGTATGTACATATGTGGTAATATATATGAATTAACTTATAGCCTAATAGTACGTTTCCATTATGAGCAAAATAGGCCGTTTTGAGCAAAATATGTCGAAACGTTTCCATTATGCTGTAAGTGTTTTTAAGTTCGAATTTTCGTAATAAGTTTGAAATTTTTGTTGTTTTGTTTACATTCTTCTTCGAAAATAAAATGCGCGCCATATTTCTTTCCTTATGTGGGCGCAGAGCAGTGTCACTTTTTTCGCATTTGTCAATCACAGTAAATGGCTGCCCCAAGGTTGCATTTGTAATCATAGAGGCAACGCAGTGTTGCATATATAAATTTCGACATAATTTGGAGCAAAACTCGCTGTTTGAGGTGTTTTGCTCACACGACAATTGTATGGGAAAACATGTAGGAAAACACGTATTTTGCGCAAAACTCATATTTTGGCCAAAAACACGTATATGGAAACGCACTATAATTCTGTAATTTTTTCGTTCGTTATGTTATTTCACAGAACGAAAACCTTAACATAAAATTTTGTTATTCTACAGCGCTTGTGACAAATAACATTTTATGTACTGCAAGAGACTGGTTTGTGAATCAGAAAATCAAATAAAAATTACCAAATACATATTTTTTCAATTTTTAGTAGGTTTTCAAAAAACATTTGTTCTAAAGCGTCTAAATTGTTTATTCTGGCAATACATTTCAATTTAATTTTATTTTCTTGTTTTTGAGCCATTCTAAATGGTACCCTATACTCACATATTTGTATGACATACATGCCATGTTGGACATATTCCCTGACTGTGTATGGTTAAATTTTTAGTATGACATACATGTTGGACAAATATTAAAGTTTTAATAATTTCTTCTTTGCTCAAACATTTCAGATGGTGTAAGGGGAAGAGTGACATACTTGAATGTAAATATCAAAGGAAAACGTACAAAATTTAGATTTTTTCATATGTAGCGACATATTTTTTTAAATTATTTATATTTTTCAATTCAAATTTGAAATCACAATTGGCTTTGTAGCAATTTTATCTAGTTTAAATATGATTGAAAATGCGAACAAATTTTTAGTTTTCTTTTGTAAAAAATTTAAATAAATGTTTGTCAGTTTCCATGAACAGTGTGAGGAGAAAGTGACAAATACCAATGTTTGTCAGTTTTCAAGTATGTCATTCCACTTTTTCCACTTGCCAAGATCTAACATCTACCATCAATTTGCGAAGATGACAACATTTTCCCATAAGAATTATACAGGGCTAAAAATCTACATCATTCTACATCTTTAAAATATGTTCCTATCTCATTTTGTATCATCCTACATTTTTCGATAATTTTGGTGTCACCACTAGAAAAATGACATTAAATTTAAACGAAATTAAAAGCTTGTGAATGAGGGATGGCACATGAGATATTAAAATTGTACCAATTGCTGTGTAAAATTGTACTTTTTAAAAATTAATTGTACCAAAACAGCAGAAACATGTATTAAGTACAGAAAATATATCACTTTTCTATACATATATCCGTGGCAAAAATGAAAGTGTGGCCGATTTCATTAACGCCACAATGCATTGCAGTGATGGAAAGTTGTATGTGCTTTGTTGTTGTAAACAATGTAAAGTCGCATCACTGCAATGCATTGTGGCGTTTATGAAGTCGGCCTGTGCTTAAGTCGGATTTAGCAAATTGAATTTCTAATCGAAAATAGCTCATTAATGTGGACATAATAGCTATTCGAAGGTAGAACGGTATATTCTCAATAAAGCTCCGAAATACTCACCTTTTATACAATGCAAATAAATTTATAAAAATATGACTTTTTCAGACTTTAATGTTGGGTAATTCAAAGTAGTGCCATATCAGTCCTAGTTTTGATATTTCATATTATTTTATGCATGCATAAAATTGTATTTAAAATTTTGAAACAAAAAATTCATAAAATTTTACACATGTGTTTTAAGAAAAATTGTATTTCATATTCTTTGATTTTCTTTCAAATTTTGATACTTAAAATAAAATAAATTAAAATAAAATGTATAAAATAACAAAAGTTTTTGTGAAAAATAAAAGTGTAAAATATATCGCAATTTAATACGAGCGAATTTTAAAATGATCTTTTCGGGGGAAAAAATATTACCGCTCTGATACATAACCTGTTCAAAGTATCAAGTACTATTTAAATACAAAATACGGAATAGAACAATATGCAAGCTTGCTTTGAATTGCTCATATGAATCATGATCAGCAAGACCTTTAAATTAGCAGAGGCTATGTTTCGTGAGTTAACATCAAGGTCTTAAATTAGCAGAGGCTATGTTTCGTGAGTTAACATTATTGGACCACTTTCAATGTTTCTATTTTTAAGGCGAACTTTATTTTCAATACTTCGCAAAACTAAAATTTAATTCATATAAAAAGTCGCATATGTAGGAGTGGACGAAAAATGTAAAATATTTTATTACAATGGAAGAGCTGCAATAAGTAGAATTTCTAATAAATACAAAAATTATTAATTGTACTATTGGGTGTTTTTTATTGAGGTATAGAACTTTAAGTTGGCATCACTTTTTTAACTGGCGGCCATTTTGTCAGCTGTCAAGTGATTAATATTTAGTTTGGTTTGCCATTTCATCATGAACAGGTTGACAAAAGAACAACGCTTGCAAATCGTGCAAATTTATTTCGAAAATAATGGTTCAGTTCGCGAAGTTTACCGCAAGCAAAATCGCAAAATTTTGTTCAGTGATGAGGCTCATTTTTGGTTGAATGGCTACGTCAACAAGCAAAATTGCCGCATTTGGAGTGAAGAGAATCCACATGAGACCCTTGAGACGCCATTACATCCACAAAAACTGACTGTTTGGTGTGCTCTATGGGCTGGTGGAGTCATTGGGCCATACTTCTTCCGAAATAATGCTGGAGAGTCAGTTACCGTTAATGGAGACCGGTGTAGAGCCATGATAACCGACTATTTTGTTCCCGAATTGGATGGCATGAATGTGGATGAGTTGTGGTTCAACAAGACGGCGCTACATGCCACACAGCGCACGTCACAATCGATTTATTGAAGGAAACATTCGATGAGCGCATAATTTCGCGGAATGGACCTGTCAATTGGCCACCAAGATCGTGTGATTTGACACCATTGGATTATTTTCTTTGGGGATATGTGAAGTCGCTCGTCTACGCCAACAAACCAGAAACGTTAGGGGACTTGGAAGCCAACATTCGTGGCGTTATTGCCAACATACGGCCCCATATGCTCGAAAAAGTGGTTGAAAATTGGACCTGTAGAATTGGCTTTATTCGAGCCAGCCGCGGCGGCCACATGCCCGAAATCATATTTAAACATTAATGGCATAAAATTATCCTTCCAATAAAGCCAAATTGATGGACATTAAAACGATTTTCTTGTGTTTTATTTCAATTCGAAGTTCTATACCTCTAAAAAAAACACCCTGTATATAAGCCATTGGTATACCATTGTACTTTTAAAATCTGAATTGTACTAAGAGTGGTACAATTGTACCAATTTTGCCATCCCTGATGTGAACAGTTTTCAGATTTATGTGTGAAAATTTATGCAACAATAATTAAATATATAATAAAGTTTTATCTCCTTCCTCTAAGATGGGTTTTTATTAATTAAAACACTGACTAATTATTGCTATTTTCATTTTATATTGCAAACAATTAATTTCTTGTTTTTATTAATAAATTACATTTTTTAATTTATTACGAACAATGTGACTTTTCATATATCTGACATTTTGAAGATGGTAGATTTTAGATGTTGCAAGTTTAAATCCATGTTTCACATTTTCAACATTTTCAATGCGTTCCTGCGAAATGTATGCAGGTGTAAAAAGCCTATTAAAATAAAATAAAAAAATTTTAATTTTTTAGTTTTTTTCTTTTGGATTGTGTATAAAAGCAATCAAAACAATTGTAAAACCGATGGAATATGGAAGAAACTACATATTTTTAAATTTATGTGATTTATAGAAGTTTTAATTAGATTATTTTTTAAGAATTTTTTTCTGCAACTGGGCATATAAATAACATGTTCCAGCAATATTGTGTGGCTTTTCATACTAAATCGTTCTAAAAATTTTTATAGCAATTTCGATTTAAAAACCGCAGAAATCTTCTTTAAAAACATTGTTGGCAGCAAAGTTCGCACTTGTTGACCAATAATTTGGTTCTTTTGAGAAAGAGAGTTGCAAAAAAATTTTAAGAATATGTTTTAATATTTGTTTAAGTACTCTAAACATAAAATGGCTCATACATATTTTTCCTTGTCACCAGCGTTGCCAGAAGCTTTCCGAAGAAAATCATCAATTGGCGAAATAAAAATCATATTTTAATATAAAAAATCATCATAAATATTTTATTTCAAAATGTTATTCAAAGCAAAGAAAAATAATGAAACTTTTTTATAAAACTAAAACAAAAACGCATTCTGAAAAGTTTATACGATTTCCCTATATTCACAAAAAATGCAACAAATATATATTTCACTAGATGTGCCCGCCCGCTTTTAAAGTTCCCGTTATGCAAAATAAACAGTGCTACCAACGTTAAAAAAAACAAAGAAATCTTTCTAATTTCCAACAACATTTATATTAGTAAAATAGGGTACATTTTCATTTTTTCTATTTTAACTTAGAAATGAGATATTTCATCGCCGTAAAAGTACCCTATGTTTGAATCAGGACTCTAAAGTACCTCCATACCGAATTTCATGAAAATCCATTCAGTGGTTTTTGCGTGAAGCATGTTCGGACAGACAGACAGACAAAAATTCCAAAATTTGGTGTTTTGTTCTCTACATCAATTACTGTTTACCCCACCATAAAAATTTTCAAAAAATACTTCATCTACAGACACGCCCCTTTTACAGTTTTATTATATGTATAGATTACATTATTCTACATCTTCACGAGTTTCCCAAAACTTTTGAATGTTAAAAAATTTCCTCTGAAAAAACAAGTTCCGAAAAGTTTCCAAAAACATATGTTTGAAGTATGTAAGGGTTTTCTTATGTCAAATAAATGTTTTTTTTTGCTCTGTTTTACTAAAACTGGATCATCACAATGTGATTTGATATTTTTGACGCAGGGAAAAAGTATAGAAATCAATGAAACATATATCTTTATACAGTGGTGGAAGAAATAATAGGGACACATACAATTTTCAGTATTTTCTTAAATATTTATAAGCTTTTGCATAAATAAAATTAAATATACAAATTAAATTCGTCCATGTAAAAAATAGAACAAAGTACAATCCTGCTGCATTCGGAAATTTATGTAATTCAAAAATATATGTATATGTACCTGGAAAAAATAAAAGGGACATTTTATATATTACAGAACAAAATTATCTTTTACTATTTAATCCCAATATTATACCAATATTTGGTAGAAGCTCCTCTTCGAATACTTCCTGACAACGTCACATCGTTGAACTCAGAAGATTGGCGCATATATCCTTATAATTGGAGTACTAAAGTTACTGAATTGTGTCCCACATAACCTGTTTGCTTGCAAGTTTTTACGTTCTAACGTTTTATTTTTAGAGCTCTACAGAGCCGCTCTATGGGATTCGAGTGTGGTGATTGGGACTGTCACTCCATAAAATTTTAGCTCAAAAAAGTTCATGAGACGTTATTGTGAAAAAAGGAATTAACCCTATTATTTCTTCCACCACTGTATATCCTTATAAAAAAATTGCGAAGAATAGTTAAGAACACGAGTGACAGTTTTGCTCTAATTTTTGCTTGCTAGATAGTGTGGGCACTAATTTCGTCATTCAACAAACAGTCAATTACAAAAAAAAAAAATTATAGTTGATTGACAAGTCAGCGGCCATATTGGTTTTTGGCTGATAGTGTGTACCAAACAGTGTCAGTCAAGAGTTTTATTTGTAGCATGAGAGGTAACTCGTGATGTTAAAACAAAAGCATCTCAGGACTTGCTGTATATTATGAAAAAATTAAATTATTATCAACGAAGTGTATCCATTTTTCTTACTTTCTATGTTTTCTAGTAAATTATTTTCTTGAATGGCTTTTAACACCCTACATTAATGTAGTTTTGTTATTCAAAACCGTCATTAAAAGCTGATGCATTTCTGACCATCACTCAAGTTCGATAATATGTACAGCGCTTTACACATTCAAAGTCGCTAAAATGAAAAAGTGATAATTTTAGAAAAACTAACTAAATTCGGAGAACAGAGAAATATTATTATCCAAAATTCAAAATACTTTAGTCAGAGAAAGTTCACGCACTGCAAAATAACCTACCATAAACTTTTATGTTAAAAACTATGGAAAATTATAAATTAATTGATCTAAATAACTCAAATAACCATTTAAAATATTTAAAAGCAAGTATGAAAAATCATCATTTGGGTGAACGAAAAATCATCATTTGGGAAAGAAAATCATCAAATCATATTTTGCTTTAAAAATCATCAGAAATATGATAAAATCATCATTCTGGCAACGCTGCTTGTGACCTACAAAATACCTATCGTTGAAGTTAACAGTTTTTTTGTATTAACATTGGCTGTAGAACATGATTTTGGTTAAATTTTAAAATAATTTTTAACCGACTTCAAAAAAGAAGGTGGTTATCAATTCGTGTGTATATTCTTTTTTTACTTTTTTTATGTTTGTACACGCATAACTCTTTCATTTGTGAACCGATTTTCAAAATTCTTTTTTTGTTGGAAAGGGTTTGCCTGCAGTTTCGAAAATCGGAGGAGGGAAATTTGCTCCCCCCATGCATAACTCTGTCATTTGTGAACCGATTTTCAAAATTCTTTTTTTATTTGGAAGGGTTTGACAAAAATTGGTCCCAAAATTTTTTCTCAAAAATCGGAGGGGGAAATTTGCTCCCCCCATTCATAAATCTGTCATTTGTGAACCGATTTTCAAAATTCTTGTTTTATTTGAAAGGGTTTGACAAAAGTTGGTCCCAAAATTTATTTGTCGAAAACCGGAGGGGGAAATTTGCTACCCCCCGCAAGCTATAATGGACCGAAATCGGATAAAAACTAAAAATATTATAATGAAAAAATTAAAACACTGGTATTCAAATATAGTAGAAAACAAAATAAAAAAATTAAGGGCTTAATTTTCTAAAACACGTCACGAAAGTGAAATTTATATAGCAAGCAATAACAAAATTACTCAATTTATATAAATTTGTTTTTTTTTCATACAAATTCTTCACCGAACAAACACATAAAAAATTCAGGCTTTGATTTGCCTTTCATAATTTTTAAAATTAAAAACAAATTTATAAAATTTGAGTAATTTTGTTATTGTTTCCTATATAAATTTCACTTTCGTGACGTGTTTTAAGAGATTAGGCCCTAAATAAATAATTTGCTAATACATTTAAGTGCTTGTTTCCGTTTTCTCATTATAGCATTTTTACTTTTTATCCGATTGCGATCGAATACAATGCAATAAAATTATAAAACTATGGATTTATTATTATTTGTGGTACAAAGCATCTTCTAAAATGATAACAACTGGAGAAAATCATTAATAATTTAACAAAAGTTTAAATATGATCAACTATAACCCAGTCATTTTTTATCCGATCCACTATTCGAAGCGAAATTTAGCAGCATTTGGAACAAAATGGAAATGATAATAATTGAGTTAGCCTTTTACTCTAGATGGCGCTTAAAGAACAAGTGCAGATTAAAAAATATGAA
Source organism: Panzeria rudis (assembly GCA_956483635.1). Classification (NCBI taxonomy): domain Eukaryota; kingdom Metazoa; phylum Arthropoda; class Insecta; order Diptera; family Tachinidae; genus Panzeria; species Panzeria rudis. Next base: position 41,574,744 of record OY101451.1, on the reverse strand, counting down.
TGGACCGTTATCTGGACAATAGCCAAACTGAAGAAGAAAATATTTTTCCCGTGTTCAGCACATCCTAATGGATTTAAAAAAGCACATTAAAAAATTAAACATTTCAAAAATAAAAAAATTGGAAAGCAGTATACGGTAAGCCTCCATTTACGCGGTCTGTTTTACAATTACAGTTCTTAAATTTTTACTTATTCTATTTGTAGGAGTGTGGAAGTTTTATATTGCACGAATGCTGTTGTATATTTCTGATTAAACATTCGTTTAGAAACACAGCTTTTTGTTATATTTTTTATAAAATCAACGCTTTTTGTTTTCTTACATTACTGTGCTGCGGAACATGTTTCTCAATGAAATGTTCGATCCAAATTAATCAGGTTAGGCCATATTTTAGACTAAATTATCTCTGGCGTCGGATATTTGTTTTGCTGTATCAGTAGTTCCAACATAAAGCAATAGTTTGAATTTTGTTTTTTTATGGTTCGTATTGTTGACTCATTTCAATCAAGAGGTTTTGCTAGAATTGTACTTTTCTTCATTTTTCAAGCGGCTCAAAATTTTGTTATTATATTTTTACTTGAGCAATTTGTAAAACGTTTTACAAAAACATTAAAAATCTTTTCTTAATTAAATTAATAGAACTAGTATTATGTACTAGTACATTGTTTTTTACCACACAATTGATGGTTACCATAATTTTTTAAGCGTGTTATGTTTCGCGTAAAAAAAGCGCGTAATTGAAAAAATGGTTACTATTATTGATTTGTGTTATATCGAAATCGTGTAAATGAAGTACCGCGTAAGTCGAGGCTTCCCTGTAATTGTATTTATAAAACTTAAATCAAACTTTGGGCCATCTTTTGCTCTATAACTCCGAAACTAGAAGCGGCACCACCATGAAACTTTCCGAATATGTAGAAAAGAGTTTTATAATTGACATATTTTTTTAAGATTTTTAATAAAACTGTTTTTTGAGATACATATATCCCTCTGAGCTCAAGACGTCCACAAATGACCTTTGAACTACTCGCAGAAAAAATCGAGATGTACATGATTTCAAAAGCATTATTTTAACCTGCAAAATAATTTTTTTTTGTCGATTTGACATGGTTTCAACCAATTGGTTTTTTAAAATCGATCGATTTTCATCACATGCCAAAATAGATGGTAATGCAATTATAGGCAACATTCTTTACCACAAAACAGTAATGCTACATACACTCTATAGTGTGTATTAGAGACAACGTATGCCACTTCCAATGTTTTTCGATGTGTGGCAAACTGTTTGCGCGTCTAATGTCACAATAATGCTACGATATTGCAGTCACAAAAACAAAATGACAGCATGTTGTCATTTTGTCGCATTGAGTTGTTAATTTGTAATATGACGCCACAAAATGACAAAAGCAATTTCCAATGTGTACGAAGCATAACACAGTGTCCAAAACATTTAGCGGATTTATAAGCTGTTACAATTTGAGTAGAAAGACTTATAAGTAAGTGGATATACCAATTTTTAGACTTGAAAAAGAGCAAAGGTTCGGCTTCATTATACTACATCGAGTTGCTTTCTCTTTTTTTATATTGTGCGGATAAACTTTACTTTCTCCCGAATAAATGTTGACTTGTTACTTCTTACTACATTTTTTAGAATGTTTGTCTCTAATTAGATATTAAATCTTTGAGAACAAACCCTTTTTCATGATTTAATTTGAACCTTTTTAGTTTGAAATTTGAAATCCGTACATTCCAAGTTTAAAATTTCGTACATTTAAAATACTTCTAAAGAATTGGTAATTATGCACGTTAACTTTTTTGGGATGACTAGACATTCAAAGCAGATATACAAAGTTTTGTCACGTGCAAAAATTGGATTTTAGGACAGAAAGATCAGAGGTGACATAAGAGGCGCCTCGATCTCGATGTCCGATTAAGAAGCCAACCGAAAACAAATTAAGCCACAGTCAAGCCATAAACAACGACATGCGATATGGTGAAATCGGACTTTAAATGGCGGCGCTGTATATAAATAAGAAAAAGTGCTGTATTTTGGGGTGTGGCAACAAAAATATTTTCTTCTTTTAGAAACGTTATAGATATGTATATCCTTCATTCTAGATGGTGACTGGCACAACTTTTCTTTTTTGTATTGGGACCGACCAGGTATAATATACATTATCATGGTCGTTAAAAACTAAATATTCCTTTTGATGAAAAAAATTTACTGCCTGTCCCACGATGTCGACAAGTCGATTTCGTTCTCATATTTATATTGAAAATAAAAACAAATTTAAATTTTTTAACTAAAAGAACACGTGCCGCAGGCCGATCTAAGTTTATTTTTTTTAATGAGGAAAAATAGTTTGTATAGGCCTTAAATTGTTCACTATATAGTTATTATTGAGAATATCTCCATAAATATGAACTTTATGAAAAAATCTATTTTTGTAGAGAACTTAATTTCCTACAATTTTTCTCAAATTCGTCCACTTAAAGAGATATTATGAAAAACTTGCATTATTTCATCAAAAGAAATACTTTTTTGGTGCGTCCGGGAAAATTTTACTTTTAATGACCACCCTAATATACATAAATATGTATACAATATTTGCATCTATTATACTCTAATTTAATATTTACCCTATTACTAGAGATAAGTTGAGCTGAAGGTCTATGTAGCTATTACTCAAAAATAAGTTTTCTTATACATAATTTATGATTATATCGATGGTCAATACCTTGCCAACACGTAACTGATTTTTTATTATTTTTCACAAAACGCAGAAACTTCATATAAATCACTAAAAAAACTTTCTCATCCTGAAAATAAGAAAAACCAAAATTAGTTAAGAGTATTTATTAAATAACTTGCAGTTATTTTATATCATTGCTAGTAACGCTTTCAGCCTATTAATAATGAAATATCTTTAACTAAAAAGTTTTAAAAATCATTTGCGTGCTGCCAACGTATGACCATCGGATATCTTAAATTGAAATAATTAAAAAATTAAATATTCATACATATCTTGATATTTTGTGTCATTCTTTCTTACGTAATTATTTAATTTTCTGTTCACTATAACGGCAAAACATGGAACATTAACTCCAAATAAAACTTAACCCAAAATGTGAGTAACCGGATTAGAGAGGTTGTACTGTATTTTAATAATACATATTTTTTTATAATATAAAAATACTTTTTCAGCTTGACAGCATCTTTAAGTACTGATAATTGCGATAGTATAGCATCCATAGAAGATGAGGAAAAAATTAAAGAACTTATACAAGTTTTTGAAGAATCAGACCGACCTGCTATAAGACGTATACCAGCCTCTGCGAATCTTGATGATATGTCATTGATGGTTAAACTCTATCAGGCAGGTTATTTTAAAAGTGAACATCATTTAGAGGAAATTATGTATTTTGAGAACTTACGACGTTCCCAACTGTTGCAATTGCTCGATAAATTTCGGGAGGTTTTAATAATTTACGAAACTGAAGATCCAGCAATAGCTTCAATGTATAACAATAAAATGCCAGGAGAATGGTAAACTAAACTAAACTAAAAAAAAAATTCTAAAATTATATGATGAGCTTACAAAGTATTTGTAAAATACTTAGCCCCATATTCATAAAATTTAAAATAATGAGTTTGAAATGTATTTTATTTGAAATTTTTCATACAAAATTTTCTTAAAATAGATTTCAAATACATTTTATTTTTTTATAAATATGTGGGTGGGTTAAAGTTTGTAAATGAAACTACAAATATTTTTTTATTATAAATTTTAAATATTTGTGTTAATTTTAGTATATATTTTATTGTTGCAATCGTTATAATATTTTGCTTACTTAATAATTAATATTAAATGTTGTTTATCAAAAATTAAATAAAAACATTTATGTATGTATTTTTTTTGCAATTTTGTTTTTAAAGTATGTGTGTAGATGTGTTTGGGTATTGTTTAATCTATGTAGTACTTTAATAATATATTATTTTTATGGTTTTACAATTTTTTTGTTGTTGAATTTTTTAGTTTCTCATTTTTTCATTTTAATTTTCCTTTTTTCTACAAACACAATTTTTTGAAGACATGCATAATATTATATTTTTAAACTTCTTTTCGAAAGATGAATTTTTAATCGAAATTAAGTGTTAAAGAAGAAAATATTTTATTTAATTTGTTTATAAAAGATTTGCTTGATGTTTTTTTAAATGTGCTGCTGTTGCTAATTTACTGGTTTTAAACGACGTTGTTACTATTATTTATCTTTATATTGTTCTGTTTCATTTTGTTGGATTGTAGGCCGACATATTTTGAGTACTTTCAATTTCAATTACGAATCACGTTGCATTTGCACTTTCACCATTACTCTCTTGGAAATTAGCACCATTGACAATAAATGAGGTACCCAAGCCATACAAATGACCACAGTATTTGGCATTATCAATGTTGTCTTCAAAGAACATCTAAAAAATTTAATAAAATAGATTTAATATTAGTATGTATATAATTTAAATTTGTAACATATTAATTCCATGAATTTTTTGCACAAAACTTTAACATCTTTGTGTATATTTATGTAATCTGTTTTAAGTTTTCACTATAAACTTAAATTTAAGAGATCATTAATTTTACAAAATTTTCAAAATTAATATTTTTACTGAAACCCCAACGAAGATAAAGTTAGATAGATGTTGCAAATATTAGGCGAAATAAGCTCAACCAATAAAGGCCTTACTCCGCTATCCTACAAAATCACACTAGCAGAGTTCAGTGTTTGATGCAAATGGTCTTGCGAAAGTGAAAATGCAAAATATCGTAGCTTTTTTATGAAATCCAACAACAAAATACCCAAATTATTTTTAAAAAGCTACGATATTTAGCATTTGCACTTTCGCAAGACCACTTGCATCAAGCACTGAACTCCACTACTATTAATTCGTAAGCAACTCTGACCCACTAAAAATAGATAAAAATCGTTACAAAGTGTATTGTGGATGCCACACTACCGCATAAAAAAGATGTGGGCAAAATCATTCCTTTTGTGGAATCGTTCCGACCGATCCGAAAGATTAAAGGAACTCGGTCTTTCTTTTCGTTCATCGTTCCTGTTTTTTAATTGGAACAGTGAATGAACGAGGAATGAGAGAAAATCCTCTGTCGCTTCTAAAAACGACAAAAAGCATTTTGCATTGTTGGCTTTCATTTTCTGGCATAATGATATAATTCTTTGTGTTTTCGTAAAATATTTGTAGAAAAAAAATTAGCGCACAACAAGCAATAACTTTTTGAAAATAATGAAATCTATCATAAATCATTCTCTAATACAAAATTGGTGTCGACTTATTATATCGGTTTAACGTTTGTCAAAGCAAATTAATGACACCTCAAGACGGTGTGCAATTCCGGAACGAGGAATCGTTCCATGGAAATATGTCGTTCCGGAACGACACAACTCTAAAAATCATACATGATTTTCGAACACTTGACTGATTTTTAAAACTTTTCAGATTACAAGATTGAGATAAGATAAGAGCTTCGTTGAAAACGTTACTAGCCACCAAATAAAAACCCGACAATATAATTATTATTCGTTGAAAACGTTACAAACCACCAAATAAAAACCCGACAATAAATTATTAGTAGGGTTTGGAATTTTCCGGACTTTTTTTCACTTCCCCGGAAACGGGAACCATGAAATTTACATGGTTAATATAACGTTCCTAAAAAAAAATTCAAATATAATAACAATTCTAAAACAAAACTAAGAATTTTCAAGTTAGTTTGGCCAAATAGAGTATATAGTTGGTACATAGTAAGCAGGCTTCCCAGTTTTATTTCATACCTTATCCCCAATTTTCGATTTTTCATCTTAAAAATAAAATCATATTGAGACAATTCATAAAAAGTTTCCATACATTTCAATTTCAAAAACTTTAATTTTAAAATTTTAAAACAACAAAATGCATGGAAAATGTTTACGATTTTACACAATAAACAATATGGCATTCAGTTTGAATCAGCTCATTATTTGAAAGGAAAAATATGCATACATTTCTTTATTCAATTAAGGGCCATTATTACAACTCATCAGTAAAGTGGAAGATAGTTACTGGCATGATTAGCAGAAGTGATCGGTAAACTGACCTGCAACAATTTTTCATTGTTACAACTTGCCTGTAAAATATAAATTATCTTTTTCAAAGTATGGCTATACCAGAGTACAAGTGGCAACGTCATACATGTGTATTTACCAAGGCACAGATAACAGGTATATACAAGTCTACAACAAGTATACATTTGTTGTAGAAACTACACTACAGTTCTCAAAAAATGTTGAAAGTTTGGAGGAATTATCAGCGCAGGTAGCTCTGTAATAAAATGTCCAGTACCGTAAAGAAGGGAAGCTCCATATAGTGACGAAATTGTGATAATTTCATCACTCCACTAACTTTTGCGAGTAAAGTCATGTGTTCTAGTGAGTTCACCTGTTAGATACGTCTTGGTGTTTACTTGATAAAGAAGCACGTATGGCAGCCTATGAATATGTGTGCCGATAAAAGTTAGCGGAAGAATGAACTTCCCAGTAAGTTATCATACACTTTTAGGTTAAATTAAAGTTGTAATAATGAAAAACTGTTTATCCGTCCGATAAAATGCTAATTATAACTAAAACCGAGTTGTAATAATGGCCCTAAATCATTTATATTTTGAATATTTTTAAAATTAATTTTATTTGTACATACTTTGAGTTCTAAATATCTACATATTCGGCCATGTCACATAGCTCAATTCCGTTCGGAAACGGAATTCAATCCACCCTAATATGTCAAGTCCTAGCTGGAGCATACCGCAGCATAGTAGCGCCGCCAATAGTCTGGACACACCTGACAAATTTTCGTACTTTAGTTTTCTTTTTTAGACACCAGCTGCTACAAAAATGGGGTATGTTGAATTCCGTTTCCGAACGGAATTGAACTCTGTGACATTGCCGATTTATTATGTATGTATATAAAAAGAGTTCCTAAAAACATTTGGAAAATATCTTACTAAAAAGATATTCATACAATATCATTAAAGCAATATTATTTTGATATCATTATATTTTCATTTTAGTGAACATTTCAGAATTTACAATAAAAAAATATTTTGGTTATTCATTTTTCCTTTAATAAGGTGTTCTATCACCTTATTAACCTGGTGTTCTATCCCCTACGCAACAAATTTACAATATCAAAATTATTTATTTTGTTTTATAGAAAAAATATTTAATGATCTGTTTTCAAAATGAAAATCTTTATTATTATATTATAAAAAAATATCCCAGCAAAAACTACTGCTTCGAAATAAGCAGGTTTGTAAAGGACAGTTTTGTTGGTGTAGCTTACAAACATGCTTACGTATTGCATGATATTTGTTCGCGATGTCCCACTTAATAGCATTTCTTGTTAAACGCTTATTTCAGGGCATTGGGTATATAATAAAATCATATTATTGTTTTGTCGTTTTAAGATCGTAACTCATCGTCATTCTTCGTAAAATATATATTTTCATAATCTCTGCCTTACAGTAGCGCTTCCTTGAATGCACCACTGTAAGTGAATGTGCAAAAAAAATTTTTTGAAGTGGACGAAAAGATAAATATAAGAAGCTTAAGCATTTATTGCCATACGTTATTGCTTATATTCAGGAAATACATTTGTCGCTACTATGAAGCGTATTTGTATAACAGGAAAAGTTTGCACTGCTTCCAAAATCTCGATTATTTTTTGCTGGGATACTTATCGGTCTATAAGACAGGTAAGAGGCAAGCTGCATAGATTTTGTGGAATAACTTTTATTTATTTCTTTTTAAATTCAAGCTCATAAGAAACAGTTTTTAAGAAAATGGTAGGCGCTATGTCCGTGTACGGTTGAAAAAATGTTACCAATAAATGTGAAGCGTGTTCCGACAGACAGACAAAATTTCCAAAATTTGGTGTTTTGTTCTCTACATTGATTACTGTTTACGCCACCATAAAAACCTTTAAAAAAATATTTCATGCACAGACACGCCCCTTTTACAGTTTTATTATATGAATAGATGTAGTTATTAAAAAGTGGGTTGTGCCAAGCCCATACAAAGTAAATATTCTTTTTCAACAACTTCTACTAAACCGATTCTTATGAAACTTTGCATACACCTTTAGTTATCGTTACAATACAACATTATGTTTAGAAAAATGGACAGTGATTACATAAACGACTTTCTCTACTAAATTCATTTTGCATCTAATTTTCGAATCAAGCAATAATTTTTTTCGTAGATGAGATGAAAAATGTCATGACCAATTTTTATGAAGACAACATTCAATCATTAACATTTCTATTTTGTGCAATTTCCAAAAGAGTTGTATAGAAGTTTTAATGTATAAAAAGACGATGAAATACGTAGCAACTTTAATAAAAGAGAATTAAAACAAGCTCGTCTTGTAAATTTAGTCGTACAATCAGTCAAACGCACTTTTGTAATATTTCAAATAAATATGAAACATTTTCTTGATATTAAAAAAAACATGTGGGTTGTTATCTATTTCGATTCGAAAGAAAACATTTTTGAAACTCAAGTATAAGGTATACAAATACGAATGATTTTCTTTCCGAATCGAAATAAATAATAACCCCCAAGTTTATAATACAAATTTCTTATACATATGTATGTATCAACCAAAATAAATTTCGCTGTCACTTACAAAATAAAGTCCATATATTTATGAAAAAATGTATACTTTAAATTTCCCGTTTTTCCGGGAAAATCTCAAAAATTTCCGGAGAATACACCAGCTAGTTTTTTCCCAGGAATTACCGATTCCCAAACCATAATTTAGTAAGTACTCTAAGCTAGTTTTGGTATTTTTTATTTTGTAGCTATGAATGTTTTTTACCGATAGAAAAGGGGAAAGATCTGGCCCAAAGACCGGCACTGCGACACCTAGTGGATCTTTTGTACCATAGATCTATAAATTATATCAAGCTCTGCATGACTCTCCTTATAAAAGTCAGCACAGAGGTTGGAGAAGCCATCCTAATATCATCCGAACACAGAAACTCAGAATAGAAAACACATCCTTTTACTATTAAATTCTCACAGAGAATGTGTGCCGTTGTCTCGTCCTCTTCCAATCATAAACGACACAAGGGTGAACGAACTTGGTTACTTTTCCACAGAGGATAGTTCAGTCCAAAGTGAGCAGAGAGAAAACCGTTAACAAGCTGTAAATAATTCCTGTTGAAATTCAGGATGCCACTATATGAAAATGGCTGCATCAATGCCTTGGCTTGCCTTAGACCAGAAGAAGCCAGCCACACTTCCTTTGTGGTCGATATGTCATTTCCTTTGATTATGGACTTGACAGTCGACCAGTTTACGCCACAAAAGGGCTTGGCTCATAAAAGGAGTAGCAGAGTCCCTCCTGGCCAATTCATCCGCTTCCTCGTTACCCGGATGACCACTGTGTCCAGGTATCCAATAAATGGAAAACTTGTTCCGTATCGATAGCTCCTGTAGTGAGTCAAAGAAAAACAAGCTTCGAACAGAATTCCCAACAAAGGAGGGACTTAAGAGCTGCCTGACTATCGGAGAAGATATCTATACGCGCGCACTTAATGCCTCTTCATAAGTTAATATGAACACTCTTGGTGATCGCCAGTATTTCTGTCTGAAATATCGTAGGTCATTTGCCCATGTGCACAGAGATTTTTACGTTGGGTCCACAGACTCCATCTACCGTTTTGGATCCATCCGTATACCAGCATAAACTTCTGGAATCCACAGTTGGACCGTTTTCTTCTAAGCGGAATTGTGACATTGAACCTACTGTCGAACATAAGTTCACAGTTTATCCTGTCACAAGGCATTTCTAGCAGCCCTCTGTAGGGCATAGTACTCAGCATGGATGAGTGCCCGTTGCCAACACGACGGGCAGAGTTCCCGAGGCCCATTATATAAGCAGCCATTGCCGCAGAGGATCTTATAAAGATTTGTATGGGTGTTAATCCAATCAAGGCCTCAATGGCCAAGGTTGGGCATGACCTCATTGCGCCTGTAATAAGAAGACACGCCAATCTCTGAACCTTGCAAAGTTTGGCTGTCGCCGAAACCTGTTGTGTCTTCTGCCACTATACAATCGCTCCGTACGTAATGATTGGCCTAACAATCATTGTATAGATCCACATGATCATTTTTGGGCTTATACCCTAGGTGCACCCGGCACTAGACTTGTGTAGTTTACGAACGAACTAGTTCAATTGAACTATTTCATCAATTGAACTAAGGAAACTAGTTCAAGTTTTCACTATTCACTAGTTCAATTGAACTATGAAACAAAATGAAATATACCTTTCCCTGTGAGCAAATGTACATATCAGTCATGTATGTAAATAATATATGTATGTGTGTACATACATGTATATATATTCCATATGTACTTATGTGGAATCGCTTTCACAGAATATGTTTACTAAGTACATTTTTATAATTTTTTACTTATATTCACACCCAAAATTGGTATTTATTATTATTATTATTCTCTCGTGTTACTGTTGTACAATCAAAGAATTCATAAATATTTTTAAGATATTTTTATGCAAGGCGCTCATTCTACAACAATAACAACACGTTGTCCAACAATATACACAACAAAGAAACAAAAGAATGACAGAATGAAAGGCAGTTAGAATGTTTCCTATCATTCTTATATTTCACCATTCATTCATAGTTCAAAAAGAGCGATATTTCACCATTTATTCATAGTTCAAAAAGAGCGATTGAACTAGAAGACCGACCTAATTCATTGAGGAAATATGAACTAGAATGACCGAACATTCAAATGAACTATTTGGCACAAGTCTACATCGCCCTAGTGGCTTTCTGTGTTATGCATTCTACATGACGCACAATGCTTTGATCCCATATAACGATGGGACAAAAATAGAAGCAGTTGTCGCAGAGTTTTCTAATTTAGTACACTACTATAAAATACTTTAAGAAAAATTAAATTTTTTGAAAAAATCGGACAAAGGACACGCCTAACGCGCACATATGCCAAAAACTAAATTGTCAATATTGGTTACATAAATGCACTCAAAATTGTCAAAATCCGTAAATGTTTTACATCCCATGCTAATAACTTGTGTTGTAATTTTTATTGTGATTGAAGCAAGGACTGTAGGTCCTGCCATATATCCTTTATCATAAAAATTCTATAACTCTTACAAAAGTTATCCCATCCTCATTAAATTTGATATGATATTTATTATACATTAAACAAATATTTGTGCCAAATTAATTTAAAATTTATTTATCAATATAGAAAATAAAAACAAAATACATAAAAAATTTACTAAAAATAATTTAAAAGATTTTGACACCAAGGTGAGTGAAAGTACAATATTACAACTTTTCTCATTTAAAATTCTCTTCAATTTGCATTAATAAAATTAAAAAATTAATTTGCGTTAAAAACAGTTGTTTTTAGCGGCAAAAAAATCGAACAAATTTGTTTTTCGCAAAAAAAAAAAACTGATACTTGCGAAAAAAAAGTCACAAAATATCCTAATATTGTACATATTTAAATTTTAAAATCATCCAAAAAGTATAAAAACCGTTTTTATGCTACTTTACCATGAAAATTTCAAATCGTGAATATCGCGAATATGAGCTCTAACTTCGAAAAACGGCTAACGGCATTGAATTCAGCGTCATCGAATTAACTTTACCAGCGAAATGTCCAACTTTTAAAATAGTAAGTTTTTAAAATCAATTTGTTCAATTCACAAGCTCAGTCGTTTCGGTTAAAAAAGGCGATATTTGTTTATGTACTTGTGAACAGAAACATTTGTTGTATCGTTATTTTGTCGTATTTTAAATGTCAATTTAATTAATACCAAGATGCCTCGAGGGATCAGGTGACTAAGAAAATTTTTCCATATTTGAACTGTCAAATGTATTAATATATCAGCTTTTTGACAGCCCAGGCTGTGAAAAAAGCTGATACATTAACACAGTTGGCAGTTCAAATATGGTAAACAATTCGTAGTCATCTGATCTATCGAGGCCACCTAGTATTTATTCACCTTAATTTGATACCATGAACGAAACCAGGTATGAGAACTTTAATTTGACGCGAAATACAATAAATTTTTTTCGCAATTTTGATTAAAATAATTTGAAAATTAAATTGAAATGAATCAGGTATATATTGATCATTAAGTAGAATGCATTTTTTGGTGCTACTTATCACATATATAAAAAATTTTTACAAATTAATCTAACAAATAGAATATTCCCAGATCTGGCCTCAATACAACTATTTGAAGAACATATACAATTCAATCGTATAATTATAACGCACTTTTGTATGAAAGTTACCAACAACAAAAATACAATATTGTATAATTAGACGATTACACAAGACATACGACGTTAATACGAGCTTGTGAATTGAACAATTGAGTTATTAATACATGCATATGTATTAGTGATGTTACGAATATCAATTTCTAATATTCGCGAATACGAATATCTGAAACAATATTCGCCGAATTCGAATATTCAATCCAAATAGTTAGTACCACTTAATATTTAAAATTTAATTGAAAAAAAACCTAGCCTTTGCGTCAATAACAATAAATTGAGAAAAACTGTTACAATACTATAGGTACTTAACATTATTATGATATTTCGATGACGGAATTTGAAATTATTAACTTAGCACCTGAATGCCAATTTTTTTTTAATTTTGGTTGAAAGTAAATAAGGGAAAATACGAGCTTCTTTTACCTATACACAGGCAATATACCCAGGCAGTGACACCAGCGGCGATTGTTCCGAGCGAGCGAATGTTTAGTGGTGCGGAGCTTATTTACACACCGCGCAATAGGCTTGATGGAGAAAAGCCTTCAAAACTTTTATTTTTGAAGTTCAACATTCCTCTACTGAGCTTTGAGTATTACTTTAACATGATTAATGAATTAATTTAACAGGACTTTACTTTTTAAATACCATGTCGTTGTGAAATATATTTTATTTCCTCTTTCTTTACTAAAAGAAGATTATTGTTTTGCGTTATAGACAATTTTTTTTAGTAAAAATTAATATTTTTTGTTTAATTTTCAGTATTTCTTATGTATTATTTTTTGGAACGTAGTCACAAAATATTCGTGAAATACTCGCTTAAATTTGGCGAATACGAATATCATGAAAGAGGCGAATATTCGACAATTCGAATACGAATATTCGTAACATCACTAGGATGTATATAAAAAATTATACTCAACACATACATATAGTTTTATTTCAACTTGTTTAAAAGATGGTGAAGTAATATATTACAAAATAATATTAAAAAAGTTTTGTTTGTTGCGGGTTGAGCATGTCTATATGCCTGCATCTCATTGGTAAAGCACCAATAAAATGCAGCTATATAGACATGCTTAAGCTGTGTTCTCACTATGTGTATTTGCCATATGGAATGTCACATTTTCACATGGCTAATTTGTACATATAGTCTGAACCCTTTCAAACAATAGCATGTATTATTTCTCTGTGTACAGTACATGATTTAGAACGAGTTCTATTTTCAAGTGACAAACCATCTGACATCAGCTGGTTTTTAATAAAGCAATTGTTTGCGGACGGGGAAATGAGATAAAATAATTATTCACCCCTATCGTGATTACTTTTTCCTCGAAATATTTTCCCTTTCCCTTGGAATAAAAATTCGAAAAATTCCCCTTATCATGAATGATTTTTTCACGTGGAATTTTTCCCTTTTCCCCTGTTTTTGTTCCTTGCTATTTTGTCCTTCCAATTAATTATTAAAACTATTATTAATTTTTTTTAGTACAAAATCAGCAAATACTGTTCATTTATCTTAATATTAACATATTTATTTTAATGCTAACTCCTTGCAACACCTTTCTATCATACATGAACTAAATTTTTGGGTGATAGAATAGAAAATGCTTTTTCCGCGTCCAAAATATGTAAAAACCCAGTTTTACTCACTCTTGAGAAAATTTAATTTATTTACGTTCATTGAGAACTGATGAGGGGAAAAAATGTTCACGGGAACTTCACGATAGCCATTTTCCCTTGAAGGCAAATAAAAATTTCATGGGAACATGAATTTCACTTGCTATTTGCGATAGGGGTGATTAAATTAATAAAGTATTAAATTAAATTAAATAAGTATAAAATTAAATAAAAGAAGTATATATAACAATAAAATAACTATAATCACTCAGCTGTTTTAAGATTGTTTTCTTTTATAGGTTATGTCAAATGAACGTAACATACCAACAGGTGAACACAAAAATTATAAAGCTTATGTAAACCGCAGATTTTGACATACAGATGAAATCACATGTGTATAAAAAAGTGACATTCCATATGGCAAATACGCATAGTGGAAAAAACTTTTCCAAAATAAAATTGAGAGAATATCTCAAATAATAAATTGAATAAAAAATAATATTAATTTAAAGACATATCATATTTTTCTATATTCTATCAATCTTAAACTATTTTCGGTGCAGGTAAGTATTTTTTAGCAATAATTTTCTTGAAACAATAAAAAACCAATCGATTTGTTACTTTAGCGCCAGCTCTCGGCCTGTCTATAAAAAATTGACAACTCTTACACGTATAGGTCTTGTGTATTCAACAAACTTGAGAGAGGCAATTCAACACACATCGGAGAGCGTAAATTTTGCACTTGAAAATGCGGTAAAATGTATTTTTTTGCACACACACAAACACTTTTTTTTTAATTTTTAAAAATGATGATAGGTCTATTTGCATTTTATATGACGATATATTTATTTATTTATTTTTTGTAAAATTAACATTAATTTACTTATATTTTTACAAAATATCCTACTTTTAGCTACTTAATTTATTTCCAATAACAAAACGACAGCTCTTACTTAGGTGCTTGGTTTATTTCCAATAACAAAACCGATAACATTGGTTTCTGTGACACCTTAAACCGACACTAATTCTAATTCGAATATAAAACCGATAACATTGGATTTAATGACACTAAAGTATTGTTTTTATCGTACTCAAATCCAATACCGACAAGATTGGATTCTATGACACCCCCCGATTACAATTATTTTCTTAAAACAATAAAAAACCAGCGTCATTTGTGGTTTAGCGCCCTCTTGTAGCGTAAAATACAGAAAAATGCAACAATTTTTTTACATATTTTGTTTTTTGTTGTTTTTCATTAAACAGTATTAATTTGAATTTATATTTCACAGGATTTCTAGTTTATTTCCTTTTAAACTCCTGAAAGGTACGGAAACTTGAGCAAAAATCCCGAAAAAAACTATTTTTTAAAATTAATTATTTTTTAAGTTGTGGTAAAATTTTTTTCTTCTAGTTATTAGAAAACAGTACAAATTTACGATAACAGAAAAAGTCCCACAGACTATGTATATTTTTCTTTCTTTTTTTAATATTCCATCAAAGCTAAAATTTTTCAGACCTTGAGTGAAAAATGAGCATTTTTCAAACCAATAAAAAATACTTAGGACTGAATTTACATTATGAAAGTTTTTCATGAAATATTTTTCAATTCTGTTGTAAAGTTGAAACGTTGAAATTGTCAAACAATCGTCTTGACATTTTTTTCATTGTTTTCTTTTGAAACAAATTTTGTGCGTTGGTTATAAAACCAAATGCACGTATTTTGTAATTAAATATTGAAAAAAATTTACAGCTAATAAGATGTATGCTTCTCTACACCTCTTGCTTATAAAACAAAATTTCATGCAACTAATTTCATGAAAAATTTCATAATGTACCTATAAATTCAGTCTTATAAGAAAATAACTCACATACAATTTATTTTACAGTTAGTTCTAAATATAGTTGACTATTATAGAGGGAATTTTCAATCTCCTACTCCAAAAAATGAATTTTTTACTAAAGCCTAGTAAGAGCACATTCATTTGTTTGGCTGGACACAAAGAAAGCACAAAAATCAGAAAAATGGGAATAAAGAGAAATAAACCGATGGCAACGCTGGGAAAGTGCACTTTAATATCAGCTTGAGAGTGATTTAATTCTCGTATTCAATTTTCACGAAAAAGTTGTATATATAAGAATTAAAATCACATTCAACAGAGCCACCTGACAAGTGGTGATAGCAAATACACGTGAGCACTTACGATGGAAGTGTAGCGGCTTCCGAAAGTGGCGCTACTCTGTTCTGCTGTGTACGTTGAAAAATTAATTTGATGTTAATTTTTCCCTTTTTCCTTGGAATATTAATCATACCCAATTCTTTCTGAATATATCGTTACGAACCTTAGCCTAATAATCAATTTAGATTCACAAAGCAAATACGTTCGAAATAATCATATTAATAAACAATTAGCTACTGGCTTGAGCTTTTCACATGTTTACATGTTCATATATACTTAAGTATAAAATCAAACCAAAAAAGTTTGTCTTGAGTAGAACAAAAATCAGAAAAATGGGAATGAAGAAAAATAAACCGATGGCAACGCTGGGAAAGTGCACTATAGTATCAGCTTGAGAGTGATTTAATTCTCGTATTCAATTTTCACGAAAAAGTTTTATATATAAGAATTAAAATCACATTCAACAGAGCCACCTGACAAGTGGTGATAGCAAATACACGTGAGCACTTACGATGGAAGTGTAGCGGCTTCCGAAAGTGGCGCTACTCTGTTCTGCTGTGTACGTTGAAAAATTAAGTTGATGTTAATTTTTCCCTTGTTCCTTGGAATATTAATCATACCCAATTCTTTCTGAATATAACGTTACGAACCTTAGCCTAATAATCATTTCAGGTTCTCAGTTCTTGTTATATGCCGACGACCTAAAAATTTTTAAGGAAATTCATTCCGAGGGTGATGCCTTTATTTTGCAAAATTGCATCGATGAGGTGTCTAAATGGTGCTATCGTAATAATTTGTCGTTAAATATAAATAAATGTTACCAAATGACTTTTTGTAGGTCTAATTGGCGTTTTAATATGACCTTCCAATATAAGTTGTGTGATGAAAAGTTGAAAATTGTTACTCAAATTTTAGATCTTGGCGTTGTACTTGATAGTGAATTAAATTTTAAGTCTCATCTGGATTATATAATTCCAAAAGCGTATTCTGCATGTGCATTTATTAGAAGGAACTGCAAGGAATTTTTAGACCCCTTGACTTTGAAAATGTTATATACTGCTTTTGTTCGGTCTAAGTTAGAATATTGCTCCTTTGTCTGGAGCCCCTTTTATGCTGTCCATGTAAATAGAATCGAAAGAATTCAGAAAAAATTTGTTAAATTTGTACTTCGTGGTAATCGGGTAAATTTTTCGTCTCCATCATATTATGCTCGTTGTCTGCTTTTGGGCTTAAAGCCACTCTACCTGAGAAGAACTCTTCATTCTTTTATATTTGTCTTTAATTTGATCAATGGTATCACTGATTGTGAATATTTATTTAAGCTGATTTATTTTTGTATACCTTTTAGATCTCTCAGGTTCCATAATTTATTCTTTGTACCTACACATAGTACTAATTACGCTATGAATGAGCCTATGATACGAGCTTTAATTACTTTAAATAAGTTAAATAATATTGTTAATTTAGATTTTTCTTTGTCTCAAGATGATTTCAAATTGTGTCTAGAAAATAAGGAATTAGTGGATGTATTGTTAGACTAAGATTTTATATTGCTAGCCTGTAAGGATATTGTAATCCATTTGGCTAAAAATAAATAAATAAATAAATAAATTTAGATTCACAAAGCAAATACGTTCGAAATAATCATATTAATAAACAATTAGCTACTGGCTTGAGCTTTACACATGTTTACATGTTCATATATACTTAAGTATAAAATCAAAGCAAAAAAGTTTGTCTTGAGTAGAACAAAAATCAGAAAAATGGGAATGAAGAAAAATAAACCGATGGCAACGCTGGGAAAGTGCACTTTAATATCAGCTTGAGAGTGATTTAATTATCGTATTCAATTTTCACGAAAAAGTTTTATATATAAGAATTAAAATCACATTCAACAGAGCCACCTGACAAGTGGTGATAGCAATTACACGTGAGCACTGACGATGGAAGTGTAGCGGCTTCCGAAAGTGGCGCTACTCTGTTCTGCTGTGTACGTTGAAAAATTAAGTTGATGTTAATTTTTCCCTTGTTCCTTGGAATATTAATCATACCCAATTCTTTCTGAATACAACGTTACGAACCTTAGCCTAATAATCAAACATGTTTAATGTTTTTCCTTTAACATAAATTCGTTATAGGATGAATGACAACATCTGACCAAATTTCATCAAAATTGAAAAGGGTCGTATCTACTCTTACTTGATTTGACATGGAATTACCCATTTAGAATTTCGAGATATTCTTATCCATTCTATGATACAGTTGCCAAATAATGTTCAGAATGGGCGAGATTGTGGAGCATTGTGTCCCACTGCTGGAGGTGCACGAAATAAAAATATTGAAACTCCAAGTATTTCTGATAATAATCATTTTATTGAAGAAATTCCAGTACCTGTAGGAAAAAAGAGAAAGTCAACATACCAAAGATGTAGAGAATGCTCTAAACTAAAAATTCGCAAAGAAATTGCGGTCAGGTGCAAAATTTTAAATTCGTTTGAATGATATCGTTATTTATCGATCGAATCATTTTTATCTACAATATAAGAACTTTATTTTTTTTTAATTATTGTCTATGGGACGTAGCACTGTGTTACGGTTCCAAGTCAACCTACTATCAAGAGTACCAAACCCAAAATATATATGTATGAATACATGCACTGCTTAACCTTCCTATACCCGTGCGTTGGTCTGTGAGACCGACAAAACGATTTTACGTAAATATTTTTTTCCCAGAAACTACAAAGTTGAATTTTCTGTTAGCTTCCGCTTTTTTACAAGCTCCGTTTTAGTGTTGATTTGGTGTTTGCACTAGACAAGTGTGTTGGTGTAATTTATAACAATTGGTCTGTGAGACCGACACGGGTATATGTGTAACCTTTTGTGAAGGTAAAACATGCAGTGCGATATAACCTGATTTTTGTTTAAAGGCTGAAAACTAAGTTAACCTTTATGTATTGTGTATTTATGTATTGTGCAAGAAGTGCTTTTAAGTTGGTATAAGTTATTTTTATTTATTTGAAGAAAAAAAAAATGTTTTTGTTTTGTTTTTGTAATATCTAAGAAAAAAACTCGATTTTGATGGCTTATTTGTTAAGGACTAAAAATCAATAAAATAAGTGAATACAAATTTAATGCGTGATTTTATTTTTTTATTATATCATTGAGATTAAAAAAGAATCTTTTGTTTTTAGTTTTGTTTCAAAAAACTCGTATTTCATCTACTTCAAACTTTCGGTCTGTGAGACCGTATATGTGTTATAAAAATTAGCGCGGGTATAGGAAGGTTAAGACTATTTAAAACAATTTTTTTAACAAACTTGAGATAGCCTGTTATTCCAAAATCGTAAAAGCAGATTGACTTTGGCTATTTAAATTTTTAGGTGTAAAATATTAATTTTTTGAAATACAATGACAAAATTTCGAGTGGCAGTGCATTTGAATGAAAGGAATACATTGGTAGTAATAACTCAACTTTGTCCTAATTCGACTTCGATTGTTATTCCTTGTGGGCACAGATATGATTGACTGATTTTTAAACTGTCCACGGAGCTTTTGTTTTCTCAAAATAACCTCTCAATAAAATCCCCTTATTGCAGCCCTATTATATTGTTGTGAAGATATAGACTAATTCCAAAAATTTTGGATTCGGTTTTCGCATCCATGTTAACGGATCTGAATAAGACTTTGTAGACCAATATTTCATGTACCTGCGTACTATGTGTCGTTTTTAGTTTTTTAAATTTCGCTGCAGTTTTCGAATTATTGTGGGTCAAAGATAGATTTTTTAGAAAAATTTTATAAAATACCTCATATTGAAATTAATATAGCTTTACAACCGATAATGCGACTTGAACAAATAAAATATATGTATATTAAAAGCTTAAGTCGTAAGGTTTCAAAAACTAATAGTAAAAATATACAGTTTCTTTACAGAAGTATTGCAAAAATGCAAAAATAAAATAAATTTGCAAATATCTCAAAAACCTTATCTTTAATTTTCTTGATAAAATTTCTGTTGATAGGGCACAGTGTTATGCATAACATATCCAAAATTTGGAGTAAGAGCTCCATGGAAT
Source organism: Panzeria rudis (assembly GCA_956483635.1). Classification (NCBI taxonomy): domain Eukaryota; kingdom Metazoa; phylum Arthropoda; class Insecta; order Diptera; family Tachinidae; genus Panzeria; species Panzeria rudis. The sequence continues at coordinate 41,554,472 of OY101451.1, read as the reverse complement.
AAAAAAATAAACATACTTTACTAAGAGGTTCTCATATTATTTTCTAATAAAAATAAATTCAAAATTTAGACAGACTTACAAATTGGTACTTTTTACATCCGTTTTGAATAAAACTAAAATTTTTCTAATCAGCTTGAAGAGCTAAAAAATCAGTTTTTTCCCATTACTTACAGATTCTTTTACGGGCATATATAATATTTTAACTGGGTATACCAGTATACAATAGTTAAAACCATTTAAATAAATTTTTTAGGACAGATGTGTTGCGAACAAAATAAGCCATAAATCATGAAAATCGATAGACAAATGTCTACTTTATTCACAATTAAGTGAAGGAGCTCAATTGATAAAAATCACAATTTCATTCAACAGTAAATTTTTAACCAAATTGATTATTAGGCTAAGGTTCGTAACGTTATATTCAGAAAGAATTGGGCATGATTAATATTCCAGGAACAAGGGAAAAATTAACAATCAACTTAATTTTTCAACGTACACAGCAGAGCAGAACAGAGCAGCGTCACTTTCGGAAGCCGCTACACTTTCATCGCCAGTGCTCACGTGTATTTTGCTTATCACCACTTGTCAGGCGGCTCTGTTGAATGTAATTTGAATTCTTATATATGTATACATTTTTCGTAAAATTTGAATACGAGAATTACATCACTCTCAAGCTGATATTAACTGCACTTTCTCAGCGTTGTCATCGGTTTATTTTTCTCCATTCCCATTTTTCTGATTTTTGTTCTACTCAAGACAAACTTTTTTGGTTTGGTTTTATACTTAAGTATATATGAACATGTAAACATGTGAAAAGCTCAAGCCAGTAGCTAATTGTTTAGTAATATGATTATTTCGAACGTATTTGCTTTGTGAATCCAAATTGATTATTAGGCTAAGGTTCGTAACGTTATGTTCAGAAAGAATTGGGCTTGATTAATATTCCAAGGAACAAGGGAAAAATTAACAATCAACTTAATTTTTTAACGTACACAGCAGAACAGAGTAGCGCCACTTTCGAAAGCTGCTACACTTCCATCGTTAGTGGCGCTACTCTGTTCTGCTGTGTACGTTGAAAAATTAAGTTGATTGTTAATTTTTCCCTTGTTCCTTGGAATATTATTAATCAAGCCCAATTCTTTCTGAATATAACGTTACAAACTTTAGCCTAATAATCAATTTGGATCCACAAAGCAAATCCTTAGCCCCGCCATCCCCCTTGAGCGTTACGTAATATGTGAATAGCCCCTTGCTCCAGATATTTTTTTATTCAACTAAATTTACGCAATAAATTTTTTTCATGAAAATTTTGTAATTTATCTTTTAAAGTTGCTACTTATTTCATCGTCTCTTTAAAGGTTGAAATTACCATAAAAATACGATTGATATGTATACAAAAATTTAAAAAAATTAAAGTCATGCCATTTTTTCAAGCCCGTTTGTTTCTCTACACCTCTTGCCCAGGGTTCTCAGATTTATTTTATACCTTACGTCCATTTTTCGATTTTTCATCTTTAAAAATCTTTCAGAATTGATTCGTTTGTATAGACCGGTTGTGCTTTGCGCTTTCTAATACATATGAAGAAAAATAGTAATTTGAAACACACAAACATAAAACAATTTATTTATCAACGGCTGTCATTTGGGAATTCGCAAAAAACTAATTTTAATAAAAAGTTTTTTGCAAGAAAACTTTTTTCTATTAAAAATTATTTGCTCGTTTCCTAACTGGAATGAATTGTCAGTAGATTAAATAATATCTGTTTGTGCAAATTTTGCCGCTCTTGAGATTATAGTTGATATTAGTGCTCAGACATGTTCCACCACTTTACGAGGGGAGTTATCCTTATATACACCTCCGAAATATTATAACAACTTTGGCTTAAATCGCAATCAAACAAATTTCTTCAATTTTATCCACTTTGCTCAGGAAAATGTACTTGAAGCACTTCTTCACATCAAATCTAACGCTGTTGGTTTTGATGGTTTGCATCCAAAGTTTATCAAGCTTACTCTTCTATACACACTAACTCACTTAACTCATTTTTCAACACGGCCATAACAACATCTACGTTCCCGTCTGAATGGAAACATGCCAAAATCATACTACTACTCTGATTGATTTCACGGAGGAAATCAGATGTCAGATTGATAAAGGTCGTCAAATGATATCATTCTTAATACTGCTAGATCACTCCAAAGCCTTTGACACAGTGCATCATTCCATTCTCTGCCTTAAATTAAAACATATGAGTAATTTCTCTCCAACTGCATTGAAACTGTTAACATCGTATTTAAGTGCCAGAAGTCAAAGCGTTACCCATGAAACAATTGTCTCTGCATGCTGCTTAATGCCTAGAGGCGTACTACAGGGTTCCATACTTGGGCCACTATTGTATTCTATATACGATAATGACCTGACTTTACAAGTGAAACATTGCAAAATTCAAATGTATGCTGACGACGTGCAACTCTACATAACTCTAATTGCATACAATTGATAAACGAAGATATGCATCATATTAATCTTTGGGCATCTGCAAATGGCCTAAGCTTAAACCCCCAAAAAATCAGTTTCTATGATTATTGGTCCACCAAAAGATATACCTACGTATCTTCCACCAATAAAGATTAATAATATGGCTATTAATTATGTTGATACTGCAAAAAATATTGGTGTAGTTTTTAATAAACAACTTAATTGGTCAGACTAAGTTAAAATAAACTATGGGAAAACCTTTTCTATGTTAAGACATCTATTTATGTCACAACATTATATACCGATGGATAACCGAATGCTACTAGCCAAAACCTATTCATTGCCTATGCTAATGTATGGTTGTGAGCTATTTTCCAGTTGCGATGCTATAAGTATTGCTAGATATATATTTGGTATAAAAAGGAACAGGACCATCTCACAATATGCAAAACAATTTTCCGAACGCTATTGTTTTTGCATAAGATTATATATAGTCAACAACCTTCCTAGTTATATGATAGAATAATATTCTATAGGTCGAATAGAGGTAACAAGATTAACAGCATCAAGATATAACAAAGCAATCCCTGAGCAACCCTTTTTCATTAATTCCATTCGACTCTGGAGCCAACTACACCCTCAAATTCAAGTAATGAGAAATGCAAGTCATTTAAAATCTGCCATATTTGAGTAGTTTAGTTACAGCTATACACTATTTTCATATTCGTATCTGTGCACAAAAATGTATTTGTAATTTTATTTTCTTTCTTTTTCCTTGTTTTTTACACTATTGATTATATTTAAACCTAGTTACCAATTACTACCCAATACTGTAATATAAGACTTGTTCTTGTTGTATTGTAGTGATCAAATAAATAAATAAATTACTTAAAAAGAGATTTTTCGCAACCTCTACCTTCTTCTTCCACTATATTGCTAAACTTTTCATTCATAATATTCATTCACAATATTTTAAAATGCAAATCACGGCAAAATTTTGGGTGCCCCTGTGGCTGAGTGGTAGCGATGCTAGCTTGTCAGTCCAGAGGTCGTGGGTTCGATTCTCGCCATAGACTCTGGTGTTTTCCTCAGACAAGCTAATTAGCGCGTTTGACTACAAACCCTGAGGTCTTGAGTTCCAGACTAGTTTCAGGCAATCCAACAACATCATGTATTTTTCTGATGTGCATTGGTGTGTTATTGCGTTGGTTGTCTTAAAGTGATGAAGGCATAGCACTGATCACTTTGGCAGTACCGGCAGCGATTAATACTAACATGTCCTAATGCAATTCACAGCACCCTCCTTCGTCGGTATTGTAGCAGAATGATTGGCGGAAGTAAAAGAACTAATAAAATGGCTACACAGCTTAAATAAATTAATGTGTATACTTGACACCAGAGGGGCTGTAACACTGACTGCTCTACAAAAAATGCGAAATAGCAGAATTGTAAAATGAATTAAGCTTTCTATCTCTCTCCCACTTCACCACCTGTTCTCTCTACACTAGCCCTTTCCCAAAAAAGGTAACACATTTATTAACTGGTAGGCATTAATTGCCTGATTGTATTATTTCTCTTTATAAAAAAACTGGAAGCGCATCACTTATTTTGACTGCCAAAGGCATTTTGTTAAATTAATTTATTTTAAAGTATTGTCATCTTTTTAGGGCTAAATGTCCTCGTTTTTTGTGGTTGACTTCCTCTTTTTCTCAAAATTGAAATAGCAACCCTGCTCTTACTTAACTTATGTAAATATTAGTGTTGTCAATTATTCGGGTTTTATAATCGTTCGAATTAAAATTAATATTTTTTTTTCTTTTTCGAACGCCCTAATAATTTAAAACTTTTATTCGAATAAATAACAAATAAAAATTTTCATTCGAATAACCACTTTAAAACTATGATTTTTAATATCAAGATACTATATTCAAAATGTTTCAACTCAATTTTGGAGCAAACGAGTTTTTGCTCCACGTTTAGTGAAAATTTCGGCGCAAAAATTTAAGTTTTGCGACTTTTACATACATTTTTGTAATAATTTATCTCAAAGTACATATTTTTTTAGAAAAAATAAATGCTAACTCCCATAGTAATTTGACAATATTTTTTGTATTTACACAAATTATTTAAAATTTACATCAACTCAGAACTTTTACTTGAACAATATGTGATAAGCAGGGCTCGGACTTTCTTGCAACTAAAACTTGATTTTAAGCGCTTAACAAATGCACCTAAAAATGAAAAATATGTACCAAAAATATGCATTTACCTAGGAAAACAGTATCAAAACTAAAATAATATGAAAATATTTTCTTTAATTTGTTATTATTATTAGAAAAAAACATAAAACAAATATAATTGGTTCTTTTATTTAATGCAACCAAACTTTAGTTGCGTTACCAGTCGACAACTGAAAATTAATGGCGGTTAGAAAGGCACTAAATAGCAACTGAAACCGACAGATCTCAGTTGCCAGTTGCCACCAGTAGTATTATTTTCAGTAACTGGTAACCAAACTGAGGCTCGGCTGCCATCCATAATCGGCCTATTAAATTTGTTTAAAAAATTGAAAAATATGCATTAAAAAAATTTTTATAACTCCAAAAATATGCATTTATTACCAAAATATGCAAAAATATGCACTTAACACCAAAATATGCAACTACAAATCGAAGCCAAACTACTTAAAATTTGATGATTCACATAGATAATTAGTCAATACCTCTTTATCTATCACCACAAAAAACATTCAATTGCATGAAATTCCGAGCCCTGGTGATAAGTCTGAAAAAAATATTAGTTTTTGATATAATAAAATATGATATCTCAAAACAATACGCAAACAAGTGCAAAATATAAAATTTTTGAATATGTAGAAAGTATTAAGAATATTTAAACCATCTTTTGGAAGCTATATACATTGTTTATTTTTACAATATTAAGCGAAATAATTAGTTTTTCGCTCTGAGAAGTTAGCTTTATCGAGGTCACGTTTATTGAATATAGGGTCTCGATATATTATATAACTACTCTGCGGTAAAAATTTACCAATTGTCTTAAACGTACTTGTCCTATGACTGATGAAGATGGGAATGATACAAAATGTTCCTGAGTCGTGACCGGTGAAAAGAGATCATATCACAAAATTATCACAAAATTTTTAGCAAAATACCTCACTGTACAAGCAGATATTTTTCCAAATCAAATATATTTGTTTAAAGTACAGTAAGTGAACTAGTATTGAAGAAATCAACACAGGACAGGTACCTTAAGTTTGGGTCTAAAACGCATCACTGAGTATCTTAGTTATGTCAATTGACCACCTCCAATGACAACGCCATGTAAAAGTTACCGGTCCCTTTCATATAAAGTTTCAACTCGCACCGGTTGCTAGTCCTTGGGAACCAGTCACGGGACTTGTCTTGTGACAGGTTCTCTTCCCTAGTAGTTTCGACTTTTTAAAGGCGTTAACAGCCGTTTTCAGCCAAATTCCTTCCTTACATGTTATTTTTTCGATTGAATTAAGATAACTTTTCTTTACATATTTAATTAATTTAAATCGCTATTTTATATTCGCAAATGAAAAAAAAAATTTATAAAATGTAGCTTAAAAAAGTTGTTCGAATATTTGGCATAAACTGTTCGAATAATTTTTTATTCTAAATTGAGAAATTTTGTTCCTTCGAACAAAAAGAAAAAAAGTTGTTCGAATATTCGAATAATTTTTACTCGAATGACAACACTAGTAAATATTCATAATCAGCGTTGTCAACTCAGTGCTTTTCGCACCGTTTTTTGTGCTTTTTCAACTTTTCGACGCGAAAAATTTTGGAGTTAGTGCTCGGTGCCTTTTTAATCTAATTTTTATTGCTTTTATTTTTTGACGGTGGCACTAAGCCCAAATTTCTTTATCTAAAAAATGTTTTTCAAGTGTAAAATTCTTTGCTAATGCAACTGTTTCCTGAACACGTTTTTGCAGTCTTGCAGAAGAATCAAAAAATTGATTCGAGCAATCAGTGCGGCTTCATCTTTTGTCTTTTTTGTCGAATCCCATTAAAACTAATTTTTAAACATATTTCGTTTGCTTGGCACTTCAGATTTCAAAAACTTTCCGTTTTTACGAAATTTCACATACATAAACATATGAATATTATAGTCTTACGTGCGCATCACGTGGCGTAAAAACTAGCCCGATACTTCTATGGTTTCTTTTTATAGCCGTCTAAACTTGGGTATCTCGGCCATTTTTTGAGAAATGTTCGTCATATTCAAGATTGAATAACTTTAGAGTTCGTCATCATATATTAATATATCTTGTCTCATTCGAAATGTTTCAGTCTCCTCCTAGTAAGTATTGATTAAAAATGGCATAGCTTCCCGCTAGAAAGTCCTCTAAAATGCCAAAAATGCCAGGAAAAGGTGTTTGTAATTTTTTTTATTTTTTAACCGACATCAAAAAAGAAGGAGGTTATGAATTCGTGTGTATTTTTTATGTTTGTAATGGCATAACTCTGTCATTTGTGAATAGATTTTCAAAGTTTTTTTTTGTTTGAAAGGCTTTGCTTGCTGTTTGGTTCCACAATTTTTTTTCTTGAAAATCGGTGGGGAAATTTGCTCCGACAATCAAAACTCTGCCATTACAAATTTTTTTAAATGGTTTGCCTGTAGTTTTGTTGCATAATTTTTTCCAAAAATTTTCTCCACCAAGCATAAGTCTGTCGTCATATGTGAACCGATTTTCAAAATTCTTTTTTCAAAAATCTGTAGGGCATTATCCCCTCAGTCGGAAATATTGATTATCGCATAGTCCTCCATTTATGAACCAATTTTCAAAATTCTTTATTTTTTCTTGTTTCAAATTAATTGCTTGCAGTTTGATCCCATAGAAGTGAAAATCGGCGGACAAAGTGGTAGCCCTATATATTCATTATCACATAACTCCGACATTTCTTGACAGATTTTCAAAATATTTTATTTGAAATGACATGAAAGGTTTGGTATCATGAATAATTGCAGGCGGGCACCCCATTTGTAGACAAGCACACAATTTCATCTAACACAAAATCGCGTTATTTTTGTAATCTGGTATATAAGATCTTTGCATTGAAGTCGGGTTTTTTAGACGTATGTAATTATAGTTATTATAGAGCTAACTACAACTGACAGGTCTTTATTGTACAAAGTCTTTAAGTAGGAATGAAAACAGATTCAAAAGTTACAGTTTTTTGTTTATGATAACCCGCTCATTTCTATGAAAAACCTGTAGCAATAACTATGGTGATGATATATAATGAATTAATATCGGATATGAAATATTAAGCTCTAAAAAATTGATAAATACAAAAAAAGTCTAAACATTTTTTGCTTTTAGTGGATTTAATTTTTCTAAAACGATTCGTTTTAAATCGGCTCGATTTACAGAATAGGCAGATATATAACAACTTTTTTAAATAAAACTAAAAAAATAAAATTCAGTGCTTTTTTGCGAGAATTACGAGCTTTTTTACTTGTTTCAGTGCTTTTTGAAATCTAAAAGTTGACAACGCTGTTCATAATAAATGTTAAATAAGACAAAGAGCATATCTGCACTCTGCTGTCTCCAAGATAACTCTCGCCTTTTTTGGTTACGAATATAAGTGCTACAGAATGTTTTTCACTAGTAATCTCTATTTCAAAAAATTGTAGTTACGAGGTTGAAGTAGAAAGGCGACTGTGTCCATCGATTTTAACGATTTATGGGGTATGTTCTGTATTTCATGTGGAATTAAAATGTGTGGAATTATCAAAGCAATGCTTTGATAATTCCGCACATTTTAATTCCACATGAAATACAGAACATGGACAAATGTCTTATTTTATTCCTAATATTCCTAGTTTTGTGATAAATGATAAAAATTAAAAAATTTTTCGATCTTAATTTTTTCATGAGGAATTTCTAAATAACTTCGAAACAGTTGGGAATATAAAAACAATTATGCATGGATGACTTAAAGATAATTTTATTCCGTATCATTTGGCTTACAAGATTTTCTATGCCGAATCGCTTTAACTATGTGCAAATCCCCATTATAGCTGCGCCACTGCAAAAAGGGGTGTGGACAGACAATCCATTTATTTTCTCTAAACTATATATTTTGATAGACGAAGTCTGCATACCAAGTTTTGTGACGCTAGCTTGTCGGGAAATATTTTTTGTCGCGACTCCGCCAATTCCGCCCATAGTGCAATGCTATAACAAATACGAACATTCAGCCGTGTCACAGATTCCGTTCGGATTGGTTTTGATTCCGTAGTTGTCATTCCGAAAAAGTACATTTTTGGTGCTTCAGATTCCGTTTATTATTTTGTATTTCGTTTTTACAATGATAAAGTTTTTATACCTTGAGGCGTTTGTTTACTCTTGCTTTTAGATGCAAAGCGCAAATTGAGCTTTTTATTAGGATGGAAAGCTCATGACCAAATATTTATTTGACGCTCCTAAAACTATGCACGTTTTTTGCCACTTCCGATCGGAATGGTATTCTGTGACATGGCTGATTATCACAGTAAAAAAATTGCTAATATCAATTAAATGTTTGTACCAAAATTAATTGGAATATGTTTGATTAAATATTAATAATAACAACTAAAAGTTTAATTGAAATATTTATAAATTTTCTATTAAATTTTGAATCATTAGATAAAAATAACTTAAAAAATGGTCCGATGTGGATTAGAGAGGAGATAGTTGGATGTGTTCCAAATTGGATATCGTCATGTTGCAATTATTTCGCTTATTTAATTATTAATTTTTTTTCTTACTGTTTATTTTAACTTCATCTGCGCATCGAACATAGCAATACCCTGAAGTGGGGTCAAGTGACTCCAAGTCACCACTTTTGTCGACAAGTTTGGTCACTTTTTGGTGATATTATCAACGAATCGTCTACACTTTTTATTTTGCCTTTTATGTAAAGAGATGTTTTTGAGAGCTACAAAACGATTTTTTACTGTCTCATTTTGTTGTGTTGAAAATACATGCGGCTGCACACAAAAATAAAAATTTTCATAAAAAAATATTTAATTGATTTATCTAATAAAAAGTTTCATAGGTGTTGACTAGAATCTTTAAAATGCACTAGTGAATCTCTGTTGCAAATGTCTCAATGTTGTCGCATAAGAACTACCTAGTCAGTAGTTAGTCAACATTTCTGAGGTCACAAGTGGAATGCCAATGACAAGCACATGCTAAATACATATCTAAAGTACAGGGAATTGCCTGGGGTATAATTAGTCAGTAGTACGGTGACAAAGTCAATAGTGAATCAGTACAATTTTACTACATATGGACATTTCCTGCAGCGTTTGTACATTAGAGCGGTTCAAAAAAATCTAAAAATTCTTCCCGCTGTGAAATACTTTCCAAGGCTTGAGAAAAGATGTCTGTTAAAAGCAAAGCTCTTAATTTTGATATTTCTATTTCAAATACAAATTACATGGGAAATTTTTTTTCTGTTTCTTAAAAATGTATCTCAGTGCCAATTCACACTATGCAAGTCTTATTCATAACCTGATTAGTTTTTAGACGAGAGAGGCCACGGGGAAAGAAACGAGTACACACTATAGCATGTACTCTTGAAATCGTTTCGCTCTTTCATTCGTAATGTAAACAACGCATGAATGAATATCATTCACCATTGTCCGTACTTTCATGCAAAAGAAAGAAATATTTCAGCAATAAGAATTTCATTGTGTGAACGCTAATGAAAGTTCAAAGACGAATAAGGGATAAGTTTATCAATAAGACTTGGACAGTGTGAATTGGGACTCACAACTTAATGATCCAATCTACATGGCTCGTACATATAGAAAGCTGAACGTGCTACAAAAAGTGTCTCAAATCATCTTTTGCTAAACTATCTCATTCCAAAGCTATTCACACTAACAGCCACATTCATAAGAAATTTTTATTTTAGGTTTAAGACACAATTGTTATTGAACAGTTTCACGCTAAAAAATGTTTAATATAAAATTGTATTCATGAACACTACAATAGACATTGTGTGTTTTAAGGAATTTTAGGTTTCGATACTGGCAACACCATCATGTTTTGTACTTAGTGTTGCAATAAAAAGAACATGATTTCATTCGGATATTGAATATGAAATGAATAGCTTTTTATTGTTTTCGTGTAAGTTAAGTTTTTTTGGACTCTCGTTATAATATATTTCTCAACTTATTTAATACAAGTTTTCTATGAAGTAAAATCAAAAAGTGAAATGATTACAAAAGAATTCACACGACTCTTTATATCATGTATGAAAAAGGTACTCGAATAACAAGCCTATTTTGTGTTGATTGTTTCTACACCACTAACATTTCTTTTTGCTTTTATGTGTTTTGATGGTGTTTTTTTTTTTGCTAATTTTGTTGCGAATTTTGTTTATCTTAAATAATTTAGTGGCATATTCTATCATTAAAAAAAAACATACTTAAACGCTTATAGCCAAGACTTCAAGCTTTAACTTAAAGCATATCATCTATTCCTGTGTGCTAAATTTGCAAAGATATTTGAAGTTAAAATTTATATTTCGATGATATGAATTTATTGAAGGTTTATAGTAGGTGCATACCATCTTTAAACGTATTTTAAAATTTTCATGTAATATACATTTATGAATGCAATTTTATTAAATTTTGCTTAAAAGTAGTTTATTACCCTGTTTTAAATATTTATGAATATGGCTGTAAAAGTTCAATTCATGGTCAATTGACTAGGAATTGAACTTTGAATTCGAATAGTTTAGTACTGGACAGTTTAGCAAAAAGTTATATGAGACACTTTTTGTACAACGCACATAGTCAAAAGTATATCGAACCGCGCGATAAATCAACCGCCATCTTTTGATACGAAAGATTGGTACCAATGGAAAGGTAATTTTCTACAGATATCAAACGTATAAAGATTAATTTAAAAAAAAAAAACTTAAAAATAAAAAATATATATTTCTTAATTTTTCAGTGTATACGGAAGGAAGCTTATACTATTTTTTGTTACTCCCCTGTGGAAAGCTTTTGTACCAATTGTCTGCAACGTAATTATTCTTTCACTGGTGAAAATGGCGATATAATACGTAGGTGAAAAGGAAAAATGGGCTTAATTTTGGGCGTAGCATAAACTGAGTATATTAAAAGCTAGACATACAAAGTTTTAAAAAAGCTTTCTTGCTACGTGCGAAAAATTGGACATTAGGAGGGAAGGATCCAAGATGACATAAGTGGTGCCCAGAATTTGATGTCGGATTAAAAAGCTACAAGAACCGAAAATTAAGCCAAAGTCAAGCCATAAACAACGATATGAAATATGATGAAATCGGACTCCAAATGGCGAGCTATATATACAGGCGTGGCAAAATTTTTTTGAAAATTTAAATGAAATGCAATATCGCAAACAATTAAACTTGAATGCAAATATAGACATTATGTTCTTTATTGTGTATCTTTTCTTAGGGAGAGTCGGTGCTTTCTACAAGAAGGTGTAAGAAGGTCTTCCAGAAAACATGAATTGAGAAGGCTTGGGCTAAAACAGCTCGCTGGGCTTCTTGTTACAACAACATTTGCTGGCATGTGCATGTGTGTACACACACGAATGAAAAATGTTGTATGTACTAGTGATGTTACCAATATAAATTTTTAGTATTCGCAAATACGAATTCGAATATCTGCGCCAATATTCGCCAAATACGAATATTCAATCTGAAATTTAGCGCCACTCGATATTTCAAATTTAATTGAAAAAAAATTCCCCTTTGCGTCAATAACGATAAATTAAAAAAAAACTGTTCGCATCTGAATGCCACTACTGAACATTTTAAAATTTTTATACATACTGTCAGATTTAGTTTTTCTCACTCTGTTTGCGCTTTTACTTAGTAATTCACTGTGGAAAGTAGTCCCCCTTATTCTGACACTATTTGTCGGCGTAACATCAAGATAATATTAAAAATAGGACTGCTTACATCCTCTTATTACTGTCTAATACCCAGAAAAGGTAAAAGTAAGAAAAAGTAGCCAATTGCTGTCGACAACGAGTACGTAAGTGTACTATTTTTGATATTGTCTTGGCGTGAGATCGATAAATAGTTACACAATAAGGCAGATTAAATCTGTGGTGGAAAGTAAATGAGGAAAAATATTAGCTTCTTTTACCAGGCAATATTTAGTGACACCACCAACGATTGTTCCGAGCGAGTGATTATTTAGTGGAGCGGGACTTATTTACACACCACACCGTAATATGCTTGAAGGAGAAGAGGGTTCAAAACTTTTATTTTAGAAGCTCAACATTCCTCAACTGAGATTTGTTTATTAATTTAAAATGATATGAACAAAAAACACTTTATTTTTTTTTAATGGTAGTTGAACTTGGGTATACAATTCTTTCGTGGTTTTAATTAGGGATGTAACGATACGCCGTTTTGCCGATCCGATACCGATACCGATATTTGAAAATAAATATCGCCGATACCGATTCCGATACCGATACATTGAAATTGAGTTCAAGTTTAGATCAACAAAACTCAAGTGCAATTTTTTTATTATACAAAATTACATTGTAAGAGAGAATATTTAAAATTGATTTTAACTCAGTATAAAAAATTGGAAGTAATTTTTAAGGAGCTACATTTTCTTTGCTTCAAAAAAATCTATATTAAAAATATGCAGATAATTAGTAGAAAAGCAAGAAACAATTTTTAATTCCTTTGTAATTTTAAAAAATACTCGCCATGCTTTTTAAAAAATCGATTTTTTAAAGAACATTTATCAACTAATATTCTTCTAAATAACTTAATAGCTTAATTATTAAAAGTCTTCTAAAAGTTTATATTTATTCACTTAAATTTACATGAAAATAAAGTTTTGAGTTTAAATTCGCATAAAAAAATTGTGAAAATGGGTAATTTTTTATCCTTTTTTCCTTGAGGAAAAACCATTATAGAACACCGAAAAAGAAATTTGTCCTAGCATCGCTTCCAATTCGGTGATTGGTAATCGAAAAACAGAACTTCTTGCAATGGCTAGGATATGTAAAACTAATTAGAAATTATCCAAATTTGCAATACTTCCGGATCGCGAATTCTACAATTTCATGACTTCTTTGGACTGTTTTTTTTTTTTTTTGCTGAATAAGATTTAAAAAACAACGACTTGAATTTGAATTAATGGTAAAATTAACAAAAAATAAATAATTTTTTTTACAAAATAACAGCATAAAATATTATTAATTTTTAAAATTGATATTAATAAGATTTAAAAAATAACGAAGTGAATTTAATTCATGGCAAAATTGAACAAAAATAAATTATTTGTTAAAAAAAACTCTGAAAACAGTTTTAAAAGTATCGTCGTATCGACAGTAAAATATCGCCGATACCGATGTATCGGAAAATCTGAAGTATCGCCGATATATCGGTATCGGTATCGGTATTCGTTACATCCCTAGTTTTAATCGAGAACTAGCAAATTTATTTTAAAAAAAATTTGCCAACATAGTCTATAAAGATTAAGGGTTGCAATAGGGAAGATTTTCTGTTCTAAACTTGTTCATGAAGTCGGCAAATTTTGTTTTATTTCAAAGCTTACTTAAATTTTTAAATGTGTAAGTATATATGACTAGGACTGTATACTTAAAATAATTTTTACTTTACTAAAAAAAGGTTGTTATTTTGAGTTAACGACAAAGGTTTTTTAAGAAAAATTACTAAAAACTAATATTTCTTGTTTCTTCATTTTATGTATTTTTCAACATATTCGCAAAATATTCGTTTGAATTTAGCTAATACGAATGTCATGAAATAGGCGAATATTCGACGATACGAACACGAATACGAATATTCGTAACAACACTGTGTATGTACATTAGAGCGGTCGTAAAAAATTTTAATTTAGATTTCTTCAAGTCTCATACCCATGGGTATTTATAAAAAACTAACCTAAAAAATTGCAGGTCAATCATTTGAGATTAAGACATGCCGTAATATATATATATGTATATAGCATTAAAAAATCTAAATAGTTGTCTGTGAAGTTTCCAACAGCTTTTGCCTTACCTACTTTTATCTAAATCGCATGTGTAACAAAATGAGATGCAAAGTATCGAATAGCATCTGGTGCAATAATAGGGCTGCCAGAAGTCTCAACCCGTCGACCAGGACATTTATAATACTTATCACAAACGAACGTAGAACAACACCTTATATTTGTGGTTAGGCCTTAACCGCTTAAGTCGTTGTCAAAAAATTTCGGGAGAGCTGTTTAAAGTGTCAAAAACTCGCATCCAGCCAGTCGTCACTTTGTTTTTTCTTAACTTATTTATTGATAATTTTCGTCTTAAAAAAGTTACAAACTTAAAAAATTGGCAGCGAGTTGATTTAGACACGAATGTACTCGATCACACCAAAAATTTAATTTTGTCCTAACTCGACTTAAGCTGTTAACGGTAGTGACCACAGATATATTTCAAGAAGTAATCATATAAAAAGGAAGCCCAAAAAATTTTTATTTTGATACATGTATCAACCATATATTTCAAATTTATGCCCAAGAATTAAACAATAGATACAAAACTTAACATGTAATTCATACATAAAAAACAATAAACAAAGATAAAAAATTCATTTAAAATTACAAGGGCGACAATAAACACATGGGCTGGCGAGGCCACCTGTACTTATTTCATCGAGTAGTTGAACGACATAAGCTCCAGGCAACAAATGTTGGTAAAATTGATTGATGTAAACAACGTTATAACATAAAGCTTAACCTCTGTTCATAACAAAAATCAGGAAAATTTAAGAGTGGACCAGAATACCAGGACTATTTGTCTAAAACCAGGACATTCCTGGAAAACCAGGACGTATGACAGCCCTATGCAACAAAGCAACTGACGGACACTTGCCAGACTATGGTTACCCTGCTTAAAATCATAAAAATCGTCACTAAAAATGTCCAGCCTTATACCAAGTTCATACGGGAATATGAACCACTTGGTTCGCTCTCTCAATCGCGATTGCAAACCTTGGTGTTCAAACGATGGTACTTGTTTCATCTTGGATGCAAATCCTTCTACGCTTTAAAATACGTTTCACTATTTCTTTTTTTCATTTTTGTTTAAATATATGTATATCGTCACCTTAACGTGCAAACGTGATAAGTCCACTTTTTTCCAAAATTAATGTTTTGATGCAGTATGATATAACAACTCAAAATACATAATTTACAGAAAAAATTACCATTATGTCATTTTTACTTACTGTTATGCAATGACATGCAAATGTTGTAAGTCCACAAAACAGCAAACAAACCAAAAAAATTTTCTAAGTCCAGGTAAAATTTTTAAATTATTATTTTTAATTAACTTGTGCGTTAGATGGAAAAACTATTTGGATTCCTTTCATTTAAACAAGGTGGCCAAAGCATCCTGTATACCTGAACCGCGAATTGGTAACACAAATTACAAATTATATTTTTCCAGCTTAGCCGTAATATTTATCTAAATTTCTTTTAAACAATTTACAATTTTGTTGCGTAACTAATAGCGAAACAATTGTGACAATCCGTTGTTATTTAAAAAAATTGGAAAATTTTAATTTTCGAATGAGCATACCTAAATATGAGTGCTTAATCAAACATAATTTTTTTAGAACCTTATGAGGGCTATAAGGACTTGCATACAAAATTTTTGGAATCGAGCGGGAAATAAAAAATTACAAACGTTGAAAAATTTTAGATGTCCAAAGTGACCTTCTTTGGGACTTCATAGCTCCACTCGAAATAACACATTTTATTTATCAAATGAAATTTATTTGTTGATGGTTATTAAATATTGTCTATATGCATTTCATTGGTGCTTTACCAAATCGTCAGTAGACTTCAACCACAACTTTGAACAGTTACAAAACTCATATCTTATGCACAAACTTTAAAAACCCATTTGAGAATTTACAAATGATAATATTTTTGAAAATCACAAAAGAATAAAATAAGTGTAGTAGGCTTACAAACTTATACAAAATCCAACAAATAATTTGTATTCTATATGTATCTATTTTATTTTTCTTCACCGTTATACAATATAGACAATGCTTAACTATCAGCAAATAGACTTCATTTAAAATAAAATTATGACAATATGTCAAATAATAAATTTCTTAAATATTTTCTTTTCCAATAAACCTCATGATTTTTTTCTGTCCTAGAAAGTTTTGGAATATATTCGTAATTTTGGTTTTCGCAATATACGGAGCTACATGAAAAAAGTTAATAACACGCGTTCTATGTATTTAAAAACAATCGACTAGGGGTAAATTCAGCTAATAAAAATACAAAATTTTAACATTTATTTATAATAAAACGAAAAATAAATATTAAGAAAATGTTCTAAGTCCAAACTAAAAAAGCATAATCATAAAAAAGCAAAAAACCGTTGCGAACAACATTTTCTTGAAATATTTTAATTACTGATATTAATGAGCGATGAATCGACGAAGAAACTGCGTTTACAGATTTAAAAAATATTAAGGTCAAAAAAAGTTAGACAAAATTAAAAAAAAGGACTTATCACGTTTGCACGTTAAGGTGACGATATATGTAAATTTATGTTTTTTATTTTATTTGTTCAATGTTTTTATTTAGTTTTTTTCACACATTAATTTTTTGATTTTTCTTTGTTTACATTTTTTCACAGCTAGTTCAGATAAACTAGCTATAATTTGTTATCAAAAATTGGGGGTGATAGTAAATTTTCGAGGTTCACAGTTAGATTAAAAATGAACCAAGATGGTTCGCTCTCAAAATTTTGTATGGCGAAATATGTAGATTCAATCATGATTGGGGCGCGAACCGTGAATGAGAGAGCGAACCTCGAATATTGCTGTCCGTATGAACATGGTATTACACACAGACCATTATGAAAAGTTTACCAGCTCTGCGTCTAATGTTAACATCATTAGAACTATAGAAACCTAGATAATTGCGAAAAATAAAACTTTGGACGACGAAGACATGAGATTTTATCAGACTTGAGACAACTTTTAGAACGCCAAAATGAAGGTGTATACGAGTTTTCAGCTTATTATCTCTCATTCCGAGGCTGAACCCTTTTTTATTGATTAATTGACTGTACTATTTAAATAAAAGACGATATCGCACTTGTTTAAGAATACTGTATTAACTCGAAATTTTATTTTTTTCAGTTTTTCATGCAATTTCGCATTGTGAAAGAGTTGTCAATTGTTCGTCTTTTACGTTAAATAAAATTGTTATCAGTTGCGACTGTATTCATGCTATTAATATAAGTATTGTTTCAACTTTTTACCTTTTCGAAAATATACTATGACAAATAGAATAATAAAACCAATTTTCAAATTTTCTTTGCTGTCGATCGACAAACAAGAAATGAACGTGCTGTCTTAGCGGTGGACTATTCATATTATGTATCAATATTTACTTGAAATAATAATACAAACGGTTGTTTGTCTATAATGAACATTTTTAAATTTCAAGTTAATACGGTATTGTTAAACAAGCAGGAAATGAGAATTTGTTAAACAATTTCTGTTACATTTTATTAATGAAAATTTTCAAATAACACATGAATTAAAACTAAATATTGCTCTACATTTCATGTGTAGTACGGACGTAAAATTATCACATAAGCAAACAATTGTCAAATACGAACTATTGAAGTTTCTGATATAATAAAAGAGCGTCAGCATTTTCAAAGTTAACACGTGTGCCATCATAGTTTGAGCTGTGATACATTTCCAAATTAAGTCCAATTATGCAGTCAAAGAGCATCAGGCCAGTAATTAAAATTTAAAGTAAATTTAATAATATCAGTTAAATATGTCTCTACCATTAGCTGAAATCACTCTATGAAGCCGTTTTGGTTCACCTTGTACCAACTTACAAATTATTTTAACAGAAATTTTATTCCAAATATTTTGTATTTCCAAAATTTATCATACCTGTCTCTGGCTAAGCAATTACTTATTTTTCCCTTAACCTAATAAGGGTATTCACTAAAATAATGTTTGTTCGATTAATAGAAAAATTTAATTCAAACAATGTTCGATTAAATGAACATTCTCAATTTCGAGCTCAAATTTAATGAGTAATTTACGTCGATCAAACATTTTCCGATTAACTTTTCAAAATGTACGATTAAGAGTTAGTATGGACTTTAACGACAAGTTCGGCATACAAAGCTTGCCGTTAAAGTCCACGTTAACTAAATTTTATTATTTGGGATCAAGGTCACTGTTTTTTATTTAATAAAACCAGTGTTTAAAAACTTAAGTCGAAGTAGCAAAAGCATTGATGCCAACTTTGGCTCTTTTTTACGATATAACAAAAAACGATATGACATACTGTATTGTCATATCGTAAGTTTTTTACGATATAACAACGCTGCGATATGACAACACCGTGTATGTCTATCTTAGTGTTGTCATATCGTAAATAACTTACGATATGACAATACAGTGTCATATCGTTTTTTGTTATATCGTAAAAAAGAGCCAAAGTTGGCATCAATGAGCAAAAGTCGTACAATTTTTACTTTTCAACGATTTTGATTTTTTCAACTGTTTAACATGAACGAATGATTTTACGTCTGTTTATGAAAAAAATCGGCAGTCGCATTGCCAGACGAAATTTTTTTTTAAAAAACGTGAAAGTCTAACAAATTGTTAAATTAAATAATTGAAAAAGAACTATTAAATAAAAAGTGTTTTCAAGTGAAAAAAAGTTTTGTTTTGTGTTAAGCTAATCTATTTCGTTCGTGCTAATACCAACTCATCAGTAGATCTTTAAAACTATCAAACAAGAAACGAGTATTACAAAAATATAAACATAAAAGTAGTTTTTTTATAAACATACCAGTTTGAAAACTTTTCAAACATGATGGTGAAAAATCTAATGATGTGTTGACCTTAGTATCACCGAAATGCAGACATATACATAGACTAGTTTAATACACAACAAATAAATATTTAATTTTTTTAACATAAATTCCTGAGAATATCTCAAATAAATTTAATGAGTTTTCGATTCCAAAAAAATTTTAATGTGATTATTCCAAAGTGTAGAGGCTTTCGTAAACAACGTTGTTATATTCTGCTGTGTACGTTGAAAACTAAATTGATGCTGATTTTTCCCTTGTTCCTTGGAATTATTGATCAGGTTTAATTCTTTTTGAGTATAACGTTACGAACCTTAGCGTATCAGACATGTTCTAAAAATCACATGGCTCCAAATCACATGTGATTTCAAAATCAATAATGGTCATGCAGACGTTTTTAAAATTATATAAATACGATAATTTTCTTTCAGAAATGATATTTGATGCTCTATAAAATAGAAAAATTAAAATAAAGAGTGAAAAAATATCTGCATTGATTTTAAAATCACGTGTGATTTAAAGCCATGTGATTTTCAGAACATGCCTGTATATAATCAATTTGGATTAAAAAGAAAATTAGTTGTAAAAATCACAATAAAATATACAATTAGTTAATCGGTCGACATTTTCACATGTTCACATATACTAAGTATAAAAATCAAAACAAAAAAGTTTTACTTAAGTAGAACAAAAAATCTGAAAAATGGGCAGGAAGAAAAAATAAACCAACGGCAACTCTGCAATTTGTTGTGATAAAACCGCAAATTAATATTAATTTGGTAGTGATGTAATTCTCGTATAAAATTTTCACGAAAAAGTTATATATATATATGAATTACAATCGCATTCAACAGAACCATTTAACACGTGGCGATAAGCAAAATACACATGAGCACTGATTATGGAACTGAAACGGCTTTCTAAAACAGCGTTGTTATGTTCTGCTGTGTACGTGGAAAACTAAATTGATTTTTTTAATTATTTATTTCGGTATTTAGAAATCCCCAAAATTCTGGGATACCGGTACTCCATTTCGCAATCACGAATCCCGGAATTTTCAAAAACCAGTCCCGATTGATAGCCTTATAGAAATATATGAAAATATGTATGTATACACAAAGCTTCAGAATAATATAGAAAAATCAAGGCATACGTAGTTAAGCTAGCAGTGTCAAAAATACGGTAAGTATGGAATTTCTTAAACCAAGTACACAACGTTTGACTCAAAACTCTTTGACTCTTTCTATTATGAAAACCTAGCCTAGGGGCCATAATCGGCCACATTACACTACTCAAGAACTATCTATATAGCCCAGTCAAATTAGGGTTTCACTGCGGAATGAGAGATAAGCTGTAAATTCGTATACACCTTCATTTTGGTGTTGTAAAAGTTGTCTCATAAAATCTCGTGTCTGCGCCGTAAGTTATTTAAGGCCAAAGGTCACAAAAATCAGTTTTTAGCAATTATCTCGGTTTCTATAGCTCCAATGATGTTAACATATATTAAAATTGTAGATCATAAAATTTGCGATAAATTTTATATTAAACGTTTCTTCATACGCCCAACCGTTTCTGAGGGCAAAGAACCCGCAGAGCTCAGCCAAACTGACAGTAATGCAAGGTCAACCGTGAATCTCAGTGAATAATACCTTGTATAAAGTGATTAAATCATTGAAATATCATTTACAAGAAATAATTTGTATTATTTATTAGTTAATACATTATAATTAATAACATTTTGAATATATATCTAATATATTCGTTTAATAATACTTACACCGAAAGAAAAACGCCGTTCTAAATTCAAGTGTTTTCTACTTACTTTGAGTACGAGTCGTACTCAAAAATTTAAGTACGAATAGTACTAAAATGTGCATACAAATTATTGCAGACTTTTTTCCGTCAACTAAAACGAAAATAATGTTCAGACAATTGTTTGCTTCAGAAAATTTTGATATTCGTGTTTTTGTGGACGTTGTAATTTATAAAAATAAGTGAATAAACGTGAATAAAAACAAATTTGTCTGCACAACAATTATTCCGTGTAGAAATAAATACAAAATTTTAAACCTGCAATTCTGCATACTAGGCTTAAAGCCTAGTATGCAGATCCGCCTGTGAAGACAAATTTGTTTTTATTCACGTAAATTCACTTATTACAACGTATAATATATGAAAAATTATTTAAAAGACCACAAAAACACAAAATATCAAACATTTCTTGAGCAAACAATTGTCTGAACATTAATTTTTGTTTTAGTTGACGGAAAAAAGTTATTGAAGCACTTTTTTTTTGGAAAAATTTGCGTTTTTTTTGTTGTTAAATTTCAAAGTTTTTAGTTTAGACCTTTGTTACGACTTGACGGCTCATGATATTCCTAAGTTTTGTTCCGTGCGTTTACTTAGAATTTTATCAGCAATTTAATGGTGTGCTACAAGTTAAAATTAGATGCTTAATAAAAAAAAACACAACCAAAAAATCAAAAAGTCGAGGTAAAAAATTTAAAGCTTTAATTTTGAAGTTATATATCTCATAAACTATATCTCATAAACTATTAGAGATACAAAAATAATTGTTAATACATTTTTTCTTTCTTTTGTCTAGCAAAATCCAACACACACAATGTTTTGCACACCCGAGGTAGGCAACTTTCAGCTCTCTTCGCCCCAGGTGCAGCCAAAGAATTAAAGAATCACGATTCTGATAGTTCCTCCTCTGCAACCATTCCAATTTTTATGCAAATCCATTTAGTAGTTTCATACTTATTACCACCTTTTTTAATCTACACCACTGTGCTTTCCCGAAATGACTGTTGCGTTCTCGGAATGATAATTATTGTTTCAAAGGGCGATTCACTTACAATTTTGTATTAATTAATTTTACAAATTCGTTGCTTTTTAAT
The DNA here is from genome assembly GCA_956483635.1 of Panzeria rudis. Taxonomy (NCBI): domain Eukaryota; kingdom Metazoa; phylum Arthropoda; class Insecta; order Diptera; family Tachinidae; genus Panzeria; species Panzeria rudis. The sequence goes on along the minus strand of OY101451.1, from coordinate 41,532,148 downwards.
TACAGTGTAATGTAGACTCCAGATGAAGATAGAAGATAAACTCACAAAAAAGCTTAAAAAGGATAGTGTAGCTAATTTGCGCCAAAGAGAAAAGGCAAATGCTAGGAAAAGAAAGTTTGGGATACCGCAAGGCTCCGTTCTTTCTCCTACCCTATTTCTTATTTTTCTTAATGAACTTCTCCGTCAAACTTCCAATCCTATCTACTCATTTGCAGATGATAGCAGCATTTGCCATTCATATTAATTCAGTACTAGGCCAAGCCTGTCGGAGATTGGGGCCATGAGTCAAAACATGAATGATACACTTAATCACGATCTTATAACAATCTCTGAATGGGGTTTTGATAGAAGAAAAATTTCCGTAATATTGGCCCTAACTTATTGTTCTACAATTACCCGCAAATACATTTGTTCAGAAAAATACATGTTCTATTCTGTTTTAAACCATTCTTTCAAAACAATTAAAAGCAGTTTTAGGGCCTGTCCCACGATGTCGACAAGTCGATGTCGTTCTCATTTTTAGATTGAAAACAAAAAAATTAAAGTTTTTATTATTTATATGCTGCAAAACGCCTAGGGTAACTTCTGGACTAATAGGCCAACATGTTACCTATCAGCCACAGCAGCACTTTGTTTATTTTATTAATTTAAGGTGCCTTTTACAGTGTTAGTGCTTTTGAACCAATTGGAAACTTTTTTTCCAAATTCCCTGCGAAATTTCGCAATATCCGTGATAAAAGTAATTTCTTATGAGTTGCTCTTTTTACAAATTTAGTTACTGGTATATTGATACAATTTGGAATTTGTTTTAATTTTACATTTTTTAAAATTTTTTTAATGTTTGTGATAGAAGAGTTCGTGTAGAAGTTATGCACTTTCTTTTTCAATAAATTATGCACTTTATGACTTTTTCTCGGTCGTAGAAAGTTTTAGAATATGTTCTTAATTTTTGATTTCGCGATTTAGCGAGCCACACAAAAACAGCTAATAACTAACGTTCTATCTACTTAACCACTATCGATTATGTGTAAATTCAGCTAATAAATAAAGAATAATAAGTCATTGATTTATAATAAAAAAATATAAATATAAGAAAATGTTCTAAGTCTAAATTAAAAAAACGAAGTCATAAAAAGCAATTCTTAAAAACTCCATTTCGTTGCGAACAGTATTATTCTGAAATATTTTGAATACTGATATCAATGAGCAATAAATTGAAAAAACTGTGTTTACAGATGTAAGAAAATATTAAGCCCAAAAAAAATTGGAATATCTCCCTCGTGTAAAATTCAAAAAAAGGACCTATCACGTTTGCATGCTTAGGTGACGATTTCTATTTTAAAATCAAAAATTTCAAATACGTATTTTCCACAATTCTGTCGTCTCAAAAGAAGCATTTAATAACAATTATTTAATGATTTTTTTCAAATATTGGTTATAACAGTTATGTCCTTGCTTTTAAGCTATCGGTAAGTCCATAAAATTTTTATTTCAATAAAAAACTACTAGTTGTAAATTAACAATTTGACACCAAGAGATCGAAATTGGTACCTTTAAAAAAGTAGGCCAGAGGACAGAATACAAACAATAAAAAAGTTTAGAAAAAATATATATTAAGTACGAAATTATGTATTAAAAAGAGTTTTTAAAATGTATACAAAAAAGAAGTAATGAGCATATCGCAACCGTTATCGATTTTAAATCGTTCAGTTTTCCAAGAATTCTATCATTCAAATTTAATATACAAAGTAAATGTAAAACTTATACTTACAAATTTGAGCCTAATTTTCAAAAGGAATATATGTATATGTAAATATATTTACTGAGATCTGTGGATTTCATAAACAGCTGCGTATATTCGGAAATACATATCGCTCATTTGCTGCAACGTCGTCATAACTAAAAAAAACTAGATTTATATATTTTCAATTTACTTAATCGAAAAAGAAATGTTTTTCTTCTCTCGAAAGGTGACTATGCAAGATGTTTGCAAGTTTTATACAATATGAAGAAAAGTATGACGATTTGCTCCGCATTATTAACTCAAATGAGCGAAAAGTATTGTTTAGGAGAGCGAAAAAACGTTTTATTTGAAATTATTAGCACGTGTGAAATTTTAGAAATATATTGTTTAATAGTACTGGTTTGCAAAAAAATAAAAATATTCGAGAATTTAAATAAAAATATGTATGTATAGATTTTAGATTTTTTTAATGGGCATGACTAATATTTTTACTAAGCTCATCAATTTAAATAAGAAAAGACCTAAAGCTGCGGAATAAAATTATCTTTCCAACTGTTTCAGACCTATTTAGAAACTACCTGCGAAAAAATCGTTTTTCACACAAAATTTTTTCGTTTTCAAAAACTCGCAAAATATTAATAGGATCTAAATTCTACATTTTTATCATGCATCAGAAATCTAGCTACATATCTTAAATAAAATAAGCCATAAATCATTAAAATCAATGGACAATATCGATTTAATTCCCAATTAAATGAGGGAACTTAATTAACAAAAATTGTGATTTTCATACAACACACATACACACAAATTAAATGTATGGAAATTGTGATTTCTATCAATAGAGATCCCTCACTTAATTGCGAATAAAATCGACATTTCTCAATCGATTTTAATGATGTATGGCTTTTTTCATTCCCAATAAGGGTTTTTTATTCCCGAACTTTTTTGTTTCCCGGGAGAGCGGGAAATAAAAAAGAATTTCTAGGGATCCCGGGAATTGAAGAACGTATCAAAATATTTAACAAACATTTTAATTTCCGCTATCCATTGATTTTTATATAAGCAAAATTTCATTCAATCATACTTTGTTTTAAACTGAGCTTTATTTCAAACGTATTTCACAAACAAACAGTGTCTAAAGAAAAGTGAGAAAAAAGCACTAAACTTAACTATTCAGAAAAGCAAAAAGATTCAAAGTAAATTAGGTAAAAAAGAAAGAACACTATTTTTATCGAAATTTTAAGGAAACTTCGTATTTAAAACTATTTTTAGACCGAGCAACAAGAGAGAATACAAATCATTAGTAAAATTACAGATGGACTGAAATCAATGTACTTTTATTTCTGATCATTCATCAATGACTTTAACACGTGGTTGTCAGAGGGCCAAAGTGATCCAAAGAGCGATTAAAATGTTGTCTAGGATAAATGTTGCTGACAAAGATCAGTCTTTAAACAGTAAACTCAGTCCTTTACTCCTTGGTATGCAATGAAAATTCTTTGTCGTTAGAAAATTGGTTCTATATTCTTTGTTGCAAATGGCATTTTAAAACAGTCAATGTATTAACTGTTTCATCTCACAATCGGTTTCTTATTTAAGTAGCACAATTTCAGTTGTTGAGAAAAGGCTTCGCCCTCGACGGAAGTTGCCCGGATATTTAAGAGGGCGTTGTATAAATAAAGTTTCCTCCAAAGTCTTCTTTGGTGCATATTGAAGAACATTATAGTTGCTTTTACTAAAAAAAATTTTATTCTTTTAAATAATTAATTAAAGAGACAACTTATTTCTCTTCGTTTTTCAATCCAAAATAATTTATTATACACTTTGAGCGTTCGTTGGTTTCCTTCCCCTTACATAGATATTATTTCATGATGAACGACAATAATTTAAAGAAAAAAAAATTTTTTGGGTGCAAAATCAGTACTTTGTAATGTAAATTGATTTTTAATCCCGGAAATTCCCGGGGAAGCGGAAAATGAAAATAAGTGATTTTCCCGGGAATTCCCGGGACGGGAAATGAGTTTTTGAAAACGAGAAGAAGTTAAATTTGGCATGAAAAAACGAGTTATTCGCCGCCAGTTTCTGAATAACTCCGAAAAAGTTGGGAAAATAAAAAAGTTAGGTATGAATGACTTAAATTTCATTCTCCATTGTTTGGTGGCTTATTTATTAAAATCTGACAGTTTTTTCTCGAGTTAGGATGAAATATACTAATGTACCTAGTGGAAATATTAGTCATGCCCATTAAAAAAATCTGTGATAGAAAAAAAAAACTGGGAACGGATTTAAATTCAGCGCATGAAATTTAATATATTCCACATATTTTTATTTACAGGCGATTTTTTCTGCAGACCAGTGTAGTCAGTAAATATTACTCACGAAAACTTTGTATACAAATTTCATTCCCTAAAAATATGATTACATAAAAAAGACATTAAAATGTGTGCTGACAAAAACGCTTATGTTAACTCAGATGGTTCTTATAAATTAAAGTATAAATAATATTAAAATATTTACAGGAAAATAAACGCTGTTTTACTTTTACGTTTGAAATCTAGCATATAGCCAGCCGCGTTGCTTTTAGTAAAAATAAATCAAAACTGGTTCATGATATTTCAAAAGCTTTTAGATCTGCATATGTAAAAGGTTTTAAAAGAAATTTAGCATCAACAACCCAAAGTCAACAAAAATGGGCATACGCGATTATTTATGAAACCCATAGAAATTTATCACTAAAGATATAAACTTGCTCATTATCAACCAAATGAAATTTAATTAACTAAATACATATTAGCTTTAGGTTAATTTGTTGCTACGATTTTTTTTTTTTACAAATTAGTGCACAATATGATAGAATATGTTAATGAAGTTTCATTGGCCATAACGAACAAGTTCATATTGAGCGGAAAAGAGAATTAAAAAAATATATATTATAAAGAAATGAAAACCCAATGAATTTCTTTGTTTTAATCAACAAATTTTTTTAATTAAAATTTATATTTGATAACAAAACTAATTTATAGAAAAAATTATAAGCGAAAAAAACAATAAAAATAACTTCATTAACAATTCATACATTGAAGCAAATTTGTGAAAAAAGAAAATTAACATTTTTTCAATTATATTTTGGTTTTCGTAAACAACAAAGACTTAAAAACTAATGTAAATAAATATAGTTCATTTGGGTGTAATTTAGTGAGAGAAGAAAATAAGTTTTCCTGTTTTTGTCAACAGTAAGCATTGAGTAAGTTTTGAGATTTAATACAGAAATAAATTTTTAGTTAATTTTTAAAAAGTGGCAGTTATTTTTTATTTTTGAGCAGTCTTAAAATTTTTCATTGCCAAATTATTGCCTATAAGCAATGCCAACAAGATTTCACTTTAAAGGATTCAGGTAAATATAGAATTCTTTTGAAATTGTTTTAAAAATGAAGAATATAAAAAATACAGTTCGACCCAGTTGAAATTGGCCTACACTTGGAAATCTATTCTATTCAGTGCCATTGAAATAATCTAAAAACTTGAATAGGTTTATAGTAAATAATTGTTTTTAAAAAAGAGAAAAAAAGGAATCAATTGTATAGGTGTGAAATAAGTATTATGTTAGTGAAAATTATTGTTTATACGAGTAATTCAATTACAAGGTTTGTTAGTATTTTCGTTTTCGGTAAACGATTGCCTAGAGAGCTTAAAACAACTCTATAGATGAATAAATGATTTCGTTTTCGATTATTAAATGTTATTGTTGTTAAATTCAACGGCATAATCTAAAAATGTGGATGTGGGTTCTATATTTATATTAATATTATTATCAGTCAGTACCTCACGCATTTTGAAGAATGCCATGCCAGTTAGAAGAGCATCGGAACCAGCCTGGTGTTGTGGACCCACCCTGCGTAACTCCAATTGATCGGCCACCTCCTGAAGGCCGCCCTTCAGATTTTTGCATGATTTCATGAGATATTTAATGTCATATATATTGGGAAAATAAATGTGCAGCAAGTCGAAAAATTCACTCTCATCAGGTGGCAAATTTTGATCGGTCAACAGCTTGAGCAAATAACCAAAATCATAGCCAGAATGAAAGCACATCCACTTTATATTATCCATCAAAACAATGCCAGATGACATTAACAGTTCGGCAAAATCTAAAGGATCAATGCCATCATCTTCGTGTTTTCTAAATTGTATACCCGAATTTGTAAGCAAATCAATTGAGTCCTGTGCATACATATCTTCACTATAAGAACAGTAAAAAATTAAATAAAATTTCTTTCACAACAATAAACATTTCATGATTCAATCTACATACCTCAAATTAAATTTAAAGTTAAATTGCCAAGTACTATATCCGGGAGGTGTTTTACCCTCATCGTCCATAAATGTCAAGCCCAATTGTATGATACGCAATAAATCAACATTACAGCGCAGTAGCTGGTAGTGATAATCGGCAGTCGAGCGAAATTCACCCAAGGGTCGTGCGACTACACCCGGAAATTCCGTATCCATGGCCACATAATGATACTTTTGAACCACTTTACGTATGGTACGGAATTCTTCTTCTAAGTTATGCTTCCAGACATCACGTATGCCACACTCCTCGTTACTGGGTATGTTCGAATTGTGACCGGATGAACCGTGGCCACCAGAACCACTTACTGCAGACGGCATTGGCTGAAATATTTGTGAAAACTTTAAAATTTATTTTAATTTACATTGTATCTAGTAAGTGGTACATATATGCCCAATTCACAAGCCACCATTGTATCGATTATTGTTTATTTAAATACACATCTGAAATACAACTTGTGTACAGTTAATTTTATTGTATCTTGTATTGATGAAGAGAGTCTCTTTCTAATACGATTTTTTCAAAACACATGAAATGAAAGTATTTAAGTGTATTTAATTTTTATAGTCCAGTCAAATAAGGGTCTCACTGCGGAATGAGAGTTAATAATCTGAAAATTTGTATACATCTTCGTTTTGATGTTCTAAACGTTGTCTCAAAAGTCTCGCTTCAGCGCCGTAAGTTATTCAAGGTCAAAGGTCACGAAAATCAGTTTTTCGGAATTAACTCGGTTTCTATAGCTCCAATGATGTTAACAGGTATTATAAAAATTTTAGAGCATAAAATTTGCGACAAATTTTGTATTGAACATTTTTTCATACGCCCAACCGTTTCTGAGATAGAGGGCAGAGAGCCCGCAGCGTTCAGCCAGACTCAATATAATGCAAGGTCAACCGTGAATCTCAGTGAATAATACCTTGTATAAAATAATTAAATCATTGAAATATCATTTACAAGAAATAATTTATAATGTTTATTAGTTAATACATTATATTTGATATCATTTGCATATATCTAATATATTCGTTTAATAATACACAGAAAGAAAATGCCATATTAAATTCAAGTATTTTCTACTTACTTTGAGCAGGAGTTGTATTCAAAAATTTAAGTGCGAATAACACAAAATGAAGCCAAAAACGGGATAAAATTCTTAAATCATGTAAAAAAAATTTTAATCACGTAAAAATTTCTTAGATTAAGTACCAAAATTCTTATTTTAAGTAGGACTATTTCTATAAACTTTATACAAAGGCATAGTGTGTTGGTATTTGCTTGCTTGCTGATAGCCACAATTCACTGTAGTACTCTTGTTGTTGGTTATTTTGTTTGATCGTTCAGTGCCGATAAATAACCGGCAAATGTCGTATTATATGCTGCTGGTGTATACTGGATTTTAGCTGTCGTTCCTTCTATACTGAGTTAGCTGAGTTGTGTGAGGCGTTGGTTTACAAATATGATGAGTTAAGTTCAATACCAGGAATGAACAAAAATAAATGTTAAATTAAAACAAGTAAGTAAAAATATTAAATTTAGCTAAGTATTAAAAATATATGTAATATATATCTCGTCTGTTCTTGGATTAAATAAGTAAAAATAAGGGATTGATTAAAATACGCAGTAGGATTGATTCAACTATGCGGTGGTATTGATTGAAGTATGCAGCGGGCTTGAATCAAATATGTAATACGACGTTTTCGCTACTTGTCGGCTATTCCCGAGAAATGAAAATAAATAACAATAAGAGGACATCAGTGTATTGTGGCTATCATCAAAGCAAACAAACACCAACACAGTACGAATACGACTGTTTATAACGTTTATAAACGTTGTCGTATTTAAAATAATTTTTTACATGAATAAAGCCGAATCAGGCTGAAATTAAGTGTGTTGCATTTGAATATTCCGCAATTGAATAAATCTTTCTGTACTTGAATTCAGGAAATCCAGAATTACCGTACTTTTGACACCGTTTGGGATTAATTTATGTACCGATCGATTGATTTTTATTTTCCGTGTACCTACTTTGTGTAATTAAAAACTCATTAAATGAAATATTTATTGTATATTCTAATTTTATATTAATTTATTTAAAGTGGATTTTAAGAAGAAATAAAACGGGCAAATATATTATTATTTCTAATTCTATAACTTTGGACAAGGTATTATTCACTGAAATTCACGGTTGACTTTGGGTTACATTGAGTATGGCTGAACGATGCGGGCTCTCTGCCCTCTATCTCAGAAACGGTGGGGCGTATGAAAAAATGTTTAATACAAAATTTTTCGCAAATTTTATGCTCTACAATTTTTATAATAACTGTTAACATCATTGGAGCTATAGAAACCGAGATAATTGCGAAAAACTGTTTTTTGCGACCTTTGACCTTGAATAACTTACGACGCAGACACGAGATTTTATGAGACTTTTGAGACAACTTTTAGGACACCAAAGCGAAAGTGTGTACGAGTTTTCAGCTTATTATCTCTCATTCCGCAGTTGGCCCTTTTTTTCTGCTTATTTGACTGTGCTATTATATGAAATATATCAACAACAAGTATACACTAGGGAAGTAACGATACGCAAAACGATGCTCAAAAAGAAATATCGCCGATACCGATACGCATATTAAAATTGAGTTCAAGTCTAGGTTAACAAGACTAAAGCAGGGCAGTTTTTTTATTATACAAAATTACAGTGTAAGAGATTATTAATATTTAAAATTGAATTAATCCAGTATAAAAAATTGGAAGTAATTTTGAAGGAACTACATTGTCTTTGCTTCAAAAGAATCTATTAAAAATATGCAGATAATTAGTAGAAAAAAAGCAAGTAAAAGCTTATTTAAGTTATATACAAATTTGTAATTCCTTTTAAATTTTAAAAAATAGTCGAAATGCTTTTTAAAAAATCGATTTTATAAAGGACATTTATCAACTAAAATTCTTCTAAATAACTTAATAGCTTAATTGTTCAAATTCTTCTAAAAGTTTATATTTATTCACTTACATTTACATGAAAACACAGTTTTGCGTTTAAATTCGCATAAAAAGAAACAAGTTGGGAAAATGGGTAATTTTTCATCCTTTATTCTTGAGGAAAAGTAATTATAGAACACCGAAAAAGAAATTTTGCCTAACATCGCTTCCAATTCGGTGATTGGTAATCGAAAAAGCGAACTTCTTGCAATGACAAGGATATAAAATTAATTAGAAATGATCCAAATTTGCAATACTTCCGAATTGCGAATTATACATTTTCATGACTTTTTTGTAGTGTCTTTTCTGGGAATAAGATTTAAAAAACAACGAATTGAATTCGAATTCATGGTAAAATTAATAAGAAAGAAGTTGTTTTTTTTTTTTTCAAAATAACAGCGTAAAATATTATTAATATTTAAAATTGATATTAATAAGATTAAAAAAGAACGAATTGAATTTAATTCATGGTAAAATTAACATAAATAAATTATTTGTTAAAAAATAAACTCTGAAAAAAATGTATCGTCAGTAAAATATCGCCAATACCGATGTATCGGAAAATATGAAGTATCGCCGACATATCGGAATCGGTATCGGTTACATCCCTAGTATACACCACTGTTTGGATAAGAAAATTTTGAAATTGTACCAACATTTGGAATTGCTGAAAGTACTCAAAAAATATTTAACTAGCAGTAGGTGTTCATCTAAACCCAGCGAAAACGAAGCTTTCAAAGAAGTCAATAAGATCATGAACTTGTGATCCGGAAGTAGTGTAAGTCCGGATAATTTCAAATGATTTTTACGTGGGCTTGTCATTGCAATAATTTTTCTTTTTTTATTCCTATTCAATAGATATTTTTCATTGTAAGTTTTTTTTTAATTTAGCGACTGGTCCGAGTAGGGATCTAACTAAGGAATTTTATTTCATGACTTGCTTAAAATCAATGCGTTTACTACATCAGCCACATTATAGATATCAATCTACATACTATACATATATAAATTAGCTTTGAGCGTAGCAGAGAAAATTGCGGAAGTAGAATAGCATTTGTATTAATTACACAGCGGAAAAGTGGTTTTGCTGTTTAAATAAAAATAGCTGATCTTTATGTATTTTCATCTACTGATTACGGTGGCATCATTAGTTTTTCCGTTGCAGCTCCAGATTTAAAGATATAGTGATATTTATCATTTTCATAATTTACACCACTTTTTGAGTTATTCGATTAATATTTCAGGAATGGTCCTCCAAACTTTAAAATATTTTCTGGAATATTAATCTACACAAACGTCTGCTTCATTTAGGTAGAGTCACATTGATGAATGTATCAGGACATCTTACTGTTATTGCAAGGATGTTAAAAATCGTGTGTTTTTGGTTTATTCCTCAAACATTTTTTTTATTTATTTAATTATTTATTTATTCAATTTGATAGCCTGTGTAACAAGACTAATGTCTTGCTCTGGGAAATTTGGGTGGATCATTTCTCTATCTAATTTGATTTGGGTTTGAAACATAAATTATAAAAAAAGTTGCTAAAGTCCCATAATCGGCAAAACTAAAAACAAAATTTACAAAAAAAAGAATGAATTGGAAAAGCTAGTGGGTGGGAGAGGTTATGATGTTTTGTCCCCTCTGTTCCACAATGTCGACAAGTCGATGTCGTTCTCATATTTATATTGAAAACAATAATAAAAAAATTAAATTTGTTTTTGTTTTCAATATAAATATGAGAACGATATCGACTTGTCGACATTGTGGAACAGGCAATTAATATTAGTAAAACAATGTAACAACACGTTTCATACTTATTTTTAGAGCAATATCTTAAAATTATGTCTACATGATGGCGTCAGAAAAGAAAAATTGTAAGTATTTTTAATATAATGCACAACATCTCTGAAACTAGAAGTGCTAGAAAAATTATAAAGCTATTTTCGTAATCAGCGGACGAAAATACAAAAACAAATAAAAAAAAAAATTTAGGACTAAGCCAAAAACACACGATTTTTAACATCCCTGCGATAATAGTAAGATACCCTGACATACTCATCGATGTGACTCTACCCAAACGAAAGACTTTAATAATTCAGAAAGTATTTTAAAGTTTGGAGGAACATTCGTGAATAATTAAGCGAATCAAAAAGTGGTGTCAATTATGCAAATGCTAAATTTCACTGTATCTTTAAAACTAGAGCTGCTAGGGAAAAACTAACGACGTCTTCGTAATCAGAAGACAAAAACACATAAGGATCAGCTATTTTTATTTAAACAACAAAGAAAAAAACTTCCATTCCTGATATGTCGAAAAATACAAACCATATTAATACTTTGGAAGCAGTTCCAAAGTCACCATTTTGTGGCGGCAGTAGGCTTGCCAGACGGGCTTGTATGAGCTTGATTGTCAAGATATTTTAGGTGCTGTCAAGTTACAAGCTCAAATGTAATTTGTCAAGCTGAAATTATATTTTTGACAGATAAAAAGAAATAACGTCAATAATTTTATGAAAAAATATTTCATAAATTTTTAGTCAAGTATAAAATTACCAGGCAGAAATTGCCAACCGTACAAAAAATATAGCACTGGCAAAACACTTTTTATGGAAAAATTAGTACTATTTGCCACCGTTAAAATTTTCAACCCGTAAAATGTTTTTCTAACGTTTTAATAAACGATTTTTTTGTTTAATCTATTGTTTATTTCAATTTAAATAAATTACTTACGTAAAAGAGTGATAACAATGGATATATTTTGAAATTTGGTAAGAATACACTTAACATCCACCATATCTATGTTTATTTTAATACAATTCTGGTCTAAATTGTCGCCGCACAGAAAAAACTATAATTCGTATTCTATTACTAAATTCATAAATTCAAATATTTTTTTTACGGAAATGGGACCTGTCACAAAATTCATAAAATTATAAACTACTAAAATTCGTAAATATTAAAAAATATTTAATGAGAAAAAAATCGCATTTATTTTTTTCTATTAAAATTTTCTATTGGAATATTTAAAAATCACACAAAAATATAATAAAATTTAAAAACAAATTCAAACACATGCGTGTTAAAATAAAAAACTATGATAATTTTTTCTGCGCGCTGACGATTATAATTACCAAATCGGTCAAAGGGAACTAGGTCTGACGAAAATGGGTTCAATTTGTATACAGAAAAATTCTGATATAATCATAATATTCTCATTACTTAAACCCGTTTCACACTATAATACAAGTCTTAAGACTTATTGGATTTTGTTAGTGAGAAATCAAATGAAAACGGTTGTGATTGTCAAATAAAATCTAACTTAACATTACATTTTGTTTCTAGACTATCACACTTCAAATAATATGAAAAACATGAGTAGAAACAACCCGATTCAGACCTTTCAGTATCATCGGCGGCGCCAAATTTTTTTTAATCTATTACAAAGGCGAAGTCGATTCCAGAACCGTAGCAAGATCCATTATTTTCTTCTTTTGCTTTTGTAAAAATGCAACACCGATAGGATGAAAAATCTTTTCGTTTAGAAAAATTTCTAAAATGAGTCTTATGGGATGTCAAAATTCTATCGGTATTATTTGAGATTTTCATGACATTGTTTTCACACTATCATACATTTGCATATTAGTTGAGTTTTTGACAAGTCGTAATACTCTGTATTACAGTGTGAAATTGGCTTTAGTAAACATGCATTGTCTGGGGGAATGCAAGTAAATTTATATTGTTTAGATGAGCAGCTGCAGAATAAAACGTTCTTTTCTTAAATTATAATATAACAAAATAAAAAATTCTGCTGTTCATATAATATTTCCAAGTGTATTATATTATTTTTAGTTATTGGTACTCTGGGAAAACACAAATTTTCGAGTTCAAAGTAATCGGAAAAGGTTGTACTAAGCAAAAAAAAATAAAATTGGGGCAGCACTTAAATTTTGGTTTTAACAGTGTTTAGCAAACGATATAAAAAACAATCGGGCGACCACTGCATGAGGTAATCATTTGTGTGTTGGCAAAACACTTCAAAAGTAGAACTTGTAATATTTTGCTAACGTTTCTAACACCTTAAGAAATGCTTTGCCAACGTTGGGCCGATTGTATTTTTCTGCCTGGCTGTTTACAAACAATCGACCTTGTTCTGTAAACCGAATAACATAAATAAAATTGATGTATCTTAAAACATTTATAGTAAATTAATTTCAAATATGATATTTTAGGCTCTAAAATATATGAGACTGCAAAAAAATCGGAAAAAATTTTGCTATTAGTGGATTTAATTTCTCTACATAGCCTACTAACTAGACCTGACAGCTTACAACAACATTACGAAGATTATATGAAAGAGATACCAAACCTTTTTTCTAATTTGGGTATCTCTTTCATATTATCTTAGTAATTGAACCTTTTGCATGTAATACGGAATAACACATGACAAACAGGCCTTTTAAATCGTCAAAATTAGGTGTTCTGTTTCATATTATGTATGTATGTGTTTGTCTAAATCGAGCGTTTTTAAATCGACTCGATTTACAGTACAGGCAGGATTGTTCTTCTCGGTCATCACTCATAAATTCACTAAATGTATTTTTATTGACAGTACTCATTATTGTTTGCGAGAACAATATGTAGCTCTTGTTGTTTCTACATCTATTTTCAATGACCTCTTACAACTAGACTTAGAGTTGGCAAAAAGCCACCCAATGTAGTAAATGGTCGGATAAAGGTAAAGGCGCGGATACAGGGGGGACGAAAATGGGATTTTTCCCCCAAAACGAAAAAATATACTTCATTTGTATTGCATTTCTAAAAGAAATTTTACAAAATAATGTGTTTCAGTTAAAAGATACGCCGTTAAAAAAAAGCTTAAGCTGTATCCGCGGCAAAGTAAGAAAATAAAAAAGTGATTTAATTGTAACATTAAATTGAACGAACTTAAGCCTGAATAATAAAAAACATGGATGAAACCCATGTAGTTCGACTAAAAACACATAATTTCGATTAACTAGTATTAAAGAAACCACGACAAGATAAGTACCTTAAGTTTGGATCTAGAACATCTCACTGAGTGTCTTAATTATGCCAATTGACCTCCTCCAATAACAACGCAATGTAAAAGTTACAGGTATTTTTCATATAAAGTTCCGGAATTCGAACCTGTTACTAGTTCTTGGGAACTAGTCACGCAACCTGTCTTTCGGCAGGTTCTTTTCCTTCTAGGTATGTTTTTATATTGTTTATGTTATGTTTGTAATATTCCTTATTTAGACTGTTAAGTAAACTTCACATTACATAAATATTTTAGTGTGTCAAGTTCTCTTTTAAAAATCAAGCTGATTTTAGTCGAATGTCAAGCTAAAGTACTATTTGAATCTGGCAACCCTAGGCGGCAGCCATCTGTGATTTACAATAATACTTAATACACTAATAGTAACGTCATCAGATCAATCAGTCATGAATATTAAATGTGCTCACCAAATTTCAGATCAATCGATCAACAGGAAGGGGGTAAAACTAAATATTACATTTTATGGGCGTGACGCCTCCCATTTTTAACACTAACGGCACTTTTCACTATGTAAGATTAAAAGTTAACGTGGACTTTAATGGCAAGCTCGGCATACAAAACTTGTCGTTAACGTCCACGTTAACTCCTAAAAACATTGTGAAAAGGGACGTACATTTTATTGCCATGAAAGGTAAAGTTGTTTACCGAATTTCAGATCAATCGGTCCAGAGAAAGGAGGTAAAAGTCAATATTACATTTTATGGGCGTGACGAAGCCCACTTTTCTAATATCTAAATTGTATAGTTATCAAAAGTAAAGGCGTGCACCAAATTTTGGATGAATCGGTTAACAGGAAGGCGTTAAAACTAAGTATTACTTTTTATAGCCGTGGCTCCGCTCACTTTTGTAATTACAAGATTGTATGATCATCGTAAGTCAAGGTGTCCATCAAATCTCAGATCAATCAGTTAACAGGAAGGAGCTAAAACTAAGTATTAATTTTTATAGGCGTGGCTCCCCTAACTTTTGAAATTACAAGATTGTATAGTCATCGTAAGTCAAGGTGTCCACCACACCTCAGACCAATCAGTTAAGAGGAAGGATCTAAAACTAAATATTACTTTTTATAGGCGTGGCGCCGCCCACTTTTGTAATTACAAAATTTTATAGTTATCGTAAGTAAAGGCGTCCACCAGATCTCAGATCATTTGGTTAACACGAAAGGGTTAAAGCTAAATATTACTTTTTATGGGCGTAGCGCAGCCAACTTTTCTAATCACAACATTAATTTGTCACCAAAAATTAAAGGCGCTTGCAAAATTTTAGTTCAATCGGTCAGGACAAACGGGGTAAATCTTCAATTATTAGATTTGAACCAAACTCCACCTACGCACAAACTCCACAAACACGGCAAGCTAAATAAAATCATTTAATAAAAGGAGTTTACCAAAATTTCTTACTGTACCAGAGATATTTTGAATGTACCAGCGTACCACTCAACTTTCGATTGTACCAATATTAGTACACTTGTACCACAAATCCTAACAGTGGTATAGACTACTGTAAAAAGCTGTATTAACATTGCTATTCTCGAACCAGGGGCCCGTTTCTCAAAAAGTACAAGTTACAAACCTATAAGTAAAATACACACAAAACAACAATAAAATTTGTAAAAGTGTTGTTGGTTTGTGTGTGTTTTACTTGTAGATTTGTAACTTGTAGTTTTGAGAAACGGGCCCCAGTTATACAAAATTTTTGTGATAGTAAAAACATTTGTGACAATATAGTCACAAATACCTATTCTGCATTTCAAATAAAAGCTTTTTTTTGTATTAAAATGATAGTTATCATGTACACAACAGCACATGACAACAAAAATTTAGTGTAAAAATTCAGCAAAAATTTAGAAAATCTAGAACGGAACAACTACAAAAATAGAAATCATTCATATACGTAGTGTTATATTGTACAAAATTAGAGGATATTCATATTAGATTGGCATTTGAAACAATTAAAAAATATATTTGAAAAAATTAAATTTAAGCCCTTGTTACCAAAAGTTTCAAAATATTTTTTATATACCTAATTGATAAATTTTAGAAGACCTTTACACGAATAATAACATTATTTCTAATCAGGCCAAAATAATGTGGTGCAAGCATCAATGATCTCGAACAAACTCCCTTCATTCTAAATATTGAACTCCACATATCGCCACTACCATGTCGTCAAACTATCCAATATGCACAATTTTTTTTAGATTCATGACGATGATTTTCACATGGGTGCCATACGCTTCGTTGCAAAATGTTGAATTTCTCATAGAATATTGAAAACTAATTCAGAAATATTTGAAAACTTCCACGTTTAGGAACACGCTACTGTGAGTTCACTACTGTGCGGGTGTTTGAGCTCTTTTAAGAAGTACCGTTTTGCATATTGGATATCTTGACATGGTAGTGACGATATCAAAAACTGATTACAAAAAAATTATAGTTTCTTTTTGAAATATGGAGCTGAGATCCTGAATGAAAGTAAATTTTCTTAAATTCAACGATATATGCACTTTATTAACCTGCAATGGTTTTAACATTTATTAGTTACTTACATACATCCATATATCTTAAATCAAAATATAAAATTTAGGTATCTCATTTCTACAGTAAAAAGCATAAAATCTACTGAGTCGGTTACAAGCTATTAAAAAAGGTCTATAAAAAATGTTTTCTTTAATAGAAAATATATTAATTTTACTTAATTCTAAAAGAAACCAATGCCAGGAAAAGAAAGTTTCAAATCAACCTTTTTCTGTATTTCAGGTGATATAAAAACGTTCGTAATTTTCATATCATTGTTGTTATAAATATTTATTTGTGACAACAATGCTGTGATTCCATACTTATTTTACATGGAATACGGAACAGGACTGACTGTTTTAGAATAACTTCTTGTAAACCTTATGACCAATATAATGTCCGAGCGAAACCACTTTTTCAAAACCTGCGGATGGCATAGTTCACCAAAATTATAAAAATAGTAGTTTGCTATTTGTTTTCTCCAGACCAATAATTTTATAAAAGTTAATAAACAATTGTTTGATAATAATTTTTACTTATACAGAAGAAAACAATACCGATTATTTGCCGACGACTTTGGCCAATAAATAATTAATTTAATAATGCCAATACGTACATTATATTTGATAATGTTATCAAATATAAGCTCTTGTCATATTAAAAAAATATGAATTTTATATTTTTTCAACAAACATAAAAGCTTTTCATATTGCATTTTTTAATTTTGGTAATAATGCTATAAATTTTAAAACAAAAAAGATTTAATATTAAAACAGAAATTCTAGAATAGTTACTTAAAATACCTATGAGAAGAAATATTTTAGTTAAAACAATTGAGTGATAGTTATCATGAATTCGAGAATAGCACTGTTAACATATAAAATAAAAGGAGTTTACCAAAATGTTTTATTTCCAAATTAGAAAACTGTGTCAGACCATTTTTTTAACGATGCGTGGGGCTACACATAAAAGTGGTCGGACCACGCCGATTTTTTCTATAAAGGATCACCTATCCATAGACATTATATGTACCAAATTTTATTTCGATATCTGCACCGAAACGAGAGTTAGTAATTTTGGGCACCTAAAAATGCGAAAAGTCACACTGTGATACAGTATGAAATTTAAGCAGGAAGAGAACTTATCTCATTTTTTGGATTTGCGATATACATGAAGATAAGTTTGACACAACGAAATAGTTTTTGTTTACATACGTGAAGATAACGCAAGATTTTTTCAATTGTAAATTTTCATACACTTTTTATTGTATATCAACAATTATATTACATACGGTATTATAACGCATTAATTTTACTCAAAAGTGGATATACAATAAAATGGCTTTGCAATATCTCAGAAACCATAAAAGATAGACACCTGGGGATTGGGCAGATCGATAGATCTTTTAAGTTTACCATAGGAAACAGTCTTATCTAATTTTTTTAATTTGTGATATACGTGAAGATAGCTTCTGCACGACGATATATCTAATACCTCTTTGGAAAGCTTCTGCATTCTTATATATTCTAATCCTAAAATCGTTTCGTGTTTTTCGTGTCAAGTTTGCTCAACACGACACAACCCGAATACGAACGAAATCAGATTTTCTGTCACGAAGACTTCGTGATGAGTCGTGCGTGTTCGTGTCACGAAAAAAAACACGACACGCGCCCATTTCTTCTTCAGACTAACAAATTTAGCACACTTCTACTAGGCTATCATGTCATTTTTTTTATTCAATTATTGAGCACATGTATGTAAATTACACATTCGAGATATAATCGAAAATAATTCGATATTGCGAACATTCACATTTTATGAATTTTTGCGATTTCTGTTTATTATCGCGACATTATCTACAAAAGTTCGCTTTAGCGATCATTCGATTTTTTTAGGTTGACGAGCATTTATGCAAAAATGTTTTTCGAAAATTCTTCGCTTTAGCAAGCATTCGTTTATTTCGAATCTTAAGTTTAGTGGTAAGTGACGAAATTGAACACGATCTTAGGAAAGTTTTCGAAGTCTATATAATTTGACATTAAAAATCACTATAGATCAATGGCGGACATTCTCTCAATTTCCAATTTATATTTTTAATAAAAAAACTGCAATGTTTTCCAATTAGATAAGCAAAAAATTGTATGCACGCTCTTTTATGCATTTAATGTCGAAGAAAATAGTGAAATAGATATTACTTCAAATGACAGTGATGATTTGAAAGAGAAGACATTGGAGGAAACTTTAAACGCTGCTATTAACGAACAATTATTTGAAGACAACGGAAAAAGGACAAAAAATATTGATAATTTAAACATCCTCTTAACTATCCGATCAACTTCTATAGATTGCGGCAGCCTTTTCTCAACAACTGAAAATTATTGTGTTACATACTTGAATAAAAAACCGATTGTGAGACGAAACAATTAATACATTAGCGGAGTTCAGTATTTGATGCAAATTGTCTTGCGAAAGTGCAAAATATTGTAGGTTTTTTATGAAATTCAACAACAAAATACACTAAATTTGCATCTGCACTTTAGCAAGACCATTTGCATCACACACTGAAATCCGTTATTGACTGTTTTAAAAAGCCATTTACAACAAAGAGTATAAAAGTACAAATTTTCAAAGGGCAGAGAATTTTTATTGCATACCAAGAAGTAAAGGACTGAATTTAATATCCTAAGACTGCACTTTGTCAGCAAATTTTATTCCAGACAACCTTTCAATGGCTCTTTTGATAACTTCCGTCTTCTGACAACCACGTTTTTAAATACGAAGTTTTCTTAAAATTTCAATAAAAATATTGTTCTGTTTTCGTAATTCATTTTGAATCTTTTTGTTTATGCGATGCGTTAAGCTTTTTGCTTATTTTATCTCGAACTGTTTTGTTTGTCAAATACTTTTAAAATAAAGCTCAGTTTAAAATAAAGAATGATTCAATGATCCATTTTGCTCATATAAAAATCAATGGATTCCGAAAACTAAACGTTTTGTTAAATATTTTATTACGTTATTCAAGTCCCGGGAATTCCCGGGATCCCGGGAATTTCTTTTTTATTTCCCGCTCTCCCGGGAAACAAAAAAGTCCAGGAATAAAAAGCCCTACTTTGCATAAATTTGCGCTATAATTAAAAAAATTTTCGGGGCAAACGAGATTTGCTTTGGTATTCGTAATATGGAGACGTAAACCACGTTGGCTTCCTACCGTCATGAATAAGCTATTCTGTGTACCAGAGGGAAAAACCAGCCGCCCGAAGAAAAGGCGGAACTATTGCGTTTGCACAATAAGGGTAGCAATACATCACGGCTGCGTGCCCGTTTACGTTTCTCAAAGAAATCACAAATTAAATGAGCTGCGGTGGCGGATGCGGTTTTTCTTGCTATTATTTGACATTTTCTACACAAGTTGCACTTATTTTCCTCTACATTTTTCAGAATTTATAGTAATTTAATTTAAAAATATCGAATTTCAATAAATATTTAAGTTTTTGGTTTATTTTTTCTAATTTAATTTTGTATTTATTTTTTTCATATTTTTTCTCTCTTTCGTTGTCGTTCAGAACAAATCAAGGCGAATTCATACCAGGTGGCCGCAAAAGTCCATCTGTTTACGTAAATATTTACACATTTGGCCTGTCAGCAGTGTTAATGTATCAGCTTTTTTGACAGCCCAAATGTAAATTCTCCACGGCGAATTCTCTTGCGACTACCTGGTGTTGATTTACCTTGGAACAATTTGTTAACATTTTTATTTTTTGTTCACAAAAACATGAAAATTTTTGTTGACTATGGCAACAATTGGATGAGAGTTATTTAAAAAATTAGAAAGCACAATGACATATAGATTCCAATTTCTTGCGCCTTTCTTGAAAGTTTTAAGTTTTAAAATATTCATATAAAAAAAGGAACGCAACCGCCACCGTGTGGTTGTATTTATACTCTAACTACAAAATATAACTGCGCTCAGTGCAGCAATGTTTAAGGGAAGAAAACTCCTAGAAGAAAACCATCACTATATTTTACACTGATTTTAATGTCAAATAGTCCAGTAGAACTTGTTAAGAGCCCGTTCAATTTCATCGGTTATGCTATCTTCATGCCAAGGTTTCGTTATGCATATGACGCTAAGTATATTAAAGTTTGAAAGAATAACTTGAAATGTTATAAACGTACATATTTTTTTCATTTTTTAGAATCGCAAGTAACATTTAGAAGTCTACCCTATTTTAAAAAAAGAAGATCTAAAGGAAGCAGTGCTACCATTAGGGCTTCGTGTAGAGCTCCGAGAAAAGCTGTTTGCCTGGAATTTATGATGAAACGATGTCAATGCCGTCCAAAGTGGAGCAATGGTTTCAACGTAATGAAACGACTGTCACCACAGCAGATTCAAGCTATACATTGCAGGGTTCGGCACGATAGCTCTCGAATATGCCAACGACAACAATAAGTTAACGTGTGAGCACCGAGATGGCATTATTAATAAGAAGTTTACATACATACATACATACATACATACATACATACATACATACATACATACATACATACATACATACATACATACATACATACATACATACATACATACATACATACATACATACATACATACATACATACATACATACATACATACATACATACATACATACATACATACATACATACATACATACATACATACATACATACATACATACATACATACATACATACATACATACATACATACATACATACATACATACATACATACATACATACATACATACATACATACATACATACATACATACATACATACATACATACATACATACATACATACATACATACATACATACATACATACATACATACATACATACATACATACATACATACATACATACATACATACATACATACATACATACATACATACATACATACATACATACATACATACATACATACATACATACATACATACATACATACATACATACATACATACATACATACATACATACATACATACATACATACATACATACATACATACATACATACATACATAAATATATACATACATACATAAATACATACATACATACATACATACATACATACATACATACATACATACATACATACATACATACATACATACATACATACATACATACATACATACATACATACATACATACATACATACATACATACATACATACATACATACATACATACATACATACATACATACATACATAAATACATGCATACATATATACATACATACATACATACATACATACATACATACATACATACATACATACATACATACATACATACATACATACATACATACATACATACATACATACATACATACATACATACATACATACATACATACATACATACATACATACATACATACATACATACATACATACATACATACATACATACATACATACATACATACATACATACATACATACATACATACATACATACATACATACATACATACATACATACATTCCCGCAAGGGTATCTTCTTATGAGGATAACGGGATTGACGACCCCGCGGGCCCTGAGTTATCACAGGTTTGAAGGCATTCTAGGTAGAAATCCTTAAAAAACCTGTGATTCCGCACCGCTGAAAAGCATTAAGATCAAGTCCAGCACGGTCTTAATTATGGCATTTCTGGACATACGAATTTGAATTGTTAGAACCCTGGGCTGACGGTTGTGGTATTCTGGGACTTGAGTATGTAGGAGTGAAATTTTACAGAAATGGCTCTCAGGCTAATGCCACAACTGCCTCCGTCCTATTAAAACTTGGCAAGTCTCAAAGTACGTTTGAAGTTCGTCATCATTAGGTTGTTGGTGCAGGTTCGGATGTCGTTCCCCGGTTAGCACGGATCTGGCTCTGGCGGGATGATCCATAAGATCTTTTCGTCAACCCTCGCATGGACCTCACTGCTTGCAAAGGGACCCATGGGGTCTTAACGTGACTGCACATCGAACGGAGATAGCGGCTTTGAGTTTGGACCCATTAGAATGAATTTTGAAAATAAAAATCGAAGTAACAATGAGTTAAATATGGGAGATGTTGAAAACCCATTTGCAAGGAAGTCGGTGATCACGAGATCGCCTCCTACAGCAGTTAGTAGTAGACCTGTTCCAGTGTCAAATACCGTCGACAATAGTAATGAGGGCCACAGTAACAGTGTGAAGAGATTAGGAGTGAAAATAGGAGAGTTGTTAGATTTTCTGAAGACACGCTCAAACGTGCACAGGGACATAGTGACAATGTCCCGTGAGATACAGGCGTTGTATATGCAGGTTTCAGATGAATTGAGTAGCAAAGGTGTTAGTAGTGACGAGAAATCGCGGACTAGCAGAGAAACGCAGACAGACGAACCGGCAAGGGTAAACCTTGTGATAGGTGGAACCCCAAAGCGCAGAAGAGATGATAATATTCTTAGCCCAAAGGGTAACAAATCTAAGAGGAAGAAGGGCACAACCCCCAATAGGGCATTGAAGAAAAGTGAAAATGCTGTACCCAGGGAGACAGGTATAAACACGGCTGGTAAACAAGATCCAAATGTTAAAGATCCTGACTGGGTTAAAGTTGGTCCAAGAGCTAGAAATAGAAAAAAGACAATACGACCAGATGCTTTGATTATTAAAACTTGTGGGGATGCTTCCTATGCTGATATTCTCAGACAAGTGAAGAAAGACCCTAAGCTGGATAATCTGGGTCAAAACGTAAAAAATATCAGGAAGACTGAGAAAGGTGAATTATTGTTAGAGTTGAGTAAACCCTCGCATCAGAATACAAGTGAGTTCAGGTCGACGGTAGAAGAGGTATTAGGTGAGGTCGCAGAAGTTAGAGCACTATCCCATGAGATTAGGATCGAGATTAGAGATATAGATGAGGTAACCACAAAGGAGGACGTCTATGAAGCCCTCATTAGAGAATCCGATTTTAAATCCCTGCAGCCTGCTGCAGTTAAATCGTTAAGGAGAGCGTACGGAGGAACGCAAACTGCCACCATTGGCGTAAGTGCTGCCTTAGCTTGCCGTCTTATAGAGATGGCGAAGATACGTATTGGTTGGGTTGTTTGCAGAATACGCGAAAAGGTAACACCAAGAAGGTGCTTTAAATGTCTTGATTATGGACATAGAGCAGCAAACTGTAGGGGGCAGGACCTTTCTAAAAACTGCTTACGGTGTGGCAAAACTGGCCACAAAATTGGAACTTGTTCCAATAAACCGTCGTGCTTGCTTTGTAGGAATGGAACAAACACCGCTAGTGACCATGTCACCGGATGTGCAGTTTGTCCATACTACAGAAGAGCTCTACAGAAACTTAGGGTTTAAAGCAAAACTTAAGGCATCAAAATGCGTATATTACAGTTAAATCTCAACCATTGCCAGGCAGCTCAAGAGCTTCTTAAGCAAAGCGTTCGAGATTTAAATGTAGATGTCGCTGTGCTGAGTGAGCCATATCGGAACATGGGATCTGTAAATTGGGTTTCCGATAATACGGACACATCGGCGATATGGAACACCAGCACGCTAACAATACGAGATAAAATAACATCAGAATGTGGATATGCCCGAGCCACTGTCTCTGGCATCACACTATACAGTTGCTATATTCCCCCTAGGTATTCTATAGAGGACTTTCGAGTAATAGTTGACAATATAGTAACAGATGCAGTTACAAGAAATCCTGTCATAATAGCGGGTGACTTCAATGCGTGGGCTGTTGAATGGGGCTGCCCCTTGACAAACACAAGAGGTAGAGTACTCTTGGAAGCCTTTTCTGTATTGGGTGTTGTACTCATTAATAATGGAGTTGAACAAACTTTCAGAAGGGGTGATGCTGGATCGGTAATTGACATTACATTTGTCAGTAGCAGCATCACAAGCCAAGTTAACTGGAGAATATCCGACATCTATACTCATAGCGATCATAGCGCTATAATCATAGATGTACAAGATGAACAGCCCCGTGTGATTGCACAAGCACGAGGTTTGACAGGATGGAAGGAAGGTAAATACCTTTGATAAGGATATCTTCGCAGCTTGTATGGAGAACATGGAACTGAGTGGTTCAGCTGAAGATATGGCAGTGCAATTAGTAAGTCATATCACTAATGCCTGTAACGTAG
The DNA here is from genome assembly GCA_956483635.1 of Panzeria rudis. Lineage (NCBI taxonomy): Eukaryota > Metazoa > Arthropoda > Insecta > Diptera > Tachinidae > Panzeria > Panzeria rudis. Next base: position 41,507,294 of record OY101451.1, on the reverse strand, counting down.
CTATGATAAAGCGTAAAAGGTCACCAAATAAGCCCCCGGTGTACTGGTGGAATGATGAAATTGCTAGCTTGCGATCGGAGTGTATAAGTGCCCGAAGGCAGTATACACGAACGAGAGGTAGGTTAGAGAATAGTGTACACCATCAAATATATAAGGATAAAAGGAAAGCGTTGAAGATTGCAATTCGTAGGAGCAAGCGTAGGTGTTTTCTTAATGTTTGTGATGAAGTAGATAGTAATCCTTGGGGCTTTGCATATAAATTGGTAACCAAGAAACTTAAATGTCTTGGTCCATCGCCGCCAAGAGAAGAGCCTCTCCTCAAGGGAATTGTAGATCATCTCTTTCCCCAACAGGAAACTCCGACATGGCAACACAGCTACCCGGCTGAATTTTTCGACATTCCTCCGGTTACGATTGCCGAGATAGAAGGTGCTGTCTCAAAATTTAAAGACAAGAAGGCACCAGGTTTAGACTGCATTCCGAATATGATACTAAAAGAAGCTGTTAAACTCCATCCTGACTATTTTTTGAAAGTAATAAGCGCATGCTTGAGCCAGGCCATTTTTCCAACAATGTGGAAGAGACAAAAGTTAGTATTGTTACCTAAGGATAATAAGCCACCAGACGACCCTTCCTCTTATAGGCCGCTGTGTATGATAGATACAAGTGGGAAATTGCTAGAAAGTATAATCTGTAGAAGATTGGAAAGTTGTGTTGAAGCTAACCGCGGTTTATCAGATAACCAATTTGGCTTCAGGAAAGCAAGGTCAACAGTAGATGCTATCAAAGTTGTAGTAGAAACTGCTGCTCAGGCTATCCAAGGGAAGAGGTGGAGAAATGGAGCAAAAGAGTATTGTGTAGTTGTAACGCTAGACGTAAAGAATGCCTTCAACACGGCAAACTGGGAGCATATTGTTGATGCCTTAGCCAGTTTAGACATCCCAGGATATCTACTGGCAATTATACAGGACTATTTCCGAAATAGAGAGCTAGTTTATGATACTGATAAGGGTACTAGAAGACGAAAGATCATTGGTGGGGTGCCTCAAGGATCAGTACTTGGTCCACTACTGTGGAACGTCATGTACGATGGAGTATTAAGGTTAAACCTGCCGGAGAAGGTAAAGATAGTTGGATTCGCAGACGACATAGCGTTAGTATGTGAAGCAAAAGAGTTACTAGAGGCGGAAACCATTGCAAACGCCAGTATTCAGATCGTAAGGTCTTGGTTGAGATCAATGGGTCTAGCTCTAGCTGACCATAAAACAGAAGCGATTCTGATTAGTACTCGGAAAAATAGGGAAACCATTAGGCTAAATATTGGCACGTGTAGCATAGAATCCAAGGAATGTTTAAAATACCTTGGAGTCATGATTGACACTCGTCTGTCTTTTCATGAGCACTTGAAGTATATAGGTTCTAAGGCATCAAAAACCTGCTCAGCGCTATGCCGGATCATGCCGAATACAAGAGGTCCAAAATATCTGCAGAGGAGATTGCTAACCAGTGTAGTAAGAAGCATTATCTTATATGCATCCCCTATATGGTCAGGCTCACTGAAATAGGCTGGCCGCCCTGCGAGTATGTAGCGCATTCCGAACTGTATCGGACGAGGCCGCCTTTGTCATTGCCGGCATGATACCCATCGAGCTAGAAGCCGTTTCGGACAGTACGAATGGTGTGACTGATATGTGTCTACGGAAGTGGCAAGAACGATGGACAGCGACTGACAAGGGAAGATGGACTTACTTACTGATACCTGACATTAGGGTATGGTTATCAAGAAGACACGGCGACTTGAACTTCTACATTACACAGTTTTTGACTGGACATGGTTGTTTTAGGTCGTACTTGTACCGTTTCGGACATGACAGTCTTCCGTTTTGTCCGAGTTGTGGTGGCAATGTCGTGGAAGATGCCGAACATGTGTTCTTCATCTGTCCACGATTTGATAGTGGTAGAGCGTATTTAGAAGTAGTCTTAGGGCGTAGTATTAGGCCGGACAACATCGTTCCAATCATGTTGGAATCTTTGTATAACTGGACGTATGTATGTAATTTTGTAAAATTGGTTCTGTTGGAACTTCGTAGGTTAGAAGAGATTCGCAGAAGAATCCATGTAGTTTAGATTTAGGGTCTAGGACCTTTCCCACCCCGAGACGTATAGCCTTGCGGTAGTACCACGGGGAGCATTTGGGTCAGTGTGAAGGGGTGTTTTTAGCGTGTTAAAATCTCGCACTTCTGGCAAACACCACCACTGCCAGAGTCTTTCGATGATTTTCATCCCACAAATAAAAAAAAAATAAAAAAAAATATAAAAAAAACATACATACATACATACATACATACATACATACATACATACATACATACATACATACATACATACATACATACATACATACATACATACATACATACATACATACATACATACATACATACATACATACATACATACATACATACATACATACATACATACATACATACATACATACATACATACATACATACATACATACATACATACATACATACATACATACATACATACATACATACATACATACATACATACATACATACATACATACATACATACATACATACATACATACATACATACATACATACATACATACATACATACATACATACATACATACATACATACATACATACATACATACATACATACATACATACACACAAAATATCGATATTTCCTTAAAAATATATGGATATATATCGTTGATATTTTTAACAGTATCAAATTCGATATTTTTAGCTTTGGTTTTGTTTTTCGTGCAGTTTAAAAAAAATTCAACACAATCTTCATAAAATAAAGTATTACTACTAACAAAACCTTTCGTTTTATTTATAAAATTTTGTGTATTCAAAAAAAGATGTTTCTTTGCGTATAATTTTGTTGATGAAATAGTGGTGAATCAGTAAATATGTTGGAAATTAACTCTTTTCAGCTTAATTATTTATAAGAAAATCACTTTTCATGTACTACAGTATTTATCGGTTATATGTATTTAACATTTTGCACGACTTTTTGTGCTTATAAGCGAGAAATGCATTTATAAAAACTCGCTTATATGCATCGGCAGTGCTTATTGTCATATACATATATATGTTCACACCAAATGTCAAATCTAAGAGAAATGTCAAATGTAATGAATATTCAAAAATAAAGTCTTATGTTAGTCTGTAAAGAGAGCTCAAAGCGTGTATTTATTTGTAACATTTTGGCGACGAGTCGGAGTTAACCTCACTTTTTACAGTACAAGTGAAGGAAAATATTTTTTTTTATAAAAAATGACTCAACCAGTGGAAACAGCGGCTGTTGTGTTTAATTTTGAAGCGTTTGATCCAAAGACAACAACATGGGCTCGATGGGTAAAACGATTTGAGACTGCAGTGAATATTTATAATGCGGGTACGAGTGTAGAAAAGCGCCGTCAACTTATTTTGCATTACATAGGTGCTACTACGTACAACGTGCTGTGTGTCAAACTTTTACCCAGAGAACCTGAAGGTATCACGTACACGGAAATAGTCAGAAAATTATCGGAGCATTTTGATCCAATTCCAAATGAAATATTGGAAAATTACAGATTTCATTTAAGGAAACAAAAGCCTGAGGAATCGTGTGCAGATTTTCTGACATCATTGCGGCGTTTGGCAGTAAATTGTGGTTTTGGTGATTATTTAAATACTGCCCTCAGAAATCAATTTGTATTTGGGTTAAAAAACCAAAATATCCAAAACAGATTGCTTGAGAAGAAAACATTAACATTGGATGAAGCATCAAATATGGCGTGTTCTTCTGAAGTCGCAGAAAAAGGTGGTATTGAATTACAGCGGCAAGTAGAAAATGGTGATAAAGGTGTAGTAAACAAAGTACATCGTGCAAAATACAAGAAGAAGACTGTTAACTTACAGAACACTAATACATCATCAAATTTTAATAAACAGAAAAATGCAACGAGTAAGAAAAACAAATGTTTTCACTGTGGCAAGGTTGAGCATATGGCAGACAAATGTAAATATAAAGACAAGATCTGTCATTTTTGCAAAAAGGTGGGTCATTTGCAGGTTATGTGTTTTAAAGCAAATAAACAGGTGAACAAAATTGATGAAGGCGAAACTAATAAAGAGATGGTAGTTGATGAATTGTTTCATGTGGAGGACAATAAAAATGGTCGTGAAAAACAGAGTTGTTCGTTGAATGTAAATAATAATATGATTACGTTTGAAATCGATACGGGTGCCCCAGTGACAATAATAAGCTTGGAAGATGCTAAAAAGTATTTTTCTAAATGTGACATTAAAGCAAGCGACATCTAGTTGTACAGCTATTGTAAGACACTAATAGATTGTCTTGGTTTCATATGGGTTGAGGTAATGTCAGAGGATATAGCCATTCCAGTTAAAATTTATATCGTACGATCGGATAGACAACTGTTGCTGGGAAGAGAGTGGTTGCGGAAAATAAAATTAGATTGGTCGGCTATGTTAGGTGATCAGCTAAAAGTAAATCAAATACATGAAAAAAAAAGTGATGGACGTTGATCTAAAATCAGTAATAAACAAATTTCCAGACGTTTTTTCATCCACTCCTGGAAAAATGATTGGATTTCAAGCACATTTATATTTAAAACCTGATGCAAAGCCGAAATTTGTTAAGGCAAGACGAGTTCCATTTCCGTTGTGGGAAAAGGTGGAAAAAGAGTTGGAAAGTCAGGTGGCTGATGGGTTGTTGTTGAAGGTCGAAAAAAGTGAATGGGCAACACCAATTGTGGTTGTTCCAAAAGCTGACGGTTCCGTTCGTTTATGCGGAGCTGTTTAGCAGAATGGCCGGGGGTATTAAATTTACTAAGATTGACTTATCGAAGGCTTATTTGCAGCTTGAGGTGGACCCAGGTGACAGACATGTTTTAACTCTTAGTACACATAAGGGGTTTTACACACCGACACGATTGATGTTCGGGGTGGCATGCGCACCTGCTAAGTGGCAAAGATTGATGGAACAATTATTAGGTGATATGGATGGCGTATCGGTTTTTCTGGACGACATTAAGATAACAGCAGGTGATGACGTCACGCACATGAATCGTATTGAAGAAGTTTTACGCCGTTTAGATAAGCACAACATGCGGGTAAATTAAAAAAAATCTGAATTTATGAAAAATCAAATAGAATACTCTGGTTACGTGATCAACAAGGAGGGAATTCGACCCATGAAAAGCAAAATAGAGGCGATTCAAAATATCAAGAAGCCAAGCAACAAGGATGAGGTAAGATCATTTCTTGGACTAATAAATTATTATGGTAGATTTGTGAAAAATTTTAGTAGCATCGTATATCCATTAAATAATCTATTGAAAAATGAAGTACCATTTAAATTTGATGAAAAGTGTAATGTGGCTTTTAACGAAATAAAAAGTCAGATGCAATCCGATACATTACTCACACATTACGACCCTAAAAAAGTTTTGGTTTTGGCTGTGGACGCTAGTCCAATTGGAGTTGGTGCAGTGTTAAGTCACATGTTTGAAGATGGGTCAGAAAGACCATTACAATTTGCATCGCAAACGTTAAATAATGTTCAACAACGTTACAGTCAAGTTGATAAAGAGGCAGGCGTATGCCATAATTTTCGGTGTGCGTAAATTCTATCAATATTTATATGGAAAAAGGTTTATTTTGGTGACTGATAATAAAGCGATTTCACAAATATTTTCACCTAACAAGGGTATTCCTGTTTTATCAGCGACAAGAATGCAACACTATGCTATTTACCTTTCACATTTTGATTACGAAATCCGTTTAAAAAGCTCAAAAGACAACGCGAATACATACGCCATGTCACGACTTCCAATTAGCGAAATCTATGAGAATATTGAAGAAGTAGATGTAATTGAGTGGAGCACTATTGAAAATCTAGCAGTTACAGTAAAGGAGTGGAGTGAGTTCACTAAATCTGATAAGGAAACAGCAATTTTACGCGAATGTCTGATGTACGGTAGAGAATGTGATGGTGTAAATCGTTTTGGTGTACCCCAGGCGGAGTTTGCATTGCAAAAAGGGTGCCTACTGCGCGGTATACGTGTATACATTCCGGTACCATTACGTGAAAATGTGCTTCGTGAACTTCATACTGCTCACTTTGGAATTTCAAAAATGAAAAGTTTAGCAAGAGCGTATTGTTGGTGGAGTGGTTTAGACAAGGACATCGAAAAGATGGTTTCCAATTGTGTCCAGTGTCAAATGGTTAAACCAAATCCTACGAAATTGAACCCAGTACGGTTTTGAACGGTTCATGCAGATTTTGCAGGTCCATTTCTTGGCAAATATCTGTTTGTAATGGTGGATGCTTATAGTAAGTGGCCCGAGGTTCATATTATACCGAATATTACCGCTGAAACAACAATTCGTAAATGTGAGGAGATATTTGCAACGTTTGGGATACCCAACATTTTCGTAAGTGATCATGGTACCCAATTTAACTCTATGGAGTTTCAGAATTTCTTAAAACGTAATGGTATTCAACACAAGCAAGGTGCACCATATCATCCGGCAACGAACGGACAAGCAGAAAGGTTTGTTCAGACGGTGAAAAATAAGCTAAAATCCGCGAATTGTACTTCTGCTTCCATGAATAAGGATTTAACCAAAATTTTGATGGCATACAGGCGAGCTATGCATCCTGCTACAAACAAATCTCCAGCTATGTTAATGTTTGGTAGGCAGATACAATCACGATTGGAACTTTTGTTACCAACTAATATTGTCGAACATCCAATAAGACAACAAGTTTTACAAAAGTTTACTGTTGGCGGAAAAGTAGCAGTTCGAGACTATTTGTCACATGAAAAGTGGAAATTTGGCAAAGTGGTAGCAGCAATTGGTGATCTACACTACAACATTTTGTTAAACGATGGTCGGGTCTGGAAAAGATATGTTGAACAAATGCGAAGTATTGGTGAAAATTTAAGTACTACAACAAACACAATTCCGGTAGTAAATTCTTCAAACCCTACAACACATCAAAATTTACCAGTTCCGAATAATAATAACGAGGAACGAGCCGTGATTCCAGAAAATATTGATGGTAACATACAACCTCCTGTTAACATCGAGGAACCTGAAGCAGTGTCTCAACAAAATAAGGAACCTGAAACTTCTTGTAGCAGTGGTAGAGAGCCGACAGAGGATAATATTCTTCGTCGATCAACGAGAGAGAGAAGACCTCCTAAATACTTACAAGAGTATAAAAAATGATTTCCATGTTTATTGTATATATTACTTAAATCATTTATTTTATTAATCAATCAATTTCATATTTTTCATATTTGATAATTCATTTACATTTTCAATTTAATTCTCATAAATATCACATTTTCATCGTATAATAATACATTTTTATAATAATTAAATTCCATTAAAGTTTATACATTGTTTTTGAAAAAAATATATTTGAACTTTGAAATAATCTTAAGGGGTGAAGAGATGTCATATACATATGTTCACACCAAATGTCAAATCTAAGAGAAATTTCAAATGTAATGAATATTCAAAAATAAAGTCTTATGTTAGTCTGTAAAGAGAGCTCAAAGCGTGTATTTATTTGTAACACTTATAAAAAACAATGAGTAAACAAAATCGCAAATATAGTGTTCAAAGCCTAGTATTTTAGTGTATATTTTTTAAATTGCCCTTGACAATTGCAGCAATAAAAATTGCTACGTGGAGACGAATACGAATAGATATGAAATCCTTGTGTTAGACAAAATTTTTTGGTAATTTTTCACTTCAAGCGTGGTACGCACTTCCTACGGAAATTCACATTTGGAAATTTACTTTTATTTGTACACGGAAAAATAATCGTATAGCTTTCTGTAGAGAATAATTCCGTGTACTTTTCTTTCGGAACTCCGTACTAGCAAACGGAAATTTCTTTAAGGAATTTACCAACGTGAATTTCCGAAAGTTTTTTTTACACACAGTTCTTATGGGAATATGAATTTCCTTAACTCTACGTTTCCACCAAACTTGAAATGCTGTTGTAACTTAAAGTTATGACTGCGTTGTTAACACAAATGCACTAACAATTATGTTATAACTTGAAAAAAGCATTAAATTGAACAGTCTACGCTTAACATTAACTTGAAGCTAATGCTAAAATTAGTCATTTTGTGTTAGGTGTAGACCGCAAATAAGAACTCGGTACGACGCATCAAATGCATACTACCAAACAGAATATTGCCAGACAATTTTCAAAAATGAATTTTAGTTTGTCACTTTACACGTACTTCTTATTAAATGGAGAAAGAACTTTATGTTTGCTGTAGAAAAATTACTACACAAATTTTAATTTTTGAAAAATATACTTAACATGTACCGTGCATATATGAGTATTTGTTTAATACATTTTGAAAAGAATAGCATTTCTATACGGTGCATAAAAGTGAGAAATGCATATAAGCGAAATGCAAATACGAAAAATATGGATGTTTTTTTAATACCAATAGAAACTTGCTCATGTTGGGATGCATATAAACGTTAAATGCAAATAACCGACGTGCATATAAGCGATAAATACTGTATTATCAAAAAAAAATTGGCATTATATATGAATACTCATGCTTGAATATATATCGAAATATCGATATTTTTTATTCGATATGTAGATCCTGATCGATATTTAAAAATATATCGATATCGATATATATCGATATATTTTTTCACTTGCCCATCCCTAATGCTGACTTTAGACGACATGTTTTTACATATGCCTTGTCAGGTGTGCGAGACATATGTAACTTCGCATGTTTGTCAAAATTTTCAATTTACAGACAGTTTGTAATTTATGCTTTCACACGTACATACAATTACATCTGACATAACCTCTGAGCGTTTACAACAGCTTAGTTTTTGCACAATTCTGATAAATATATAAGGTGATCTATGCTTTTTAATGTTTTTTAGCCAAACCACACTTTTGTTAACTCAATACAGGTGATGTCATATGCCTTGTCAGATAAAAATAGAACACGCTCTAATTGAAATTTTTCATATGACTTTGCTTCTGTAAATGTCATCTGACAATGTTTCATATGTTTCACACGGCATGTATAACTTTTGCAGTGGGAAATTTGACAAGTCCGATGTAAGATAGGCTGCCTTCCTAAACGCATTTGACAAAGTATTGCATTCCAAAAGTGATCTGTTTTGCATCTGAACGGCAAATAAACTCAACTAGCACACTATTTAAATTGGCAATGCTTTTTATCGACAATGCATTTGATTTGCAGTGTTGTAGAGTATAATTGCTTGATTTAAACACTGCTTTGACGTTGCATACAGACGTTTAGGAAGGCAGGCATACATGTCGTCTAAAGTCAGCATAATACATACACACATGAAAAATGCTAAAATTTATATTAGAATTAATCTTACTTAATTCTAAATAAGACATACATACATACATACATACATGTATGTGTTGTTATTAAAATGACTTTTTGTAATAAAATATCTTTAAAACGTATAAATTGTATAATAATTGTTCTTATTATTGAAAGAAAATGGGAAAGGAATGGAAATTTAGAAATCAACAACGAACGGTGTCAAATTGACAACAGTATGGTGTCGATTCGACAATGGTGTGGTATCAATTCGACAACGGTACGGCGTGTTCAATTTGACCACAAACGTTGTTGGTACACTATCAACACCGAATGTAGTCAGTTCGTACACATATTTGATCATTTTTTCTCTGGGTGTACTCTTTTGACGTGGTTAAAATTTTACCCCTATATGCAAAAAAAAATAAAGTGTGTTTGAAATGTATGTTAAAACCGGCTTTTCTATGGAAATTTTGTTTTAACATACATTTCAAAGACACTTTATTTTTTTTGCATATGGGGGTTAAAGTTTAGCTCTCTTATTTTTTTTACGAGTATTTGAAAACGAAAACAATGTGCAATTTTGCATGAAAAAAATTTTTATGAGCTTTTGAAAACGAAAAAATATGTAGTTTTGCATGAAAGAAAATTTTTTCGCCGCTAATTTCTGAGTAACTGCGAAACAGTTGGAAATACGAAAAACCTGTATTGAATGGCTTAAAGGTAATTTTATTCCCCATCTTTTAGTGCTTTATTTATTTAAATCGAACAAACCGTTCTCTAGGTATCCTGAAATATATTAGCGTGACGGGCCTTTTCGGTTGCCTTATAAGTCATGCCCATAAAAAAAATCTGTGCCTGATAGAAAAATACTGAAAACGGATTTGTAACGGGTGATTTTATAAGAACTATCGGAAAGTAAAAAAAAAACACATAAAATTCAGAAAAATGCATGAAATATTTATTTGGATCGATAGTTGGGTCGATATAATTTAATGTTTGAAGATTATTTCATGCAAATGTTGGCCGCGGCTGCGCCTCAAATGTTCCATCCGCTTAGTCCAATTTTGGCATACTCTTTCCAACATTTCGGCCGGTATCTCACGAATAATGTTGGCAATGTTGGCTTCCAGTGCGTCAATCGAAGCGGGCTTGTCGCTATAGACATTAGCCTTAACATAGCCCCACAAAAAATAGTCTAGAAGCGTTAAATCGCACGATCTGGGCGGCCAATTGACTGGTCCCAAGCGTGAAATAAACTGTTCACCGAACTCGCCTCTCAATTGGTCCATTGTTTCGCGTGCTGTGTGGCATGTGGCACCGTCTTGTTGAAACCACATGTCATGCAAGTCAAGCTCTTCCATTTTGGGCAGAAAAAAGTTTGTTATCATCGCACGGTAGCGCTCACCATTCACAGTAACGTTGTGATTCGCATCATCTTTGAAGAAATACGGCCCAATGATGCCGCTAGCCCATAATCCGCACCAAACGGTTGTTTTTTGTGGATGCATTGGTAGCTCTTGCAATGCTTATGGCTGCTCTTCACTCCAAATACGGCAGTTTTGCTTGTTCACGTATCCATTCAACCAGAAATGAGCCTCGTCGCTGAACACAATTCTTCGATAAAAAAGTGGATCTTCATCTAACTTTTCAAGAGCCCATTCACCAAAAATTTGGCGTTGTGGTAGGTCGCTTGGCTTCAATTCTTGCACCAGCTGTATCTTATAAGGCTTCACACCCAAATCCTTCCGCAAAATTTTCCACGTAGTGGAGTAACAGAGGCCCAATTGCTGCGAACGGCGCCGAATCGATAATTCACGGTCATCACCAACACTGGCCGATACGGCTGCGATATTTTCTTCAGTTCGCACTCTACGTAAACGTGTTGGTGGTTTAATGTCCAACAATGTAAATTTGGTGCGAAATTTTTTTACAATAGCCCGAATAGAAGCCTCAGTAGGTCGATTAAACTGACCATAAAATGGAAGAAGCGCGCGATGAACTTTCTTAACAGAGCACGCATTTTGGTAATAAAATTCAATAATTTGCAAGCGTTGTTCGTTTGTAAGACGATTCATGATTAAATTATAGACCAAACTGAAGATGTTTGACAGTGACACAAGATACAAAACGTGCGTGAGCTGTCAAAACTAGTGTTGCCAAAAAGATAATAGCAAAAAAATCACTCGTTATTTAGCGCAATTCAAAGTAGTGTCATATTAGTCCTATTTTTTCATATTATTATATGCATACATAAAATTTTATTTAAAATTTTCAAATAAAAAATTCATTAAATTTTTACACATATTTAAAAAAATTTTATTTTATATTCTATAATTTTCTTTAAAATGTTGATGTTTAAAATAAAATAAATTAAAATAAAATGTATAAAATATATAAAGAAAAGTTTTTGTGAAAAATAAAAAAAATTTTAACACATCGCAATTTAATACGGACCGATTTTAAAATGAAATTTTCAAGAAAAATAAAAGAAAAATTGTAACCGTTATGAGACATAAGTTGTTCAAAGTATCAGTACTATTTAAATACAATATGCAAACTCGCTTTGAATTGCCCATAATGTGTGTGAAGATAAATATGCCGAGTTAAATAATATGTTTTTAAAAAATATTGCATGCTAGATTTTTTTATATACGTATTTTAAGTATTTCGTACTGAATTTTGGACTTTTTCTACAAATACGCTCACTGTGTCCAAACGCTTCTTCCTCAGGGAATCAAACATGGCGGAAAATAAAGGTGATGGAGAGAGCTAATAAACTGCGTTTACAGTTTATTTCAAAAGTATTTGTAAAATTTTTTATAAACTTTTGAAAATATAACTTAGTTAATATTCTCTCATATGGATTCTCTAAGGGATATGCCCACTATGTCCAAACCCTTCTTCCTCAGGGAATCAAACATGGCGGAAAATAAAGGTGAGGGCAGGGCTAATAATAAACTGCGTTTACAGTTTATTTCAAAAGTATTTGTAAAATTTTTTATAAACTTTTAAAAATATGACTTAGTTAATATTCTCTCATATGGATTCTCTAAGGGATATGTCCACTATATCCAAACCTTTCCAGGTTGGATTCCCTGAGGAAGAAGGCTTTGGGCACAGTGAGCATATCCCTTATTTTATATCGCTTATTTTCGTTTCCCGCTTTCACGGGAAATTTATCCGGGAATTCTCGGGATTAAAAATCAATTTATATACATAAAAGAGTACTGATTTTGGCACCCAAAAATTCTTCTTTTTCTTTAAATTATTGTCGTTAATCATGAAATAATATCTATGTAAGGGGAAAGAAACCAACGAAGGCTCAAAGTGTATATTAAATTATTTGGGATTGAAAAACGAAGAAGAAAGAAGTTATCTCTTTAATTAATTTTTTAAAAGCAACTGTAAAGCTTTTCAGCATGCACCAAAATGCGCGGTAATTATATATGCAGAAGATCTTTATGCACGTCTTTTTGATGCATTTAGTGACGAAGAAAATGGGAAAATAGATATTACTTCAGATGACATTGATATTTTAAAAAAGAAGACTTTCGAAGAAATTTTATTTATGCAACTCTCTCTTAACTATCCGGGCAACTTCTGTCGACTAAACAACTGAAATTTTGTTACTTAAATAAGAAACCGATTGTGAGATGAAACAATTAATACATTGACTGTCTTAAAAGGCCATTTGCAACAAAGAATATAGAAGTATCAGGCATGTTCTGAAAATCACATGGTTTTAAATCACATGTGATTTTAAAATCAATAATGGACCTGCAAACGTTTTTAAGACCATATACAATAATTTTCTTTCAGAAATATTTGATGCTCTATACAATGAAAAAATTAAAAAAAAGAGTTAAAAAATATCTGCATGACCATTATAGATTTTAAAATAACATGTGATTTAGGGCCATGTGTTTTTCAGAACATGCCTGTATGTAAAAATTTTCTAAGGGCAGAGAATTTTCATTGCATAACAAGCAGTAAAGGACTGAGTTTACTGTTTAAAGACTACTCTTTGTTATCAACATTTATCCTAAACAACCTTTTAATCGCTCTTTGGATCACTTTCGCCCCCTGACAACCATGTGTGAAAATCATTGATGAACGATCAGAAATAAAAGAACTTTGACTTCAGTCCATCAGTGATTTTACTAATGATTTGTATTCTCTCTCGTTGCTCGGTCTAAAAATAGCTTTTAAATACGAAGTTTCCTTAAAATGTCAATAAAAATATTGTTCTTTTTTTAAATAATGTACTTTGAATCTTTTTGGTTTTCTGATTAGTTAAGTTTAGTGCTTTTTATCACATTTCTTTAGACACTGTTTGTTTGTGAAATACTTTTATAATAAAGCTCAGTTTAAAATAAGGAATGATTGGATGATTAATTTAGCTTATATAAAAATCAATTGATACCGGAATTTAAATTTTTGTTAAATATTTTAGTATGTTCTTTAATTCCCGGGAATTTGGTTTTTATTTCCCGCTCTCCCGGGAAACAAAAAAGTCCGGGAAAAAAACCCTAGTTGCAAGCTAAATGAGTTTTCACTTTAAATAAAAGTCATAGCGAAAGCAATCAGATGATGCTTTTTGCCTCATCCGTAATTTACAAAAAAACCTTTGTTCTTTTTGGACAAAGCTCAAATTAATTTTAAAAAAATTGTTAGAAGTTTATTTAGTATTGAACATACTTGTGTTAATAGAACTAAAAATGATTACAACAAATATATTATTAGAAAGAAATTAAACATTAACTAATATGAAACTAAAATGATAAAAAAAAGAAATTCAAAATTAATGTTGTATGTTGTTTTTCTCTACTTACATCAATTGTTGTTGGCTTTGTTGACGTTTCAGCCACGATTTCTTGAAATAGTCGCAATGTCGGAATTGTTTCGCAATCACACAAACGTGTTCTTATAAAATATTTTATTTGTTTCGTTTTAGTTAACGTTGATCGTTTTAACAAAATTATTCTTTTTTATTTGATTGCAATTATTTGATTTAATTTTATCTTGTTTACAAATATTTAGAGACTATGAAAGAAATTTGGATGAAATATTGTTTTTAACAATTTTGTATAATTTTTGGTTTGCTTGAAACATAAATTTCGTAGTAAAGCATGTCTGTAAAATAAAAGAATAATTTAGAACGTTGAAAGCTTATACACAGTTTTGCGAGTTATATGTGCAATTTAGTAATTATTATTTTATACTTTAAATAATTTTATTTTAATCTGTAACGTGCTTTTCCCCATGTTAATATTTTAGTTATTCAGCAAGCAGGCTAATGCTAAGATCCCACTATCGGCGCAATTTCGTCGGCCCACTGCAATAAAGTCAAAAAGCCTTATTTCTCAATTAATTACGTAATTATGCCATATGAATTTATCACCAGTGCATTGCAATGGAATTACAGCCTTATTTCTCAATTAATTCAAAAACGGCTTTTCCAAATATGGTTTTTTAACTAATGCGCTGTTTCCACAATGCAAACAAGCGACTTGAGTAAAAGATTTGTATGGAAATCACTCAAAAAACTGGGTGCTTTTCATATAAATTTTAGACAAGCAGTGCTTGTTTGCATTGTGGAAACAACACATAAGGCTTTATTACAGTGCGTCAACAAAAATTTGTACATAGTTAAATTGTAATTTAATAACTCCCAAAAAACTTTTTAATTTTACATATCATTTACTTTGTTTTGCCGTTGTAGTGATGCATTTTATATATATATATATATATATATATATATATATATATATATATATATATATATATATATATATATATATATATATATATATATATATATATATATATATATATATATATATATATATATATATATATATATATATATATATATATATATATATATATATATATATATATATATATATATATATATATATATATATATATATATATATATATATATATATATATATATATATATATATATATATATATATACATATATATATATATATATATATATATATATATATATATATATATATATTTATATATATATATATATATATATATATATATATATATATATATATATATTTATATATATATATATATATATATATATATATATATATATATATATATATATATATATATATATATATATATATATATATATATATATATATATATATATATATATATATATATATATATATATATATATATATATATATATATATATATATATATATATATATATATATATATATATATATATATATATATATATATATATATATATATATATATATATATATATATATATATATATATATATATATATATATATATATATATATATATATATATATATATATATATATATATATATATATATATATATATATATATATATATATATATATATATATATATATATAGAATTCACTAAACTCCTTTAGAGAAATAGTACCAGTACTTGCAAAAAAGTAAAAAAATATTTAAAAATAGATCTGGTCATTTTCTCCGGATTTTCAAAACGTATTACAAAAATAGAATGGAATACCTTCAAAACGCGGTACATCCCATCCTGTTATCTATCTTACTTTTGCCAGAATTCACAAAATCCTTCAGAGAAACAGTACCAGTACTCACAAAAAAGTAAAAAAATATTTAAAAATAGATATGGTCATTTTCTCCTGATTTTCAAAAACGATTACAAAAATAGGATGCAATACCTTTAAAACGCGGTATATGCCATCCTGTAATCTATCTTAGTTTTCCCGGAATGCACAAAATCTCTCAGAGAAACACTACCAGTACTCACAAAAAAAAAAATTAAATATTATTTAAAAATAGATCTGGTCATTTTCTCCCGATTTTCAAACAGGATTACAAAAATAGGATGGAATACCTTCAAAACGCGGTATATCCTATCCTGCAATCTATCTTAGTTTTCCCAGAATCAATAGAATCCCTCAGAGAAACAGTACCAGTACTCACAAAAAAGTAAAAAATTATTTAAAAATAGATCTGGTAATTTTATCCGGATTTTCAAAAAGTATTACAAAAATAGGATGCAACACCTTCAAAACGCGGTATATCCCATCCTGTAATCTATCTTAGTTTTCCCAGAATTCACAAAATTCCTCAGAGAGACAAGACTGTTGCTGTGGCAGAAAAAAACATATTTAAGAAACAGAAACATATTTGGAAAACGAAAACATATTTGAAAAGCGAAAACATATTTGGAAAGCGAAAACATATTTACAACAAAAACGTATTTGAAAAGCGAAAACATATTAAGTAGAAAAACGTATTTGAGAAGCGAAAACACATTTGAAAAGCGAAAACATATTTGAAAAGCGAAAACATATTTGGGAAGCGAAAAGATATTTGGTAAATATGCCGAAATATGTAATGACGTAAGGGTTTACGTCGCAGCATATTTAACTCGGCATATTTATCTTCACTCACTTACATTTGATTGCAATTTTTCTATTTGTTAGCAACAAATTTTGTCGCAAATAACTATTTTATTGGTTTCTATTTTTATTTATTTATTTATTTTACTTATTTACTATTAATTTGTTTACTATAAACTATTTTTTTAAGAAAAATTTGTATGAAAATTTTTAAATAAAATACGTTTCCAACTCATTTTAAACTTTATGAATATGGGGGTAAATATGTATCTGTAGAGAAAACAACAATTTTTTTACTTAATGATGAAAATTCAATTCAATCTAGATATCAGCGAAACCTTCCATTCTGCGGGATAGCATTTGAGGCGCAAAATACTGTTAAAAATAAATAGAATTATCCGTTTTGCAGTATAGGGTAGCTCTAAGAGCATTTTATTGCTTATTTTATCAGCGCCTGGGGCTTTTTTCGAGTTTAAGCCGGCAATATAGTGTTCAATCTCACGAATGTTGAACCTCAAAGTAACATCTGGTATAGCGAGGACTGGTGGCAGCTCAACTATAGTATCAGACGTATTTGGAGTAAATACTTTCTGCAAGTGGTTTACAAACAGAGTACCTTTTTCAGCGTCAGTTCTTGCCCAGTCTCCATTCGAAGCTCGCAATGGAGGCTTATATATCACTGGTCTTTTGAGGCCTCGGGCTGCTCTCCATAGCGAATAGTCTGTTTGAGGTGTTGCGTCGAGCCCATTTAGAAAGTTTTGAAGAGAAGCGGTTTTTTGATATTCTAGTAGAGTTTTCAGCTGTTTAGTACATTCCTTCAGCCTAGATTTTAGCTGAGGGGATCTGTAGCGTTGCCACTCTCTACGAACTCTTCTTTTTTCGGATAAAAGCTGTTCTACATCTGCTGAAAAAATTTTATTATATCTCACCTGACGATTTGTAGTAGTAGCATTTAGAGCAGCTTGCTTAAGGTTTGCCTCAAACATTCCAATAGAGTCATCTTGTCAGCAGGCGTTTTTAATGGAATATTTTCTGGGCAATGAGCACTCAAATATTTTTTGTATTTCAACCAATTTATACGTGTGGTTGTCATCGTTAAATCACAAGTGGGTGAATATGTTGTATGTGAATATATAGTGACAATAGTTGGTGAGTGATCTGAAGACAAATCTAAAGATGCTTCAACTTGGATCATTTCGCTGGGCACACCCTTTACTACTTCAAAATCAATAACATCAGGTATTTTTCGGCGATCTGTTGGCCAGTAAGTTGGCTGCCCACTTGATATAACATTTAACCGCATTTTTGAAATTGTGTCAAACAAAACGCGACCCTTTGGCGTGATGAGGCGAGATCCCCAGAACGTGTGCTTAGCGTTGTAATCACCGGCGGCCAAAAAGCGTGGGCCTAGTGAATTAAAAAATCTACTATACTGATTTTCTGTAATAGAGTACCTGGGAGGAGAGTAAATTGATGACATCACCAGGTTTTGATGAAAAGCTTCAATGCAGATGTTAGTTGCTTGAAGATAGTCTTCACAATGATCACTCATTAAGTAATGTTTTAATCGCGATTTTATTAGTATACCCGAGCCACCACAAGCTCTACCTTGGAGGTCCTTACGAAGGTGGAGTCCTATAGGCCCATAAGCCTGTTGTCTAACATGTCAAAACTATTTGAAAAGCTACTTATGAGTAAGCTAACACCCATACTGAATCGTACTGGATGCATTCCATACCACCAATTCGGTTTTAGGAGACAACATAGTACGATTAAACAAACACATAGACTCGTGAACGTGGTTAGAAAAACCTTCGAAGAAAAGAAATATTGTTCTGCTCTCTTCATCGATGTTTCTCAGGCATTTGATAAAGTATGGCACGCAGGTTTAATACAGAAACTAAAGCAAAACCTACCCGAAAACATCCTTAAACTTTTAGAAAGCTACTTAACTGAGCGAAAATTTGTTGTTAAAGAAGGTAATTTTCAAAGCCCTCCGCAACCCATTGAAGCCGGAGTTCCTCAAGGCAGCATCCTCGGTCCTGTATTATATCTGATATATGCCTCTGACTTGCCGGTAAGCAGTAACATACACATATCAACATTCGCTGATGATACAGCTTTTCTAAGTGTTCACAAAAGCCATCAAGAAGCCACCCGCAATTTGCTAGATTATATACCCCAGTTGGAACAATGGCTAAAACAATGGCGGATAAAAATTAACGAACAAAAATGTCTACACATTACTTACATTACATTGTGCAAAGAAACCTGTCCACCTATACAAATAAATAACCAAACTATACCTCAACACACTGAAGTAAAATATCTCGGTGTTCATCTTGATCGTCGTCTAACATGGAAGTCACATATAAATGCAAAGGTGACCCAAATGAAACTAAAAGCAGCTCAAATGAATTGGCTTATTGGAAGGTACTCTACTCTAAGCCTAGATTGTAAACTTCTTCTATACAACTCCATTCTAAAACCAATATGGTCCTACGGAATCCAGTTATGGGGCACTGCCTCGGCATCAAATGTAGAAAAAATTCAAAGGCAACAAAATAAAATACTCCGTACGATTACAGCAGCCCCATGGTATGTCAGAAACAAGCGAATTCATAAAGACCTATATATGCCGCCGGTTAAGACAGTGTTTTCTAAACACGTGACAAGCTGCATAAAAAGACTTGAGTTGCACCCAAATCCCCTAGCCCGAAACATCATTAACTTTAGAGGCCACACTCGGCTGAGAAGGAGGGACACTCTTGCTCTCAGCCGAACACGAGAGACGTAAATAACCAAACAACCAACCGCTGAAACAAATATTTTTGTCTGGCACTGGCTGGACTTAAAAATTAAAATTTTAGAATTAAGATTTGATTACTTATTGTTAGTTCAATTTTATTGAAGATACAATAAATAAATACATATAACCGAAAAAAAATCAAGATATTGAGCTTTTCAATGTAAATAGTAGAATTCGGATGTTGGAAGATTTTCTTTTCGCAATGTTACACACGATGAAGTCTACAAGGCAATATCAAAAATAAAATCAAACTCAGTTGGAACAAATGATAGCTAATCATTTTGCCCATGTGACTAATTCAGTAATAACTTCGTCTATAATCCCATGTAAGTGGAAGGTCAACAAAATTGTACCTGTTCTTAAAATAGAAAAACCCCAAAGAATTAACAGATTATTGTCCGATGGTATTCTCCCTGTATGCTTCAAAATACTAGGAGTAATATTAAGAGATCAAATTTTATTACATCTGGAAACCAAAGAAATTGAGTGGAATATATACAAACGTTCAAGGACTAATCAATAATTTTAACCAAGTAGAAGTTATGGCAGAATAAAAGAAACCAGAATTCATCATCCTATCCGAAACACATGTAACCAGTGATGTTGAGGATAGAGAGTATATATTAAGAGGGTATGATTATTATGGCGTATTGTCAAACTCAAGTCGAACTGGAGTATTTTAGAAAGAGTTGGAAACTAACAATTATATGTGAAAAACTTAAGGAGTCCAAATACTGGATGTGCGCATCTTTAGCAAAACATAAACAAATTACATTTATAGTTATGGCAATTTACAGATCACCTAGCAGCAGTGAAGTTGAATTTTGTAATGCTTTTGAAGAAATTGTTGAGGAAACATGCGAAAGAAATAATGATATTGTTATAGCCGGAGACTTCAATATTGATTGGATGAAAGGGGGAACATATAAGAATAGAATTCAACAAATATTAAACGGCAATGGATTGCGGCAAATTGTAACCGAATATACAAGAATCACGGCGAATACCAGAACATTAATAGATTATGTCATAACATGTGGCGGTAAACAATGATGAAGATAAAATAGCCGACCATGAAGCGATTGAAATATCATTGGACGTTATTACGCAAGAGCAAACAACAAAGCGAGAAATTGAAATATTTAAATACAGAAAGAGGTTATTCAATAATGAAATGTATGGAGCTTTAAACTACAATAAAAATATTGATGTAAATAACAATGTACGCATATTCGACACTATTATTGAAAATACAATTAAAAAATTCACAATCAGGAAAGAAATTATAGAGAAAAATACTGTTAATAAGTGGTTTGCACAAGAGCTAAGAGATATGAAACGCGAAAAAATAGTAAAATACCAAATAGCAAAAAGGGATAAAACAGTCAGAGCTTGGAACAACTACAAAATAATTCGAAATATCTATAAGAATAAAAGCGAATATGAAAAAAACAAATTTATTAACAGCGCAATAAGTAACGCTAACGACCAAAAATCCATGTGGAGAGAAATAAAAAATCTAATACTGAAGAAAAACAAATCTGTGATAACCACTGTGATATTTAATCAAGAAGAAATTAAAGATAAAGATAGGATAACTAGTAAATTCAACGACTATTTTGTCGATAGTATTAAATTAATTGGAACAGATATAGAGCAAGTGCAATATGCGAACCAAATCCCTGTGATAAACTCGATATTTCAGTTCCGTTCAGTAAATTTAGCAGAGCTGA
This sequence comes from Panzeria rudis, assembly GCA_956483635.1. NCBI lineage: Eukaryota > Metazoa > Arthropoda > Insecta > Diptera > Tachinidae > Panzeria > Panzeria rudis. Next base: position 41,485,916 of record OY101451.1, on the reverse strand, counting down.
AAAAAATATGTAATAAAATGAATGGAAAACCAGACCACACCAAGCTGTCAATCAAAATTATACTCGATAACTGGAACACTACAGGAAATAACCTAATGAACATAATAAATAATTCATTGGAAACAGGAATTTTTCCTGATAATTGGAAAATAGCTGTAATAACCCCTATCGAAAAGGTATCAAAAACGACGAATTGTGAAGAGTTTTGTCCGATAAATACTCTTCAAATATGCGAAAAGATCCTGGAAAATGTCGTAAAACATCAAATAGAGACGTATATGGAACATAACCACATTTTATCAAAATATCAATCCGGGTTCAGAAAAAAATTCTCGTGTGAAACAGCGGTTAGCTATGTTGTTAACAGATGGAAGAATAAAGGCAAGAGCAATAAGATTATGGCAATTTTCTTGGATTTCAAGAGAGCGTTTGAAACCATTGGCAGACATTTTGTTAAAAAAAACTTTACATGTATGGGATCAGAGGAATTGAGTTGATGTGGTTTAAATCGTTAAATGGTTAAAGTTAATGATATAATATCAAACACAATAAAGAACGAATTTGGTGTTCCGCAAGGTTGAATTCTAGGAGCATTGTTATTTATTATATATATAAATGATTTACCTAATGTACTACAAAAATGTGAAATGGTTCTTTACGCAGATGACACATTGATATACACCGAAGCGGGCTCTGACGAGAAATGTCAAAATAATTTAACACATGATATGAATAATGTGAATATATATCTGAAAATGAATAAACTCAAATTAAATGAAAACGAAAGTAATGCAAATAAATGTGGACAATGAAACAATATTTAGAATTAATAATAAAAATATAGAGAACGTTGATCAAATTAAATATCTCGGATTTATATTAGATACAAATTTAGCATTTAAGGAACATATTGAATATATATGTAGAAAAATCGGTAAAAAAAAATCGGCTTTTTCAAACGTATTAGAAATAAAATCTCCATACTAACGGCAATAAATATATACAATGTGATAATAAAACCTAATTTTGAATTTGGGTCAGCAATACTATATACTAGCTGTACAGCAAACCAAATAAATAGACTTCAAAAACTGCAAAATAAAGCAATTCGTGCAATATTAAAATGAAATCGTTACACATCAATAAACTTCATGCTAGAAACTTTAAAATGGTTTGATATACCAAAACGACTGAAAATATATACGCTTATTTTTATACAAAAAATGAAAACTGGTAGCTCACCCGAGTATCTGACCGAGCAACTGAACTTTGTTGGAGAAACACAACCGTATCCACTAAGAAACGCTGAAAACTTTAGGATACAAAGAGCTATAAATGTGGGGATGCAGAGATCACTCTTTTATAAAGGGCTTCAATTATATAATAGTCTTCCAAACAGCATTAAAGTTGAAACTAATTCGAATGTTTTTAAAAATAAAATTGTTAATTTCTTAAAAATTGATCATGTTCATTAAAGCTTGTAATATGTATATTGAAATTCTTTAAAAGTATAATTAATACTACTAAATAACTACTACTACTACTACTGGAATCAACTAGAAGTATATCAAACTTTCAGCCAGGATTTAGGAAAAATCACAGCACAACTGGTATATTGTTAGACATTACCGAGAATATAAGAAGGGAAATGGGTAATGGAAATATATGTAAGTGCGCTAATTTTTTTAGATTTTCGAAAGGCATTCGACTCTATTTGCCCCAAAACCTTGATCTGTAAGCTGCTAACTCAATTCAATTTCACCTCAAGTAGTTGTAAATTGTTATGGTCTATGCTGAATGGTCGCAGACAATTTGTTCAAGTGGGAGATATTCAGTCACAAACAATTGATTTATTTAGAGGAGTCACACAGGGGTCTATATTAGGTCCACTGTTGTTTCTTTTATATATCAATGATATATTTCTAAAATTATCTCATTTGTATTGCTACACGTATGCTGATGACATTCAACTACTCGAATCATCGAGTATCCAAAATCTAAGACGCTTTGAGGAACGAACTAACAGCGATCTCAATAGAGTTGTGGAATGGTCTATAGCAAACTTCCTCACCCTAAACCCATTAAAATGTAAAGTTATGATTTTCTCCAAACTTCCAAATATACATTTAACGGTTTACCTCGACAATGAACCCTTAGAAATCGTGGAACAATACAAATCACTAGGTCTTATTATTGACAACAAATTAAGTTATAATGCACATATAAACTATGTAATATCACGGATATCTTGATCTTTGCGTCGTATTAGGAGTGTTTCATATCATCTTTCTATAGGGCTTAAGCATAAAGTTGCAATGGTGACATGTTTACCACAGTTTCTTTATGGAATGGAAAGTTAAAAAAATGTTTCTATAAGGTTGTTCGTTACATTTATAACATTAATATAATGGAAAGCGTATCACCATATTGCAAACAAGTATTGGGATGCGAATTTGAACGGTATGTAGAGTTTAAGCAGATTCTTTTTTTTATAAAACGATAAAATGAGGTAATCCTACATATTTAGCGCAAAAATTTCATTTCGGTTCATCTAGTAGAAGTCGCACTATTGTTTGCCGTAGACATACGTCATTAAAAATGAGTCGATCGTTTTGCGTAAAAATAGCTAGGTTGTGGAATACAATGATTCCTTACTCGAATAGAAGATTTTCTTATTCCCAATCAAAAATTAAGAATATATTTTTATAAAATTTGTGAAAACATTTATCTTATTTGTTAGCTATTGGAAACACCAAAAATTAACCCTGGTCAAAATGTTTGTGCAAATATATAATAAAAGTAAATTTGGGGAAAAATAAAATAAATTATTATATTTTTTAGATTTTAATTTTAATTAACTCTTTTTGATGTGAACTAGGTATAACCTTATGAAAAATTGTAGTATTAGCAATTAAGTATGGAACTGAATTGTTAATATACTCTAATTTGTTTGGTTGAAGAATGAATGTACCTATGTAACATTATTTTAAACTATGTAGTACTGCCAATTAGGCCTTGAAAGCCTTGCGGCTCCTTTGAATTGAAATAAAAAATAAATAAATACCCACCCAGCAAACAATTTTTGACGAACATGTACTCAAATATTTGTGTACATATTCTCAAGAGATAAAAGAGAATTATAACAAAAACTAAAATCAGAGAATGTGCAAAAGTGACTGCTAAGACTACACTGTTAAATGTCTTAAAGGAAATTAAATTGCCTTCGGATAATGTGCAGACTATTCTGATATTAATCGGATTATATTTCAGAAAATGTGCTGAAACGTCGTACCAGAAAACTGCCTACGCCCCGCCAAATCTCTGAGGGAAGAATAATAATATTTTCAAACATTTCTTTTATCATTTGGGTTAAAACATATAAAACCAACCCAAAAGTTTTCCTTACCCCTTTCGATGTTAATAAAACTTAGTACGAATGATGCCTCTGGCAAAATGGTAAAAAAATTATCAAAAATTTACTAAACTGACTGCACACAATTATGTATATATTTTAAGTTACTTGTCCTAAATATTCCATTGAGGTGTCCTTATAAAGGACACAAGATGGCCTTTAAAGTGACATGTGTCATGATTTTATTTACCAATATGCCGATTTTTCGTTTTAAAATTTTTTAATTTTGAAATTTTTTTGTTTTAGCGTTTTCAAAATTTCAAGAGTTTGCCTCTTACGGTTTCTAAGATAAGGCAAATTGCCTAAATTAAAGGGTGTTGTATCAGTTAATTTGTATATAGTGGGATATCCCTACACATCTCCATTTTTCCACAATGACCACTAATCTTCTCCAGAAATTTTTCTTAAGTTACAAAATTATTTCAGATATGCCACCTTTTCTGCAAGTTAGGCCACTACCTGGAGCACCATTTGTATATAGTGGAATATCCCTACACATCTCCATTTTTCCACAATGACCACTAATCTTCTCCAGAAATTGTTCTTAAATTCAAATTTTACAACTCATATATCGAAAGTTACACAATTATTTCAGATATGCCACCTTTTCTGCAAGTTAGGCCACTACCTGGAGCACCATTTGTATATAGTAGGATATCCCTACACATCTCCATTTTTCTAAAATGACCTCTAATCTTCGCCAGAAATTTTTCTTAAATTCAAATTTAAAAACTTATATATCCAAAGTTACAAAATTATTTCAGATATGCCACCTTTTGTGCAAGTTATTCCACTACCTGGAGCACTATTTGTATATAGTGGGATATCCATACACATCTCCATTTTTCCACAATGACCACTAATCTTCTCCAGAAATTTTTCTTAAATTCAAATTTTAAAAATAATAATTTTAAAGTTACAAAATTATTTCAGATATGCAAACTTTTCTGAGAGTTAGGCCACTATCTGGAGCACTATTTGTATATAAAGGAATATCCCTACACATCTCCATTTTTCCACAATGACCACTAATCTTCTCAAGAAATTTTGCTTAAATTAAAATGTTAAAACTCACATGTTAAAAGACACAAAATGATTTCAGATATGCCACCTTTTCTACAAGTTAGAGCACTACCTGGGGCACCATTTCTATGTAGTGGGGTATCTCTAGAATTTACCCTTCTTCCATATTGACCATTAATCTTCTCAAGAAATTTTGCTTAAATTAAAATTTTAAAACTCATTATTCCAAAGACACAAAATGATTTCAGATATGCCACCTTTTCTGCAAGTTAGAGCACTACCTGGGGCACCATTTCCATATAGTGGGATATCTCTAGAATTTACCCTTCTTCCATAATGACCACTAATCTTCTCAAGAAATTTTGCTTAAATAAAAATTTTAAAACTCATTATTCCAAAGACAACATGATTTCAGATATGCCACCTTTTCTGCAAGTTAGAGCACTACCTGGGGCACCATTTCCATGTAGTGGGATATCTCTAGAATTTACTCTTCTTCCATAATGACTATTAATCTTCCTGGGCACCATTTCCATATAGTGGGATATCTCTAGAATTTACTCTTCTTCCATAATGACCACTAATCTTCTCAAGAAATTTTGCTTAAATTAAAATTTTAAAACTCATTATTCCAAAGACACAAAATGATTTCAGATATGCCACCTTTTCTTTAAGTTAGAGCACTACCTGGGACACCATTTCTATATACTGGGGTATCTCTAGAATTTACCCTTCTTCCATAATGACCACTAATCTTCTCAAGAAATTTTGCTTAAATTAAAATTGTATCTCATTATTCCGAAGACTCAAAATGATTTCAGATATGCCACCATTTCTGCAAGTTAGAGCACTACCTGGGCCACCATTTCTATGTAGTGGGGTAGCTCTAGAATTTACTCTTCTTCCATAATGACCACTAATCTTCTCAAGAAATTTTGCTTAAATTAAAATTTTAAAACTCATTATTCCAAAGACACAAAATGTTTTCAGATATGCCACCTTCTATTTCTATGTAGTGGGATATCTCTAGAATTTAACCTTCTTCCATAACGACCACTTTTATTCACAAGAAATTGTGCTTAAATTAAAATTTTAAAACTCATTATATCAAAGCCACAAAATGATTTCAGATATGCTACCTTCTTTGCATGTTAGAGCACTACCTGGGGCACCATTTCTATATAGTGGGATATCTCTAGAATTTACCCTTCTTCCATAATGACCACTTATATTCTCAAGAAATTTTATTTATTATTTATTAAACAGCAGTACCAAGCCTATATGGGCAATATATCAGGTACTACAAAGTAACAATCCTCAGATTTCTTAAGTATTAAGTACAATTAAATTATGTATAGATAAGAGTTCATTAGTTTATAATTTTATAAATGTAAATAAAGAACAATAGAAAAAAAATAAAACAAGCAAGAAGTCTAATTCATACAAGCTAAACTCAAATCAGGTAATAATTTAACCTTATACTAAAAATAATACAACCAAAATCAATAAATTAAAATTTTAAAACTCATTATTTTAAAGACACAAAATGATTTAAGATATGCCACCTTTTCTGCAAGTTAGATCACTACCTGGGGCACCATTTCTATGTAGTGGGATATCTCTAGAATTTACCCTTCTTTCATAATGACCACTAATCATTTCAAAAAAACATTTTTTTTATTATATTGCATATATTCCTAGAGTTCCCTATTATCATAATTTCATAAGCATCTCTTGGACGATATTTTTCATAAACTTATTAGTATGGAGCAGTTCCCAATTCCTCGATGTGGCCTCCTAAATTCATTTCATCAAATTTTATTACGACTGTTAAGTGGTTAACAGTGCTCTGTTAACTGCACAAATGACTCTGCTAAAAATTTTGGTTTTTGTCTCCGCTAGTTAAATTTAAATTTATCTTCACACACATTTTGAATCAAACGAGCTCAAGATAAGAATTACAATTTGTTTTTTAATAAAAATATAAGAATATAAGCAAGTTTTTCATTCTTAAAGCAAATATGTACATACATAAATACACATATTAAAAACTAATTAAAAATTATAAAATTAATGTATGTATGTTCTTTTTTAAATTGTCTAGGTCACATCATCAAAGTGGAATTTATGGAAACAAAAACAAAATTTAAAAAATTGTATCTCTCAAATGCCCTTGAAATGTGCACAAGCCCTAAGTTATACATTTTACAACGGTCTATATTATACTGGCACATATCGATCATTTATTGGAACGTACTTATATCTCCAAAAATTAAGCTTGGAAAGGAACGTACGTACGTAAAGGCGTTTCTCGAGTTTTAGTTATTTTACAGGAAAAAGGAAAAATTAATTAAAAACCCATTTTTACGTGGCTTTGGTTAATTTTCTTTACTCCATTTGCTTTTGCACACTTGTAATTAAGAAGCAAATAAAAAAGCTTCAATAAATATTTCATTGAGTAAATTTAGTATTACAAATAAAATGAAAAAAAAACATGTGTGTGAAGTTAAATTTTAAAATATAAAACCCTAGACACAAACCATAGAATTTAACGAGCTCTGTTAACAGGTTAACATTACTCTGTTAACAATTAAACGTAGTGAATGCTTTTAAAGCTGAATTTTTTTTGGGAAGGAGTCAACGTGGGCGGAAAAAAATGATGAGGATTTGAAGGTAAGGAACTCCTCTACAAATGCTCATATTACGAATTTTTAGCAGTTTGAGTTTGGACGAGTTATGCCCGATTTTTGAAATGTGGGCTCTCTAAGGGATGACCACATTTTTTTTTGGAAGGAGTCAAACGAATATTAAATTTACGATATGAAATTCTCTTCATGAAACTTTTCTTAGTTGGGTTGAAGAACATTTACAAAAACGACATGAAATTTTATTTCCTACCACTTTTTCCACCCAACTTTTTTCCATTCCATTCTATTAGCAAATAAAAAAAGTTTCATGCAACAAATTTCATGAAATATATCACCGTGCAAATTATGTACAATTAAAAAATACAAATAAATAAAAATCGACTACAAAATAATCGATTTTTACCTACGATTAATCGGATATTTAATCAGAATGGGAAATGGTTGATCGAAGAGTCGAAAAGCGAGTTCTTGCTTCATTTACCATTCACGACTACCTCTATTTTACAGACTGAGAGCCTGATGTACAGTAAAACTCGCTTATAGTGCACTGGGTCGTTTGCACCCTTTTTGTGGACTATAAGGCGAATTGGACTATATCTTGATTTTTATATAAGCCAATTTGTGGCTGATATGCGAATCCCCATATAATTATTTCTTTTAACAAAGAAAAATAAAACTAACGTTAAGAAATTACTTCCTTATTTACTCAATTCACAAATATTGCAATTAAGATTGCTAAAATAAAAACAATTTCTACTTCAATATGAGTAATATTTTCATAAAATTATGATTACAAAATATATTATTTTTGACTTTTGCATTTTGGATTATATCTTCCGTAACTTGTATATATTTTAGATATTTAAAACCAAATCTTGGTGGCGTATAAGCGAAAATGGACTATAGGACTAATGGACTAAATAAAAAATATTTTGCAGGTATTTTACTTATAGATGACAGCAAAACTAACATTTTGGAATATATCGCTAATTATACTATAAGCGGTGTGGCTTATAAACGAATTATACTGTATAACCTTAAATGCAGTGGGGCAGAATCAAAAAATTTGGAACATAAATCAGCCATTTTTTAAGAAAAAAAATTTTTAATTCACTCTGATTAGATTTAAGTTTCTCAGTACCTCTCCAGCATTGGTCGTATCACTTTCTGAACTTGGCAGTTAAGAACTAACTTGTTCTTTCTTTAAAAAAAATCTTCCATTAATAAAAAAAAGGTTTATTAATATTTGAAAAAACGTAAGACGCTCAATCCTGTTTTCGTTAATATTGAACTTTTATTTGGTATATTTGATCCGATTATAGCTTATAACATATGATTCTGCAAAATAATGAATAATTTTAGTGAAGATGGCTTCAAGATTCGGCAGACAAAACATTGATTTTTAGATCAATTCCATTTTAGATCGATATTTTAAATTTTCAGTTTGCTTAAAAGCATCCTTATACAGAGGTATTAAGTAAATTTTCTACTTAAAAGCAAAAATAAATGGTATGATTTAAATATTTGGTACATAATATTATGTTTTGCAATCAATAATTTCTTAGTTATTGAACATATTTTAGTTTTAAATTGAATGGGCTTTGCACATAGGATTAGTGGAGCATTGTAAAGATTTTTAGATATGTAACTCAATTGTAACAAGCCTTAAACAAAAACATCACTGTAAATTAACTTTTTCACACATTAATTAATTAATAAGCACGGTATATGAAACCTAAATTTTTTACATAAATAATCGAACATGTAATTTCTTACCCATTTCATATTTTCCTGTCTCGTTGGGGGTACGCAAAAATTTTTGTAAATTGTTACTTTTTTGTTTTCACTAGATTAAAACAAACCCTAAAGGTTTGTCAGAAATATTGCAGCAAAACTTTTTTTAATATTCGTAATCAAAAACTTTTGTAGCCTTTTTTGTTTTAATGCAATTCAGTTTCTGTAAGTTGTGCAATGAATATAGTATTGGCTTCTTATGTTATAATTTGCTTCTTCATTTATACTTTAAATACAATTTTGTTATTTTATTAGTTTTATTTTTGCAATTAAGTATCAAACAAGAACAAAAGTGTTTTATGCTCGGAGTTTTTCGCGTATTCCTCAAATAAAATCCACAAATTTAATGTAATTGTCAAAAATGTATGGGAGAGGCGTGTTTAGTAAGAATATGGAAGCCATTCCCAGAGCCACAAGCCGACGTAAAAGTCGGCGGCGGCGGCTCAGCGAAAAAATAATCGGCAGCGGTTCATTGTCGGCTTGAGCCGACTAAGTGCCGCCGGCTTTAGTTTTATGTATATTTTTATACCCTTCACCACAAGGTGGTAAGGGTATTATAGGTTTATTTTCGATTATGTGGAAACTCCTCTGACGAAGGCCCCAATTAACATAAAGTCTTAATTTATGTATCAATCTGCTATAATTGATCGGAAAATTCGTGTATATAAAAATAAAAAAAATCGGCTCATGAATGGCTAAGATTATATATATTAAAAAATGTGAAAAGACGAAATTCGGTCCTGAACTCAGCATACAAACATGCAAAGCTCAACCTCACCCTCTACTCCAAAGAGCTTAGTTAAATGATTAGTAATTTTTTCTTAAATAAGCTAAACATATTTTTGGTGCAATTATCCTTTTTATATTGGGTTTGATTTTGTGTCCAGAAGTTGGAAACATAGGATGGAAAACCAACATTTTAAAATGGTTTAAAAATTCAACTTAAAATACACCTTTTCAAAAACTTTTTTTTTATAATATACCTACTATTATATTACATATATGTAAAAAAGGAGGAATATTTCTCTTCTAAGTTATTTTTCATAACTAAAAATAAAATTAAAGATTTTTAGCCGGACTTTTAACCGGTTTTATTTACATACATATTTGCAAAATAATTAAGGTGATATTTTGAAAATATCGATATCAGAATATGTATTATAGTTTTATGGACGATAAAAAAACTATAAAAAATAATTTTGCTCTTCCCCTATCATCAAAAACAACAATATCCTTGAAGTTTTAAATTCGATTTGTTGTTTTTTAATATCTGTAAAAAGTGAATTTCTTTATTTTGTTGTCTTTGCTCAAATATTAGAAAAATGAAATATTTTTTTGTTAGAAAAAACTTAGGCCCTAAATTGAAATTTATATACACTGAAAATAGTTCATGCAACATATTACGAAAAAAAAGTTTTCTTAGTGACTTTCGTAAAAAAATACACTACAAAGAACTGTATAGAGAGTTTAAAAATTTTTGATAATTTTATCTTATAGGCAGGGAAACCAAAAATATGCAATTGCATGTTTTTTCCTGTGTTTGATGTATGTAGGCACAAATAAGATATTTACACGTTTCAGAACTTTTTTAAGAATTTTGACATCGATTTGTTAGTGCATATTTTTGCATATTTTAAACTTAGTTGCATAATTACGGCATTTTTTCTATTTTGTGTGGCATATTTAGGAGTGTTCCTACATATTTTGGCCTTTTTAAAATAATAATATGCATATTTACAAAAAAAGTCTGTTTGTCATTGAAACTATTAAAATTTTTCCACATATAAAAATATTTTCTTTTGCAGTTTTAAATTTACTGATTTATTCCCATTGATTTATTTCCAGTTTGTTCACAGATTTAAAAATTTACATTGTATAGTTTTAAGAATTTTTGAGCGATTTCAATTTTATCGAGATTAATGGCTTATTTGCATTTCATAGAAAAAATAGACGGAAATATTCGCGTTTTGCTAATATGTAAGCTATTTGTGCCATTTTGCTGATTTGTTCATAATAGCAACCCCAAAATATGTCTTGCTGCCCAACATTTTATATTCGGACAGATGAAAAGCCAGGCTTGCATTGTTAAATCGAGTTCCGTACCCATAAGGCGCCATGGACGTTATTTTCACGTTGAAAAGAAAATAGTGACCATAAAAAATGGAAATAAAGTTCATTCAAATGGTACTGCAGAGTGAAGATTGACAGCATAGCTGGGCATTGGGCGGGATTAATTGTTTTCTTCTCTGGGTATATCGAATAGTGGCTTCGCAGGGCTTAGATTTGCGAAGCCACTATTCAACGTGCTAACCATTTTACAAATGCAACGATGCCAGACCATTTGCACAATATTGTGAATTGGGCTATTGATTTTATAAACATTTATTTTAGCAATTTTTCTATTAGGTACTAAAATATATTATCCCAAATAACTATTTTATTGATTTTATTTATTTACTATTCATTTATTTGTTATAATCTATTTTTTCTGTTATTGATTCTAATATCTTATGAAAAATAAGTATTTTATCATTAAAAAAAAGCGTCTAAAAAATAAAAGTTTTGTAGGGAAACCACTTAACGCTCGCAGCCAAATAGCTACAAATCCTAATTAGATACTGAAGCAAGTGAGAGTTTCTCCAATCTGTAATAAAAAAACTGAGAAAAATTTAATATGTTTACATTTTCATTAGGCTTATAGGGTGGAATTCATATAATAATTCAACTAATATTCTATGAATCGTCCTACAAAAGATCGCATGACAAGTGCGTTGCCGTTTTGGTGACTTAACCAAAGCTAGCTACTTTTTTTCAATGTGTACTTGTGTACTTTTTTCCATTTGCTTACTGTTTCAACACAAAAATTACCATTTTTTGTATAGTTTTTAAATTTGCATATAACTAACTATCGTCATAAACCACAACAATTTGAGCATATTTGTTACGTTTAACGTCAACACTGCTATATAATCAACATAGCAATACACAAAGATACATCACTGTCTCCAAAGAAAAATGGTTCGATGATTTGAACGAAAATGTTTTGGGATTTGATTAATTTTGTTTTTTATTTAATGTCATTTCATACAGTTTGGCTGCTGAAAAGATATTAAGATATTAAGATATAAGTTTAGTCAAAACTAAATGCTGGAATAAGCTTGATTTTAGACCATCAGCTCTACAATGCAATTTAAAGAATTGTGCATAAATCGAAACGATTCCCATTAGGTTTGATCTGCCAAAGATATGTTTTAATATTTAAAAAAATGTCTAATTTAATACTTTATCTATCGAGTCATATGCTTGTTATTAACGAATGTAATTAAATTACATTTTAGTTTTATAGCTAAGAACATTCTTATGTATTTTCATCTGATGAATTCAAAAATCATAAAATTTTTCGATTACCTCTGGTTTTAAAGATATACAGCACTATTCTGTATATCGAATCCGATTAAATTCCTCGTTTTTCAAAAATAAAAATGCGCCCACTGATGTATTTCAAATGATATATAGTAAATTAATTTCAGATATGATATTTCAAGCTCTAAAGAATAGAAACCGCCAAAAAAATTTACAAAATTTTGCTATCAAAATCGAGCGTTTTTAAATCAACTCAACTAACAAAACAGGTAGGATAGTGACTGATATTTTCATATATTACAGAATTTTTTGTACTCTTCGCATCATATTTCCTGACGGGTCCTCAAAATCATAAAAAGCAAGTGAAACTTCTATATTCTTCTGTTGCGAATCTTATATACCCTTGGCCAACGAATGGAGTATATAACATCGAAAATATAGAAGCCTGACTATTAATCCCCATATGCAAAAAAATAAACTGTGTTTGAAATGAATGTTAAAACCGGGTTTTCTATGGAAATTTTGTTTTAATATACATTTCAAAGACACTTAATTTTTTTTGCATATGTGGGTAACAAGTTAGTTCTGTTCTCAGACCCTAAATCTGTTGTCAAAATCCTTATTTTTCATAAGATATTAGCATCAGGAACTGAAAAAGTAGATTATAGCAAACAAATTAATCCATATAGAATAAAAAAACTAGGTGTTTGTTTGTCTGTTTGCAGATTTTTGTAACGACAGTACGCCTAAGCAGCTCAACCGATTTAAACAAAACTAGGTACAGAGGTAGATATTTGGCCCACAACTAATATAGACTGATTTGTTTTTGCGTTTTTTTTTGTTTTAACGTTTTTTCGCTTTTGACGATATTTTTAGTTTAACGATTTATTTTAGTTTTGGCGCTTTTTTCATTTTTGGTGTTTTTTTCAGTTTTGGGGATTTTGTCGGTTTCTTGTGATTTGTTTTGTTTTGACACTTTTTCGTTTTGGCGAATTTTTTTGTGATTTTTTTAGTTTTTGACGATTTTTTCGTTTATTAATGAAATTTTTGGTTTTAGCGATTTTTTATGTTTTAATGATTTTTTTCGTTGATGACTTTTTTCGGTTTTTGGTTTTTTTTAGTTTTTTGGCGATCTTTTTAGTTTTGATGATATTTTGCGTTTTAGCAATTTTTTAGTTTTGGTGCTTTTTTCCTTTAAGTGCTTTTTTAATATTGGCCATTTTTCGTTTTGACATTTTTTTAATTTTGGAAATTTTAGTTGTAGCGTTTTTGAAAATTTCAAGAGTTTACCTCTTACGGTTTACAATTGTCCTAATTACATACTAAAATTACATTAACTGAAAGAACACCATTTAATTTTTATTGTTTTAAATATCAGTGTTAATTGGTGTTATCTATTCTACAGACTACACCAATTAACACTATCTTTGAAAATTTAAAGTGTTTACATATAAGTGTCTGTGTATAACATAAGTATTTCAACATGTTTCGTTGCTCGCTTTATAACACCCTTTAATGTTTAACTGTCATATATTTGCTGCTGTTGCGGCAAAAGTTTTACGTATTCTGTGAAAATTGCAGGTTCGTAGCTTTTATGATTCCCGAGAAAACAGTCTGTGACGGACAGACAGAAAGACAGACGAACAGCGTAGCGTACACTTTTGGTGTACAGAACCCTAAAAACGGTAATTTTTGTGTTGAAAAACAGCAACCAAAATTTAAAAAGGTACACAAGTACACATTGAAAAAAAATAAACAACTTTGGTTAAAAGTAACCAAAACGGCAACGCTGCTTGTCATGCGATCTTTTGTAGGATGATTCATAGAATATTAGTTGAATTATTATATGACACCCTACAGCCTAATAAAAATATAAAAATATTAATTTTTCTCGTGTTTATGTTTTGTGACCAATTTCGTTTGTTTATGTTTTTTTATTGTGTTTCACGTTTGGCTATTTATGGTCAGATTTCTTGATTCTTAGGATGCAAATAAAACCAATTTATTTCATCTTTTTTCTCAACGTTTCGTCAGCTTTTTTCCGACGTCTTCAGGAGAATTTTTATTTTTAAATTCTGGCAACAAATTACAAGTTTTTTATTATTTTTGGTCATATTTTTGTAATATTAATTTTTATGTTTGACTTACGATCTTCAGTTACATTATTGAATAAATTATAAAACTGGACAGCACGAACAATTAATTGTATAATTTAAATAATAAAAATTAATGTAAAATATCACAGGCAAACTTAAAACTAATATCACAGAACTTCACTTGTCAAGTTATTGCAATTGAATATTGCAGTTTGGTGTTGTCTTTGTCTTCTTTTGTATTGATCGATTTTTTAATACGTTGCTGTATTCGTAGGCTTTCTAGTGTATATCTTTTATTCGCTCTCTTTTCTCTATCTAATATTTTGACCCCCTTAAAATCTATTTTATGTCCCGTTTCTTTCACATGTTGGGCTAGAGCTGTTGTCTCTTTTCCTTTGTTTATGTCTGCTTCATGTTCTGATACTCTAGTTCCGAGTTTTCGTTTTGTTGTTCCCACATATACTCTATTGCATATTTCTGTTTTATTTCCTTGACAAGTTATTTCGTATACAACATTGTCTGTTTCTAATTTGTCAAGTTTTGTTCTTTCCTGTGTAAAAAGACGTCTTAGTGTCTTGTTTGATCTATGTGTGACTATTGTTGTTTTATCATTTATCATCTGTTTTAATGTTTTGTTTTCCGTCAACTTTGGTACATATGGTACACTGTAAAAAACTTTTTCTGCTACTCCATTATTATTGTTTCCAGTTGCGTTTTTATTTAAGCATTTGTTTATTAGTTTGTTCGTAATGTATATCGGGAAGTTGTTTTTTGTCATTATGTTTCTTATTTTACTAATGTTTTTATTTCTGAATCGTTTGTCACTGATGTTGAGAATTTTGTTAATTAGATTCGTCGCCATATTTATTTTCATGATCATCGGTTGGGTGGAATGGTAATTTATTAATCTGCCAGATGCGGTTTACTTTGCATACCAGTCTGTTATTAATTTGTTATTGTATTTAATTATTTTCATATCCAAATATGGTATTTCGTTGTTTTCTTCTATCTCAATAGTGAATTGCAGATTTTTGTGGTATGAGTTTAAAGTTTTTAATACGATTTCCATGTCCGCTTTTTTAATAACCGCAAATAAGTCGTCGACATACTTACAAATAAATTTTAGGTATATGTGTTTTGTTTTCAATTCATTAATAATATCGTCTAATAATGTGTCCAAAACAATATCTGCTATCGTCGGTGATAATGGGTTACCCATTGGCATACCATATGTTTGGTGATAATACTGTCCATCATATGTGAAATAATTGTTGTCTGTTATACAGAATTGAAGTATTTTCAAAAATTGCCTTCTACTAACAGTAGTGTGCTCCTTAACGGTATCCCATTTGTCAAGTATGTTCTTAATAGCTAAATGTGTAGGTATATTAGTAAATAATGATACCACGTCAAATGATACTATGATGTCATTCTCGTCTAAAGTTATATCACAGAGTTTTTCCTTCAGTTGCATAGAGTTTCTGATGTTATAAGTTTGAGAAATGAGATTTTTTAATATTGTACCCACATATTTCGACAGATGATAACATGGAACTTTCAGAGATGATGAAATTGGCCTTAGTGGTATGTTTTCTTTATGTGTTTTTGGTAAACCATAAAGTTCCGGTGCCATAGCTGCATGAGATGTCATTCTAATTTTTTCCAACTTAGTAATATGGTTCCCTTTCAGAAGTTCTGTTATTATATTGTTATTTGTTCTTTGCAGTTGTGGTGTAGGATCTTTTCTGATAATTTTGTAAGTAGATTTGTCCTCTAGTAGTTCCTTCATTTTATTTTTATATTCGTCTTTATAAATAACCACTGTCTTATTCCCTTTGTCAGCTGTAGTAACTATGATTGTATTTTTATTTTCTTTTAATATTTTCTCTGTTCTTTCGTATATATCTAGTATAAATTTTTCTTTGTCATTGTTTCTACAATTTCTTCTGAAATTCGATATTCTATTTGCCATTTTTGTTCTTAATGTATCTTTCTCGTTATCATCTTTAATTTTCTGAACCCATTGCTCGATATCAGCTACTAAAGTAACAGGCGAAAAGTTTTTTCCTGTTACAGGAATCGCAAACTTGTTTCCTAGTGATAGAAGCCATTTGCTTTCTATATCGAAATTAACTCTGGTGAAATTCAAAAACCAGTCTTCGTTGAATGTAAAACCAAAATCATTAAACTTCTCAGCTCTAAGTTTCTTCATTTTAGATGAGTGTTTCTGTCTTGTTTTTAATTTTATGTTTTTAAATCTTATCCATTGTCCTTTTTTAAATTTCATAAGTTCAGTTTCGTTCAGTGTATTTACCAGCTGTTTTTCTATGTTTTCAATCTGTTTCTTTATCAAAGTTGTATTTGTGTGTGTGTCTGTAATTTCAACATTAAGTATTTTTTGATGGAAGTTTCTCTCTACCTTTTTCATTTCGTTCTGTGCTTTATTTGTTTTAAATAGTTTTTCTCACTCCTCCTGTTTAGTATAGATTCGAGAAACTCTTACTTGCTTCCGTATCTAATTGGTTAAGTGGTTTCCCTTTAATTATTTTCCTCTCGAAAGAGCCGGGTTCAAATCACGGCGCCTAAACTTTCATTTTTTTAGATGTTTTTTAATGTTAAAATACTTATTTTTCATAAGATATTAGAATCAATAACAGAAAAAATAGATTATAGCAAATAAATGAATAGTAAATAAATAAAATCAATAAAATAGTTATTTGGGATAACATATTTTAGTACCAAATAGAAAAATTGTAAAAATAAATGTTTATAAAATCAATAGCTCAATTCACAATCTTGTGCAAATGGTCTGGCATCGTTGTATTTGCAAAATGTTTCGCATATTGATAGTCACCACTAACAATTGTTAAGTTGCGAGTTTGAATATACTATACCAATTTGTAAATGTTACGATGCCAGATCATTTGCACAAGATTGTGAATTGGGCTAATATATTTTTAACTCCAATGATTCTAAATTTATATTTGCATAAATTAATGCGAAATGAACAATATAACCTAAAAATTCATGTTTAAGAATATCAATTTTGTTATATACTTTTTGTAAAACTAATAACCGTAAATTCAACAAATAGGTATCTTATGCGTATATTACTCATTAGATATTTTAACCTAGGCGGTAAAAGAACATTTGCTTTCATTACTTATCTATAAGCAGGGAAACCGGAAATGTGCCCTAAAAAGTGTTTTATGTGCGTTATATATTTTGTGGGTGCTATTAGGAACAAATCAGCAAAATGGCATAAATAGCTTTAATATTAGCAAAACGCGAATATTCTCGTCTAATTTTTCTATGAAATGCAAATAAGCCAACAATCTCGACAAAATTGAAATCGCTCCAAAATTCTTAAAACTATACAATGTAAATTTTTAAATCTGTGAACAAACTGCAAAAGAAAAAATTTTTATATGTGGAAAAATTTTTTGAAGTTTCGATGGCAAACAGACTTTTTTTGTAAATATGCATATTATTATTTTAAAAAGGCCAAAATATATAGGAATACTCCCAAATAAGCTATACAAAATAGAAAAAATGAAGTAAATATGCAACTAAGTGAAAATATGCAAAAATATGCACTAACAAATCGATGTCAAAATTCTTAAAAAGTTCTAAAACGTATAAATATCTTATTTTTGCCTACATCATCACACACAGGAAAAAAACATGAAATTGCATATTTTTGGGCTCCCTGCCTATAAGATAAAATTATCAAACATTTTTACACTATAGATATAACTATTCACAGAGAGATATTTGATAAAATTACGGGCATAAGTATAGTTTTGGTTCTGTGGGGAAATTTTTATTTCCGAATATAGCACTTTTACTTGTTAAGCGAAAAGTTAATATAAAACCTAATCATTTTATAACTAATATTGATACAATTAAGTCTTTATGAAATTTATTTATTGATATATTGTCATAATTTTATTTTAAATGAAATTTATTTGCTGGCGTTTAAGCATTGTCTATATGCAGCATTTCATTGGTGCTCTACCAAATCGTCAGTAGACTTCAAACACAATTTTAAACAGTTACAAACCATTTATCTTATGTACAGACTTTCAAAAACCATTTGAGAATTCACAAAATGTAATGATTTTCAAAAATAAGCAAAGTAGGCTTTGAAAATTATACAAAACCAAGCAATAGTGCAGAAAAATAAAATAGATTTATATCAAATAAAAAATTATTTGCTGGGTTTTGTATAATTTTCAAAGCCTACTTTGCATATTTTTGAAAATCATTTACATATTTGTGAAAGTCTGTACATAAGATAAAGGGTTTGTAACTCTTCAAAACTGTGTTCAGAATAAGAATATTCTGAATAATCAATTAACGCAATGTTGTTTGTATAAAACGCTTTAGCGTTTGATAAAAAAAATAACTCTTTTTAAAATGGCTTTATATAAAGCGAGTCGAAGATATTTTTGTGTTTTACTGATTCACTATGCCTCTTTGAAGAGGTCTAATAAGGCACACAACATACCATATTTAAACTTACGCAGCGCCTGATCGGACTAGTTCAATTGAAGCATTCATTCAATTGAGCGAAGTGAAACGCTCACTTTACTGAAAATTTTGACTTCCAACTATATATTATAAATACACAAAAAAGTCACTACGTGCGCACAAGCCATATAGTTGTGGCTGTGCTGTCAATTTTACTTGTTATGAATTCGCCTTGACGAAATACTTCTTTAAGAATTTGCCTTCTAAACAAGCTAAGTG
The DNA here is from genome assembly GCA_956483635.1 of Panzeria rudis. Taxonomy (NCBI): domain Eukaryota; kingdom Metazoa; phylum Arthropoda; class Insecta; order Diptera; family Tachinidae; genus Panzeria; species Panzeria rudis. The sequence continues at coordinate 41,466,828 of OY101451.1, read as the reverse complement.
AATAGTAAATAAGTTACTGTAATCTTGAACACAGACATAAAATCTTGAAATGATTTTGGTGCAGAAGAAATAAATTTAACGTCCCCAGCGAAATAAGTGCTTTTCTCCAAAAAATCCCCTGGGGATTTTCGCGAAATTTTTCCCATAATCCCTTTTTGTGGACAATTCCCAAAACTGGGAGCGCTGATTTTTGCCAACAAATAAAGTCACTAAACACAGTTTCGTTGACAGTTAACTTGTGGACAGTGTGTAAACATACATTATGTTTGTTGATCAATAAAATAATGTTTTTATAGCCACAATTATATATTTTGGAGTTCGGTGTGACAGTATTAAACATCACAAAAGTTGATATTGATAAAAAGGAAACAATTTCGTGCAAAAAGGAACAATTATCAGCCGGTATGTAAAATAACTTCCAGCAGTGTCTGGAAGTGACCTGCGCCGAAGGATTTTCGTCGGCGGCGGCTGGTACGAAAATCGTCGGCGGCGGCTCAAATTAGACCGTCATCCGACAAATACGTCGGCTACCGTTTTTTGCACGGCTCGTTCAAAAAGACGGCTAAGTGGCTTCTTACATTATGCCTTCTTAGCCTGCCTATTTTTAATATTAATATTTGTCCGGTAAAAGTTTGACTGAGTTGCTACATCAAAGAATGTTTTTTTAGCAATTCTTTAATTTCTTGTTTTATTTCTATAAATGTGCCGTGCAAGTAATTAGGTTAATAGTTAATAACACAAATACTTGTATTTTATCCAATTGCTAAAAATTTTTTTCCGAGATGTTTGTTATTTACATATAACATATGTATGGTAGGTTTGATTTTTCAGACAAATTGTTCGAAATGGGTGAATCGTGTTGCAAAACACTCTCAGTAAAATAAATTTTGTCCTGACAAAAATTTTGTTGGGAGACAATGGGTGAATCCAACTTTACGGTATAGGCAGTTTTTGACTATTCAGATATTTTAATTAAAAATATATGGGAACAAATTTACTTTAGCTACACTCCTCCAAATAAAATCAAAATTTCCTGTGATATAAAATTTAATTCTAAGAAAAAAAGTACAGTACAAAAGTCCTCGGAAGCGCATATTTTCGGAGTTACGGACCTGCAACCTTTTACAGATCTTAGGGATTTTCTTCTAAAATTTTAATTCAGTGTGTCAGTATGAGTGCTACATGAAAGCTTATCAAAATTATTCAGTGAAAAACATATTTAAAAAAAGTTAACCCATTCAGGACCGCTATTTTTCCTTTTTTTCAAATTAAGTGTACTTCTAATAAATAAACAAAATAAAATATAAAAAAGTATACAAATAAACCAACGCACAGTGGACCATTTGGCGAGAAGGCGGTCAAAAATCTATAACTTTTGACTGGATTGGAATTTTGATACGCGTTTTTTTGTTTACTATGTGAGACTATAGGCTTTAAGCTTAAGGTATAAAACTTGAATGAACTTGTTACAAAAATAGTTATGATGGTCTTAAAATGCATTTTCATTTTGGGCTGATTATGGTACAAAAATGAAGTATTAAAACTTGTTAAAAAAGTTTGTTTTGCACAAAGTCTTACATTTTGAATCACGTATACAACTTATACTTATCAAAAATTCAAATTTTGTCAGAAAGTGCCAAACTTGGGCCCCCGTGGAATTTTTAGTACGAAGGGCCAAAGGTTGTTTTTTTGAAGCACTTTGAGTTAAAAATTAGTTTATTAAGTAGCGAACATTAAAAATACAAACATTAGTTTAAATTTACTTTAGATAAAAATGTTTTAATGAAAAAGACGTAGGTTTCTATTTAAGTCCAAAATAGACATTATAAATATTATATGTAAACTTTTATTATAAATTTGTAAATTTAAAATTGATTAATGTATATAAAATGTTAAAACAATTTTAGTAAATATTTCTTCTAAATAGCCTTGATTTTCATCTTCTAGAAGTAGTTTAGCTTCTTCGTCTAGTTCAATAGAGTTAGTTTTCCATTTTGTCGGATATTGGACATATAGGGATCTGATGTGCAACGTGTATTGCTAAATTAGGCAATGTCTTAAAAATGTAATCCGCCGAAATTTTAGAGTTTTATGTCATCGCCAAAAATGTTTAATTTTTTATTTTTCCAGCATTTCTTCAGATAGATCTCCTATTGGTAGCATATTGTGTTGAATTATTTGTTCCCCATGGTACAAAATTTTATGAACTGTGGATGGCATACATATATCTCCAAGAGTATTTTTCGTTATAAAGTCTAGCTGCTTTTTTAGCGTATTCTCCAAATTTTTTGGATTTATCTTTCTGCAGCATGCTAGAACTTGTAATAAAATGTTGAATCGCCTTATTAGTTCCAAGTCTACACCTGTGATAGATGCTGCAGTTTCTGGATCTGAAAAATATCTCCTTGCAGTATGTCCATCATTTGTGTTTCCTTCTCCTTGCTTTCGCTGATCGATCATTAGGCCTAGTGTAAATATTTTTCTTGAATTTGTTTTCTTGCTTCCTTTTATCTTAATTTTCCTTATTGTTTCTCACTGTTTCGCCCAACGGACCAAAATGCAAATCATAACCTAATTTAAGAATATGCTCCATTAATCGTATTCCAGCATGAAAAGGGGACAATCCAAATTCGTATGCTGCCTCAAAACTATCATCTTCTGGAATGGGATGTCTTAATTGACTTGATTTCTTTTGGCATATAATGTGTAGTGTATACATAGTATCACATATGCATGAACCTCACCAAACAGTCACAGCAACATGATATTCATAAATAAACAATAGTATTCAATAGTATGTAAACAAACTGAACTAACTGAAAGTCAACGTCTTCTTGAGATAGGTCAGTAACTATTTTAATTGCAAACACACTTAGTCATAAACATTGGAATTTAAGTAACACAATACTCTTATACTTTTCGGTCAATGCTCGCTATTGCTAAATAGTTAGAATTATGCTGATTCGTATAAATTGTTACTATGACAAAAGTGAAATGGCATTGAACTTCAAATGTACACAGCCTGGTACAATGTATGTATGTATATTTGATACAATGTAATATTAATGTATTAAGGTATGAATGTATGAATGTATGTATATTAGAATAAGTAGAAATAAGAAAAAGCGAACTTCTCATTGTTAGTATATAAGCTGAGGAATTTGTTTAATAAATTATCAATTTACTTTGATCAATCAATGCGCCTGTGTTTATTTTCATGAAACATTACATGGCGATCCTGCCCTTTCATTTATAAGGAATAAACAGCACTATTGCTTATCCTTTTAAGTGAAAAAGACCTAAATATAGACCCCCGCATAGAGAGCTTATGCTTAGCAGGGACCATCTATAGAATATAATTTTTTTTTTTATTTAAATCCTTTAATTGATAGACCAACCCTGGGAGGAACTTCTTAAGGACCTTGAAGAAGCAGAAGAACGCTGGAAGCGATTACTGAAGGAAGGTGCCTCGCAGAAACAGAAACCCGAAATCCTCAACCTAGGACCAAAGCCAAACAAAATCAGTAAGCCAAGAAGTGATCCAAAATACGAAATATTCCCCCTACCAAATGTTTCAAAATCGAGAGGCGGAAAAAGAAATAAAATAAAAACGCAACTTAGATGCCTCATCCATCAAGCGTCATACGCTAATAAAGAAGAAATCCATAAAATACAACAACAAATTGCAAATTTAAAATATGAATTAAAAACAATAAAACGCAACAAAAACAAAAAATAATGAAACTATTTTGAACGTTTAGTCATTGTAAATATGAAATTTACTCTGATATTAATTGTAATTTTTATTGCTATTTTGTACATGATTAATGAATATATTAACAGAGAAATTCAAGAGTTAGAAAATTTCGCAACAAACATAAAATATAAAAATAACAACTTGGGGAAAATCTTGACCCATAATAAAAAGAAAAAAATTTACAAAAATTACAAAAACAAAAAGAAGAAAAAATTTAATATTAACTTTATTTAAATGGAACTTAATTTCAAGAAATTTTACGATGAATATATTGGATGGCTGATAATATTTCTTATAGTATTACCACTTAGTTACATATTGTTTACCAAATATTATGAATTTTTTTTGATGATTAAAAATAACAATTCAAAAAAAAAAATTTTTTAAATTTTAATAATGATTGAATTTAACATTAAAAATATATTAATACTAATTATAATTATTGTTTTTCACCAATTGTCATTTATACTATTTTTAAAAACTATAAAGCTAATTATGGAAGCATTACTTTAAAATTAATAAAAGTAATGAGAACTTGTCTAAAAATCTACATAATATATTAAACTTAATTTTTGAAATGCATAGAATAAGAAATAGAAATAAATCTAAAAATCCAGTTAATTGGGACCATAAAGAGGAAAAAGAGCCAAAAATAGAAGAATGTGTTGAATGGTTAGCCAAGCTTTGGAAATCTTTAGGTATCGAAGGAACTCCAACTAAAGAAGATTATATTAATAAAACAAAGATAGAATTAGAAACTATACTACTGATGAGACAAGCAGATAAATATTTTGAAAACAGAAGTATGTTAGATTAGCACAAAATGCATGATAAAAACTGCAAAAACAATTAAATAAAAGGAAAAAGAAATTTTTTTTTGAATTTTAATGATTAACATAAACAAAAAAAAAATATATAGATGGAAAACATTAAATTATTAGAACAGATAATAATAAATGCTAAAAAATCACTAGGAAGACCATACACTATAGAAACAATAGAAGAAAAAAGGTTTGAAATACAAAACATAGAAAAGGAATTAAAGAATAATTTGGTGTTGGAAGAAAAGAAAAAAACAACGGTATTGGGTACATTCTCTACATTGAAGAGGGAAGCATTATAATTATTGGAACAACACACAAAAAGAAGAAGCCATCAAGAAAAAACCAACATGACAAATTTAGATATAAATGAGTTATCCGTGATAACAAAATTAGTGCCTAAGTTTACAGGTAGATCAAATGACTTAAATGACTTCATTACAAATTTAGAAATAGTGTCATCAACAATACCATTAGAAAAGAGTACATCTTTCCTTAATTTCGTATACAAATCAAGATTAGAAGTACGAGTACAAAATAGAATAACCACACCCACATCTATACCAGAATTGATAACAAACTTGAAAAACACTTATAAGCCATTAAAAAACTCTAACACAGTTTTAAATGAAATTAATAATTGTGCACAAAGAGATGGTAACGTATTGGGATTCGCTACCAAAATAGAAAACCTTATTGCGGAGTTAAATGCAATACAAATAACCGAAGAAGGAGAACATAACAGAAATGCTATATGTAGTACAAATGGTAAAATAGCATTCAATGCTTTCATGAATGGACTTAAGGATCCACAAATAATAACTACAATTGACGCAAGTCAAGTCAAAACTTTTTCTGAAGCGGTTAAAATTGCGGGACAGGTTGCAGCAAGAACAACGCAGAAAAAGGTACTTCATCAGAGAGTAAACTACAATAGGGAACAAAATATTAAGGATAGACAGCAACAAAAATGTAGGAAATGTGGTGGCATTCATGGTGGTCGATGCCCCGCTGATGGCAAGAAGTGTAATAATTGTGGAAGATTTAGTCATTTTTCAAACCAGTGCCTTTCAAGAGTGCATCATAATGCCAGAAATAACAACAACATCAATAATAATACTAGAACAAATAACAACAACAATAATTATAATAGAACAAACAACAATAACCGAAACATTAACAACCAAAGCCGATGGAACAATAACCAAAGAAGACAAAATTACAATAATATAACCCGTAACATTAACCAAATACAGGATCAGGGAAACTCAATTATCCCGGAGACCACACAGATGGAGTCTCCAGTGGGAACATATTAGAAGCAAAAAACGTATATTGCATTTCATCCAACCTTAGAAATTATGTAAAATTAAGGATAGTGGATGAAGAAAACAAATTGACATTTTTAATAGACACAGGAGCAGACGTTTCACTCTGTAAAGCAAAATTCCTTGATAGATATGAGGAGAATATAAATGATTATTGCAATTTGACTGGTATATCGGACAATATTATTAAATCCTTGGGCTCTACAGTTATTAAAATTAACATAAATAACAAAATTATTAAACACAAAATACAATTAGTGAAAGATAACTTTCCAAGAAACACCGATGGAATTCTTGGACGAGATTTTTTGACAGAATATAGATGTAATATAGACTACGACTCGTATATACTCACTTTTAACTACAATAATGAGACAGTCACTATCCCGATATATGATAACACATTTAGGATTAATCAAATAATAGTTCCGCAGAGAAGTGAAATAATTGTACCATTTAGTATGGAATTGGAAGAGGATGCAGTGGTATTAAACAGAGAGATTGCTAGAGGGGTACACCTGGCAAACGCGATAGTACCAAGAAATGGATATCAACATATAAGAGTAATAAACATTACGGACAAAATAGCTAACATTAAAAATTTAAAAATAGAAACAATTCCATTACAAAATTACGAAATTTTATCAATTAATAGCCATAAATACGAAAACCATTATACATCAGAAAGATTTAACAAACTATTAAACAAGCTCGACCTAACAAACTTGAGTGGTGAAGATAAGGAAAACCTTATAACAATACTAAAGAAATATCAAAATATATTCCACCTAGAAGATGAATATTTAACAACGAATAACTTTTATAAACAAACTATAGAATTAAATGACAATAACCCCGTATATATAAAAAACTACCGTCTCCCACATGCACAAGCTACAGAAATAAACTCTCAAGTAAATAAATTGTTGGAAAATAACATTATAGAACCATCTATAAGCCCATATAATGCGCCACTGTTATTGGTACCAAAAAAGGGTCATACAGAATTGCAGAAATGGAGATTGGTTGTAGATTTTAGAAAATTGAACGACAAAATAGTCAATGACAAGTTTCCTTTGTCTCGTTTGGAAGATGTACTTGACAGATTGGGTAGAGCAAAATATTTCTCAACACTAGACATGACAAACTCTTTCCACCAAATCGAACTTGAACAAGAATCTCGACCATGCACAGCATTTTCAACACCTGACGGACATTACCAATATACACGATTGCCATTTGGTTTAAAGATATCATCGAACAGTTTTCAACGTATGTTGACGATAGCTCTATCGGGTCTGGAATGCGAAGCTTTCTTGTATGTAGACGATATAATAGTCTTTGGAAGTAGTCTTAAACATCACAATACAAATCTCATTAAGGTATTCAACAGACTCCAACAATATAACTTAAAACTTAATGCTAGTAAATGCTGCTTTTTGAAATCAGAAGTAGTATATCTTGGACACTTAATAACACCAGACGGAATAAAACCAGATCCAGAAAAATTTGAAGCAATAACAAGATATCCGACACCAAAGAATACAGACGAAGTTAGGAGATTCGTGGCCTCTTGTAATTACTATAGACGATTTGTTGAAAATTTCGCAGATATTACGAACTGTTTGAATGCTCTGTTGAAAAAGGGAACCAAATTCAACTGGACAGAACAATGTCAGACTGCTTTTGAAACATTAAAGAAGAAACTGATAAGCCCACCAATTCTACAATACCCGAATTTCGACAAACCATTCATACTGACGACAGACGCATCTAATCTTGCACTAGGAGCTGTTCTGTCACAGGGAGAAATTGGAACGGATAGACCGAAATCATTTGCTAGTCGATCACTTAACAAACATGAAAGAAATAAGCCAGTAATAGAAAAAGAACTACTTGGTATACATTGGGGAATACAATTTTTTAGACCCTACCTATACGGCAGAAAATTTATTGTCGTCACAGACCACCGTCCACTAATTTCACTATTCTCACATAAAAATCCAAATTCAAAATTAACCAGAATTCGTATGGAATTGTCCGACTATGATTTTGAAATAATATACAAAAAGGGAAGTAATAATACCAACGCAGACGCATTATCAAGAATAGAATTAAATTCAGAAATGTTAAAAGAAATGATTCCTAATGAAATAGATGAAACCGTAAAAAAATCGCTGGTGATAACAAGAAATATGAACAAAAAGAGGATACAAAATGAGGAAACCAAAAACCTAGGTAAATACAAGAAAAATGAAAAGAACGGTAATACAGATCCTAATGAGTCTGATCAACTCAAAATTTGGGATTGTACATCCATAAACGATATAAAGCTTGCAAGAAAATTGAAATTTGTATTTGAAAAATCAGAAAAAGAAATGAAAATCGAAAATGATTCTGTCCTAAATGAAATGCGCATCAGATGTAGCGATAATCCTTATCATCTAGATAATATATTGGAGAAACTACCTTCTGTTTTAGGCAGAACAAAGTATGTAAGATTCGCACTAGAAAAAGGTGACGAAACATTTAAGAAAATAAGTATAGAAAAGTTTAAAGAAAAGTTAGACACGTGCAAAGAAAATGATGTAAAAATAATGTTATATAGTAATCCTCAAAGAATAACAGGTGAAAAAAGGAAAAATGAATTAATTAAATTGTATCACAGCACACCATGCGGAGGACATTTCGGAGTTAGAAAAACTTTAATCAAATTGAAACAAAAATACATATGGAAAAATATGTACAAAATGGTAAAAAGGTATGTTTTAGAGTGTGATTTGTGTCAGAGAAACAAACAAGTAAGACACACAAAGGAACCGTTATGCATTACAGACACACCAAAAAATAGTTTTTCCACAATTGTCATAGATACAGTTGGTCCTCTACGACCTTCTGGAAACTATCGATATATATTAACAATGCAATGTGAATTAACTAAATACATAGTGGCTGCACCAATGGAAACAAATGAAGCCAAATCAATCGCAAAATGTTTGACAGAAATTTAATATTGAAGTATGGCATATTTAAAACACTAAAATCTGACAGAGGTACAGAGTTTGTAAACGAATTAATGAAGGAAATATGTACTTTGCTAAAAATAGAACATAAAATATCCACACCGTACCATCATGAAACACTGGGTACAGTAGAAAGAAACCATAGAGTTCTAAATGAATACTTTTTGTCATTCGTGAATGATGACTACTGGCACGACTGGATACCTTATTATTCCTTTGCATACAATATAACGCCTCACGTAGACACAGATTATACACCATTTGAGTTAATATTTGGCAAAATACCTACTTTACCAGGCGAAGAAATAACGAATAATTATAATAGAACTTATAATTTAGATAATTACGCAGGTGAATTAAGAGTTAGAATTAGAAATTCACTAGAAAATGCTAGAAAACTTATAGAATCAATAAAGAAAAAGAGACATTTGGAATCATATAACAAAACTAACAGAATAGATCTTAGTATAGGAGACTTGGTTTTGATAAAAAAGGCGAACAAAAAAAAATATGAAGCACCATATCATGGTCCTTACAAAGTAATAAATATGGATAATGTAAATGTAGAATTAAAAATTGATGGAAAAATTAAAACTGTACATAAAAATTTATTAAAGAAATGTAAGAAATAAAAACTATTAAACGTAAGCACAAAATATTTTTAGCATAAGAATTGTAAACATTTATTTATAAAATGCAAAACAAAAAAAAAAAAATTTTTTTTTATTATTTCCATAAGAACATAACACTAAAATTAAGAACTATACAAATATTGTACCACTTAAATATCACACTATTTTTTTTAAATAAATAAACACAATAAGAATTTAATATGTATAACAACAAAAAAAAAATTATAATAATGTAAACATTGTACCACGCAGGCAGCACATTAACAAAAAAATTTTATAAAATTACAAAATTTTGAAAAAAAAATCTCAAAATTGTGTAATTTTAACTGAAAGAGCAGGGGTGTAGTGTATACATAGTATCACATATGCATGAACCTCACCAAACAGTCACAGCAACATGATGTTCATAAATAAACAATAGTATTCAATAGTATGTAAACAAACTGAACTAACTGAAAGTCAACGTCTTCTTGAGATAGGTCAGTAACGATTTTAATTGCAAACACACTTAGTCATAAACATTGGAATTTAAGTAACATAATACTCTTATACTTTTCGGTCAATGCTCGCTATTGCTAAATAGTTAGAATTATGCTGATTCGTATAAATTGTTACTATGACAAAAGTGAAATGGCATTGAACTTCAAATGTACACAGCCTGGTACAATGTATGTATGTATATTTGATACAATGTAATATTAATGTATTAAGGTATGAATGTATGAATGTATGTATATTAGAATAAGTAGAAATAAGAAAAAGCGAACTTCTCATTGTTAGTATATAAGCTGAGGAATTTGTTTAATAAATTATCAATTTACTTTGATCAATCAATGCGCCTGTGTTTATTTTCATGAAACATTACAAATGCAGCTTGACGATGCTTTTGTATCAGTTAAAGCTTGTACAACTTTTCCATCAATCATTGTTTCCCTTATGCAGCCACCTGTATACTTATTTCACCATGCTCAGAAGTCTATAATTTTTTCGCTAATTGGGGTATTCTTTTTAATTTTGTACTTCTACCTGTCAGAGCGCTTGTTACATATCAATATTTTTGATGTGTAAACATCTATACGCTAGGGGGTAAAAATCTTTTTCACAATACAATCACAAATTTTGAGTAAGATTGTAATAACGCGGTGTGCACTGTGTATGAGTGGATTAGTGTAATCATACGGACAACAACAACAAGTTTACATAATTGTCTGAACAACTTTGTTTAGTTTCTTAAAATATTTTCCGAAACACGTTAAACTACAGCAGTGTGAATATAGTATTATATGCGGTTTTTTCTTATAAATAATTGTTGTTTATAAGAAAGTTTTTTCTTATACACATATACGTATATGGATATAAGAAACTTTTTTCTTATAAGTGTGTATTCAATAATACTATATTCACACTGCTATATTTTAACGTATTTCGGAAAATATTTTAAGAAACTAAAGAAAGTTCAGACTACAATTTTGTAAACTTCCTGTTTCCAGCATGACGAATTCATAAAAGGTGGTAGCAAACCGGGAGCTAAAAATTTTTTCATGTTCTAAGTATTAATAATTTTGCAAAGTTATTAACTAGCATTTTACATGTGTATGAACATGTTTCCATTTGAATTGAAAACTTGAGCCAAAAACTAGGTTTTTAATACATTTCAGCCAACACAAATCAAAATTTTCAGAATACGCTGTTTGTTGCTATTGAAATGCTACAACCATTTTTAATTTCGACTTCGTGTACATATATTGCCGCCATTACAAACCGTGTTCAATAAGCACTAAAATCAAATAATCAACTGAACATGGATCAAGAAGTACTTGGAACCCTGCCTTTTACTGGTTTTTGAATGAGTTTAATTTTGAAACACGTATATTTTTTGACAATTGAGTATATGAGAAACATCTAAAAATTAACGTGTTTGGCTCGTAAACACCTAAAATTGTCATAATCACGGTAGTGTGAATTCCCTATAAGCCGCCACCATGTTAAAAAAGTTTTTTTTTTCGGTTATATTTATTTATTGTATCTTCAATAAAATTGAACTAACAATAAGTAATCAAATCTTAACTCTAAAATTTAAGTTTTTAAGTCCAGCCAGTGCCAGACAAAAATATTTGTTTCAGCGGTTGGTTGTTTGGTTGTTTACGTCTCTCGTGTTCGGCTGAGAGCAAGAGTGTCCCTCCTTCTCAGCCGAGTGTGGCCTCTAAAGTTAATGATGTTTCGGGCTAGGGGATTTGGGTGCAACTCAAGTCTTTTTATGTAGCTTGTCACGTGTTTAGAAAACACTGTCTTAACCGGCGGCACATCTAGGTCTTTATGAATTCGCTTGTTTCTCACATACCATGGGGCTGCTGTAATCGTACGGAGTATTTTATTTTGTTGCCTTTGAATTTTTTCTACATTTGATGCCGAGGCAGTGCCCCATAACTGGATTCCGTAGGACCATATTGGTTTTAGAATGGAGTTGTATAGAAGAAGTTTACGTTCTAGGCTTAGAGTAGAGTTCCTTCCAATGAGCCAATTCATTTGGGTCACCTTTGCATTTATGTGTGACTTCCATGTTAGACGACGATCAAGATTAACACCGAGATATTTTACTTCAGTGTGTTGAGGTATAGTTTGGTTATTTATTTGTATAGGTGGGCAGGTTTCTTTGCACAATGTAAAAGTAATGTGTAGACATTTTTGTTCGTTAATTTTTATCCGCCATTGTTTTAGCTATTGTTCCAACTGGGGTATATAATCTAGCAAATTGCGGGTGGCTTCTTGATGGCTTTTGTGAACACTTAGAAAAGCTGTATCATCAGTGAATGTTGATATGTGTATGTTACTGCTTACCGGCAAGTCAGAGGCATATATCAGATATAATACAGGACCGAGGATGCTGCCTTGAGGAACTCCGGCTTCAATGGGTTGCGGTGGGCTTTGAAAATGACCTTCTTTAACAACAAATTTTCGCTCAGTTAAGTAGCTTTCTAAAAGTTTAAGGATGTTTACGGGTAGGTTTACCTTTAGTTTATGTATTAAACCTTCGTGCCATACTTTATCAAATGCCTGAGAAACATCGATGAAGAGCGCAGAACAATATTTCTTTTCTTCGAAGGTTTTTCTAAACACGTTCACGAGTCTATGTGTTTGTTCAATCGTACTATGTTGTCTCCTAAAACCGAATTGGTGGTCTGGAATGCATCCAGTACGATTCAGTATGGGTGTTAGCTTACTCATAAGTAGCTTTTCAAATAGTTTTGACATGTTAGACAACAGGCTTATAAGCCTATAGGACTCCACCTTCGTATGATCTTTGCCTGGTTTAGGTATCATGGTAATCAGCGAAACCTTCCATTCTGCGGGATAGCATTTGAGGCGCAAAATACTGTTAAAAATAAATAAAATTATCCGTTTTGCAGTATAGGGCAGCTCTAAGAGCATTTTATCGCTTATTTTATCAGCGCCTGGAGCTTTTTTCGAGTTTAAGCCCGCAATATAGTGTTCAATCTCACGAATGTTGAACCTCAAAGTAACATCTGCGAGGACTGGTGGCAGCTCAACTATAGTATCAGACGTATTTGGAGTAAATACTTTCTGCAAGTGCACTCATAGAAAAATGTATCATCGCATTGATGACGCCCTGTCATCATAATTCTGACATCAATGCTATGAAAAATGTCATCAATAGAACGAAAACTAACATCAATCTGATGACAAACGTCATTACAGAATTTTGTACTAGTTTAAGTGTCATCAATGCTATGATTGGAATGACGTCAATACGATGTCACTTATTATATATTATTAAATTGTAAAATATGTATAAGAGAAATGAATAAACAATGTTATAATGTTTGTCGTTTGTATTCTAAAACAAATGTTATTGTTTTATTTTTTATTTTTGTGTTTAAATGCATTTTTAAAAAGTTAAAAAACATGACATTGCATTGATGTACACTTATCATCATTACTATGACAGATAAAATAAACAAGACCTTTTAAAAACTAAGCCGTTACAGCATACATATACAAGAAAAACGTTGAAACAAGCGATAGTATGACACCTTTTCATCATATTGATGTCACATAGTCATCACAAGTGTCATCAATATCAAATAGAATGAGCGCAAAGAGAGTAAAGTGCGGAAAAACAACAAAAATATACTCTTGACACAAATGAAATAAAAGAAGTTGTGGCAGAAAACTATTCTGTTTGTTTTTTCTAGATCAGTTGTGTTTTTAAAGTTAATTAAATAGTACCGCGTGGTGTTCTTGTGAGTGAAATTTATAAGTATATATATATACATACATATTTTTAATTATTTGCTATAAGTTGATTTGATTACACTTTTGTTTTCTTTTTGTTTGCCTTTTTGCGTTTGTCTTCCTACCTCTTGTGGAGAAAAAAAGTGTAATTATATCAACTTAATAAATAGCAAAGCAAAAGTGGATAAAAGTGAAAATTTGTTGTAAGAAATATTATATGAATAAAATAAATTTTTATTGTAATAAAAACATAATTATATTGTAGTTTTTATTTGTTTCGCCATAATATCAATTATAGTTTGTCAAAGATTATTAATGATAGGTGATGTAAAAGTTGACATCACAATGATGTAAAGTGTTATTGGGTCAAAAATGAAGACACTTGACATAGTATTGATGTCATATTATATCAGCGTTATGACGGGGTTTCTATCAGCGACATCATATTGATGACATTTTAACATAAAATTGATGTCAATTCGTCCTTTCTCTGATGTTGGATTGATGATAGATTTGTCATCATTGGTATTGATGAACAGCTGATGTAAAGGTTGACATCACCATGATGTTAAGTGTCATGGGGTCAAAAATGAAGACACTTGACATAGCATTGATGTCAGATTACATCAGGGTTATGACGCTTTTTCTATCAGTGTGGTTTACAAACAGAGTACCTTTTTCAGCGTGAGTTCTTGCCCAGTCTCCATTCGAAGCTCGCAATGGAGGCTTATATATCACTGATCTTTTGAGGCCTCGGACTGCTCTCCATAGCGAATAGTCTGTTTGAGGTGTTGCGTCGAGCCCATTCAGAAAGTTTTGAAGAGAAGCGGTTTTTTGATATTCTAGTAGAGTTAAAAAAGTAATGCACTATTATAGTAAATTAAATACAATATAATTAAACACCACAATGAACATGTATGTATGTATATAGTGATTTTAGTGTTATACTGTTACGTTTTTAGTCCTTTACATAAAAACGGTTTTATTATTTTCACAGGATTCGTTGAATTGCAATAAAATAAAACACAGATATTTATTTTACAAATAAATTCTCAGTAACACTTTATTTATTACTTTAAAAACACGTACAACTAAACGCGATGTACACACTAACTATTCTTGGCGATGTTTACTCGTCTAAGTTTAAAAACACACTTCTTCCTGTCGTCTGGCAGCCTCCCCTTATATAGTAAATTATAAAACCTTCTGGTAACTTCGCTAACTTTCTGGAATGTAGTTGTCTCTTTTTATCTTTAAGTATACGGCATGATCATTTGGTCTTGCTATAGTGTAGTGTATGTGCGTGTGTAGATGCATGAGATTTTTCTTCTGTTTGTTTATCTTCGCACACACACATACTCTAATGTTCGCAACTTAAGCAAATTATGCTGTCATCAAGTCTACATCTCTTGCAGTTTAAGTTTAATGTCACTGTTTGTAATTGCGATTAAGCAGTCTCGAATAGTCTTGAAAGTTCTAGCTACCGTTTCCTGAAGATTCCGGAAACTTCCATTTTCCGTTATTTTGAATTCTATTGGCAGTTGTCGAGTGATGCCAAGTTTAATTGTGGTACTTGGTTGCCAGGTTTTGATTTTATTACAGTGATTTAGGGGTATAAAGCAGATAATGATCGGGTTGTCAGTTTGTGTCGTTACATTTGAATCTGCATTTTCATTTCGTAACACTGCCGCCCACTTAAGCCTGTTCGTCCCGAATAGGCACACAATCACCTTTTCCATAGTGCGCCAGTGGTTCAAACTTAATTTTTGTCTTCCGTCCAATGTACTGCTCTATCATGTGTACGACGTCATTCATCCTTTCGATGATACCACGGATCTCTGCTTCCAACTTGTAGTTATCCCATGACAGTCTCTTTTCCGTGCTATAAGCGTGTGTACCACATCCACTGGGTACTGCTCGATTATAATTATTAACTGAGTACAGGTGACTATTTCTGTTGTAATCTGTTCCTTTGCCGGTAGATGAACTAAAGACTTCTTTACTTGTACCGGGCGAAGTGTAGCTGTAACTACTTACTTTACGCGCAGATCTTGCAGAGGCTGGAGTGGCATCAAATCTCATCGGAGAGCGTGTATCGTCATACCCTGGGCCTTTATTACCTTTACGTTCATTAATACTGCACTCATTGGCACCACGTTGTCTTATACCTTTTATGAAACCATCACGCGCCGCAGAAATTTGCATTTGTTGACGTTTAATTTCTCGAAGCTCTATTTCTAGCTTCTCACGCTCTAATTTTTGGCGCTCCCGTTCCAAGCGTAATAATTCAGCCTCTCGTTGCAAACGTTTTCGTTCCACAGCCAATTTCGTACGCTCCTCAGCTAGTCCGGCTTCCTTCAGGCGCAGACGCTCTCTTATTTCTTTATGCCGTCTGTCTTCGTTACGTGCTTCAGGTTGATGACACTGCTCCTGTTGTCGCTCTTGATAACAGCCATCACAACGAGACTTTTGATGACTCTTCCATTTATTATTCCATGATGGCGAGACAGATTTTGTTTGCTTTCTTGTTGCGTTGCAGTTGCGCTGGATATGGCCTTTCTCTCCGCAGCTATAGCATTTTATTCGCACTTTGTTTTTATTTAAAGCCAATGCTTGTACTACTGCCTCTTTGATGTCCTTTTCCCAATTAGCTTCTTTCTCGGTAATCACCTCCAGATTTCGGACCATATACGCTTGCGGCTTAGAAATTATCCTTGCGGTCTCCTGTGCTAAAGCATATGCCACAGTTTCTATAAAAGTAGGTTTCGGTGTCGCATATACTGCATACCTCACGTCAGGATCACTAATGCCACGCAATAAGGAATCAATTTTCAGCTGCTCTATCAATGGGTGATTTTCGCCAGGATAAGATAGTTGCACCAACCGCTCGATTTCCATTGCGAAATCTTGTAGGGACTCATTGGGCTTCTGTCCTCTACATCGCAATTCCATACGGTATATATCTCGCTTATGTTCGCCACCATATTTCCGCTGCAGTGCCGCCATTATGTCATCAAAATTATTTCTGCAGCTCCCTGGTACGGTTTCAAGTACTTCTGCTGCGGCTCCTTTTAAGGCCAAAATCAGCTCTATGGCCTTTTCTTCACTGTTCCAACCATTTTTGCTGGCAACTGTTTCGAACTGGAACTTGAAGATGTTCAAAGGTGCGCTGCCATCGAAACAAGGCGTCTTTACTCTGCTGGAAGCCTCTGGAATAACTCTCACTGGCCCTCCTTGACACTGAAGATTAACAATTTTTGCTTCCAGTTCATGTAATTTCTCGTCCACATCTTTTACATGCACTTCGACGCCACCAATTTCTAGGCTATGAAGTTTATTCTCTAGTTCTGAGAGTTTCTCGTCAAATTTGATGACTTGTACCTCAATGCCATCTACTCTTCTATTTATGACCTCAGAAATTTCCACTAGCTTCTCATTTGTGGCCTTAGATATTTCCTGAACTTCAGCCTTAACTTCAGCTAGCAGTCGCTCGTTGTTAGCTCTAGATGTTTCTTGAACTTCAGCCAGCATTCTCTCATTGTTAGCTCTAGATGTTTCTTTAACTTCTTGAAATTTTTCCATCATAGCGGCGAACATTGTGCTTAAATCCATGTTGCTTGTCGTGGCACGAGTACATACCTCTATTTCCTCTTTATCCTCAAATTCGTATGTCCCGATGTCGATGCCACGCTGCTTGAACTCATCTATCAGCCTCTTCTGAAGTTCCACTTTATTGCCTGTTGTTGGCAGTTCCAGCTTACTCAGCTCTTTTTTTAGCTGCTCAACTTTTAGCTCTTCAAACTTCATGGCTTCTATTTTTTTTTAATGTCCTTTTGTAATTTTTATTTTAATTAATAATGTTTTTTTTTTTTATTAATGTCCTTTTTATTATTATTAATGTCCTTTTTATTAATTAATAATGTCCTTTTTTTTTATTAATTAATAATGTCCTTTTTATTTTATTTTGCAATTTTACTTCTGACACCAATTGTTACGTTTTTAGTCCTTTACATAAAAACGGTTTTATTATTTTCACAGGATTCGTTGAATTGCAATAAAATAAAACACAGATATTTATTTTACAAATAAATTCTCAGTAACACTTTATTTATTACTTTAAAAACACGTACAACTAAACGCGATGTACACACTAACTATTCTTGGCGATGTTTACTCGTCTAAGTTTAAAAACACACTTCTTCCTGTCGTCTGGCAGCCTCCCCTTATATAGTAAATTATAAAACCTTCTGGTAACTTCGCTAACTTTCTGGAATGTAGTTGTCTCTTTTTATCTTTAAGTATACGGCATGATCATTTGGTCTTGCTATAGTGTAGTGTATGTGCGTGTGTAGATGCATGAGATTTTTCTTCTGTTTGTTTATCTTCGCACACACACATACTCTAATGTTCGCAACTTAAGCAAATTATGCTGTCATCAAGTCTACATCTCTTGCAGTTTAAGTTTAATGTCACTGTTTGTAATTGCGATTAAGCAGTCTCGAATAGTCTTGAAAGTTCTAGCTACCGTTTCCTGAAGATTCCGGAAACTTCCATTTTCCGTTATTTTGAATTCTATTGGCAGTTGTCGAGTGATGCCAAGTTTAATTGTGGTACTTGGTTGCCAGGTTTTGATTTTATTACAGTGATTTAGGGGTATAAAGCAGATAATGATCGGGTTGTCAGTTTGTGTCGTTACATTTGAATCTGCATTTTCATTTCGTAACAATACTATATTCACACTGCTGTAGTTTAACGTGTTTCGGCCAATATTTTAAGAACTAAACAAAGTTGTTCAGACTACAATTTTATAAACTTCCTGTTTACTGCATGGCAAATTCAAAAAAGGTGGTAGCAAACCGGCAGCTAAAATTTTTTTCGTGTCCTAAATATTAATAATTTTGCAAAGTTAATAACTAGCATTTTACATGTGTATGTACATTTTTCTATTTGAATTGAAAACTTGAACCAAAAACTAGGTTTTTAATACTTTTCAACCAACACAAATCATATTTTCAGAATACGCTGTTTGTTGCTATAGAAATGCTACAACCTTTTTTAATTTCGACTTTGTTTACATATTTTGCCACCATTACAAACCGTGTTCAATAAGCACTAAAATCAAATATTCAACTGAACATATGTACATAAAGAACTACTTGGAACCCTGCCTTTTACTGGTTTTTGAATGTGTTTAATTTTGAAACACATAAATTCTTTGACAATTGATTATATGTGAAAACATCTAAAAAATTAACTTGTTTAGCTCGTAAACACTAAAATTGCAAAAAACATGGTGGTGTGAATTGCCTTTTATTCTAGTTATATTCCTTTATATGCTTACTTTATCACATTTGTAATGCAAAATTTATTAAACTAGTTTGCAACGGCCACATAATAAAGCGGCGTTGTATTAGAATAAAAACCGCGTAACTCATTTGATCAGCTGTGCATGCTAAGCACAACATATTGATCATAGGTAGCGAAAAAATTTTATGTTGAAAAAAAAATATGGCAGCAATCCACAACTGTTGTGTGTAGCGAAACTACTGTGCGTTTCTAAGACAAAGGGTGCATTCATAAATGCAGTAAATTTGTGCAACCGAAATGCAAACTATTGCGGCAATAATAAAAATGCTGCCGTAGTTGCAGCAATCTGCAGCAGCACTACCAATTGCTTGCTTAAAGAAACTTTCGGCGCAGAAGAGTATTGCCAAATAATGGTTTTCAAACGCAGGACTTTGACTACTGCACAATTACTGAATTTACGAATATACCCAAACATACAACAGTTGCCCAACTGTTACGCCTTATGAACGCGACCAATCAAACTTTCATATTTTCTCTGCAGCCGATTAAAAAAGAAGGAAAACTAGTATAACTTAATAATTTCCATATTTTCTAAAATAGCATACATATTTATTTGATCGAAATTTGCTTTAAATAATAATATAAATAGTTTTTTGTCGCTACTTTTAATTTTAATTTTAACTCAACTTTTTTTTTTATTTAAAAATAATGACGTAATCTCTCTACAATCAGATCAGCTAGAGACAGACCCAAAATTATGTGCCCTTGATGTTACTACAAAAAGAAACAGCTGTGCGAAATTTTATTACTGTCCGAGATGGTTAGTACCACAAATTCATTAATTTTTGTCGATTTGAGTTGGTATCTCCCTGTACAGTGTACACATATGCAATTTTCTTTTATTAAATTCTAAAAACATCGTTCAAAACGATATTATTTTTAACTAATTCGGGTAGATTCAATCTAAAAAATAAATTATCTCATCAATTGCACCTTTCCTTGCATTATTCACCACTTTAAGTACAATTGAACCCAGTATTCGACTGAATTTCCACTATGTGACCCCTCCTTGAGCTGAAGCCTGGATCCGCCCTTGTATACGAACTACAACTTTTATTCTAAAAATTTCGATAAAATTTTTAGAAATTTCAAACCAAATTTTATAACTTTAATCACGAGAAAATTGTGCAGAATTTTTTATGTATTCTTATAAATGTTAAACTTTCATGTGCGATGATTGACAGAAAAGTATTCAGGATAATACGTAGTTCACGTCAATAGACTGAGTGGTGCCCATCTCTAATATATTATATGTAAATATACATATGTAGTATGGGTGATAACAAAAATACAAGGTGATTTCATTTTAAAACTGTTTGACTTTTAAGGTAACTGTTGAAGTTTATTTTTTAGAAATATTAAATGAAAATCTTGCCACATTTACAAAAGAGAAACTAATAATTTTGATTTTTTTGCAAAATGTGTAATTTTTGTAAATTAATTAAGCTATGTATAAATAAAACCTAAAAAAATTTTTGGTAGACAAACTCGTATGAAATGAGATTTCAGATAGTTTTTGTCATGATGCAATAATATAGGTACCACCACGACGACAACAAACTCAACACCAAAAAAAACACATGTATTTTGTTGGTAGAAAGTTTCTAGATTGAACAGGTACCACTACGAGATCAGCTGTTTTAGTAAATTTGAGAATGTGTGCGTCACACAGACAATCGATTTTGACAACCTCTGGTATCCCAGCAGCTAATGTTACAACTAGTAACGCTTTGGGACATTCATATTACTACTTGTAATGGTAGTAGTAAAAAAACGACTGTCATATTACTAGTTGTAACAAGAGTAGTAACGTTACTCGTCAAAAAATAAAAATCACATTACTAGTTGTATCGAGACTAGTAACGATACTAGTCAAAAAATGACAAAATTTTCAGGTATACGATTTTATATAAAACCAATTGTTAGCTATTAAAAAAACAAGTAGTATGTGGCTCAGTGGGTAGAGTACTTGCCTCAAAGTATGAAGAATGCGTGTTCGTACCCCGGTTGAGCCAAAGTTTTTTTAAGAGTTACAATACTCTTAATTAAAAAAACTAGTAAGCGCACAAGTTTACAATAACTAGGACTCCAACTGGGATATAACTGTATACAAATGAACTAGTTGGTCCCCTATGACAACCCAATGTTAAAATCGATAGTTCGATTTATGAAAAAAGGATAGATAGGAAACTATTCTGAAGCAAAAAGCAACTAGTATAGTTCCAACTAAATACCAATTAGTTTGTCTGCAGGGATGTTTCTATCAACAACAGGCAAGTGTAGTAAATTATGGAAGCTTATGAATGTGTGCAACATACAGATAATAGATTTGATATATTTCTGGTGTGTTTCTAGTAAAAGTTCTAGTTCTTTTACTTCATTTGCCTCTCCACACTTGCCGTAAGCAAATAAAAAAGTTTTAAGAAGAAAATTTCGTTAAATATTTCATCGTCTAAATTTTGTCTTAAGATATTTGCATATGTCGTTAAAAAAATATCTTTGACAAAGGACCTGCTACTGAAGCGAACATAAGCGAGATAAAAATGAGAAATCCAGAAGGGTTAGAAACATTTGCCCATGTTCTGAAAACCGCATATCGCTTAAAATTGGCGTTTTCGATTGTATACTGAAGCGATCTGGTCTATTTTATTTAATCTGCACCTTAAAGAGGAAATAAAATGGTATGCTAAGGAGCCTATGGGAAGTTAAGGACTCGACCCCACTTGATGTACGTATGTTACTGGCAAAAACTTATCTAATACCCTTACTCTTATACGGTTGCGAACTTTTTGCAATTTGCGCTTGTGAAGACCTTCGCAAACTCAGAGTCGCCTACAATAACATTGCACGCTATATTTTCCAGAAAGGACGTCGTGATCACATATCATTATATTCTTATCAGATCTTTCAAATGAAATTTGAAGATCTGCTTAACTACAAATGTCTTATCTTTCTGAAAAAAATAATCATAACTCAACAACCCACATATATTTTCACTACGATCACATTTGCCAGATCAAACCGTGGTAAAAAGATAATTCAAATAAAATATAAGAGCCTTTTATCACAACGGCAATTTTTGGTTCACACAATAAGTCTTTGGAATTCATTGCCAAATTACATGCAAAAATTAAGCAATGCTAATGTGTTCAAAAGGGAGTTAAAAAAATTATTTATGTAATGACTATTTTTTATTGCCAATTTAATTTCTATTTTATTATTATCTTTATAATTTCTATTTTGTTATTATAATACATCACTTTATTGTTCTGTAACATAATAGTTTCAATTATGTATACATACCTATTTTAACTAAGATTACAACTGGCAATGCTGTCATTACAATAACAAATACGTACTAATTGTCAAAACGCCAATAATAGTCTTCGTGACGTAGGCGTTCCGACAATAATTATAACAATTATTTTTGAGTTCTAGAAATACGTAATTTTTGGGAGTTATTTTTACTAAAAATTAAAAAAAAAATAAATAAAAATAAAAAAGAAGACAAAATATTAAAAACAAAAAACAAAATTGACTATCAAGTTGCTTACAGCCTACGTCATAGCGTCAATTTAAAGTAGTTTTAACAAGCAATACATGTGATCAACTTGAAAGCAATTTCTTGAACGTGTAACTGCAAAGTTAGTTAGCTCAGTAGCTCACTTGTTTACAAGGCAAATTCCTAATGAAACATTTCATCAAGGCGAATTCATAACGAGTAAAATTGACAGCACAGCCACAAACAATATGACTTGTGCGCACCTGGTGACTTTTTTGTGTATTTATAATATTTAGTTGGAAGTCAAAATTTGCTTATTAATTTTGATAACATTATAAATAATAATAATATAATTTATAATATTACATTATAAATAATAAGAATGACAAGAAGTGATTCAAAAGTTTAAGAAATTGTGAAAGAAAGTAAATAAATATTATATAAATAAAAAAATGGACTTTAGAAATGGGAGCAAGAAAAAGTTTCAATTTGTGCTAAAAAAATCTAATGTGCACTAAAAAATATATTATTTTCAAAAAGTGTGTGAATTAGGTTTTGCATGTGTTAGGTTGTAGTCTAAGTAATTTTTCGGTCCGTGGTTTTTGTACTGGATGTTGTCAAGACAAATTCGGCAATGGCGCCACTATTTTTAGTTCGCCGTGAACTATGAAACAGCAGACACAAGAAAGAGAGATGAAACATTCACCTTAAATTCGCTTATGTCTTTCACTGAGCTAAAAACGCACAGTAAAGTGAGCGTTTCACTTCTCTCAATTGAATGTATGATTCAGTTGAACAAGTTCGTTCAGGAGCCGCACAAGTCTATTTTTTTTAAAGCTAGTATGGCAAGCAGGAACGCTGTATGCATTTTAATTTAAAATTTATTTGTTTGTTTATGTTTTGTTTTAATAAGAAAATATGTTTTCATTGCTCGAACACAACTTCCGAAAATAGCAAAACGCTAGCAAATCGCCCGGTTTTCAGAACATGTCGAAATACATTTTGCGTTTTTCAAACCGTAAGCGATTTGAAAACGCTGCGTTTTCCAGAACATGGGTGATTGTTTTGATTATGTCACCACCACTTTTTTTTAGTATTTTGCTTTTTTTAGTATATGCTTGGTCAAACTCATCACATTTATCAAATTTTTCTTGAGAACTTCAAACTTTCGTGTTTATTAAATAAACTTAGTATATCAGACAATAATTTACCTTATATTTTCTGGGAAAACACTCTTATTTAATTGTACATACTTCTTTCCTATGACCATCAGGCATGTTCTGAAAATCACTTTTTTTTAAAAGTGATTTCCAAGCAAATATGCAAGCAAGTGCATGTTTTTTCCCGTGCGATGTATTTAGTCTAGGGTTTGGGATTTCCCGGACTTTTGCATTTCCCGGGAAACGGGAATGAAAAAATCGTGTTCCCGGTAATTCCCGGGAAAAGTAAATTTTTTAAATAAAGTAGATTTATTAATTGGCAAAATTTTCGGTTGTTTTGTTAAAGTAAGCATTCTTTTTAAGTAAAAGTTAATATAAAAGCAATTCTAAAACAAATTTTTAAAAATTTTTAAGTGAATTCAAGCAAATAGAGTTTATAGTTATTACACAGTAAGATATCCTATAAAGACTAATTGGCGACTATTACCGCAATTAGTTAAACATTTTATTTTACGCCCTCCAAGTCATTTTATAAAGAACTTGCCGTAATATTTCATAATTTTCTTGAAGCTTTTCCGGAAGGATTCTTATCGTTAAGTACAAGCAAATTACAGTACAATATCCAGCTGCGACGAATTTTATATATCCTGAGCCACAATCTGTCTAAATGTCTTTGATTTTTAATGTTATTTCTCTTAAGCGGCATGGCAACTTATCAAACGCTTTGATTAAACAGAGATTTTTTTGACTGTATTAGTGCAAAAAAAGTCACACGTATAGTTTGATGTTAGTTTGATGAAAAACAAAACTTTTGATTTTCACTACCGCCGATGACGAAATTTGGAGCTTGTTTGATGTGTGGCTGTGTAATTACTTCAAATGTCATTTTTGTTTAGTTTTCGCAGCGACCACGTCATTTCTATGGAGACACACTATTTACAAAAAAAACGGATGAACAAAATTGAATTTATTGAAGTTTATCGTGGTTTGCCTGCTTTATGGCGAGTTAAATCGAAGCAATATAGCAATAGAAATTAAAAAAAAATGCTCAGTACGAGATATTGCTTGAAACATACATATACAGAAAAAAACCCAAATGCGGAAAAAAGGATGTCACACAAAATTTTAACTCTCTTCGAACGGCATATGGAAAGGAGTTAAAAGGAATTAAAAAAGGGAGTAAAAAAACTAATTTTCAACAAACAAAAAGTTTTTTAATCTATAATAAAACTTTTCCGCCCAAAAAATCACATGTTCTTTCTTTTTCATAACAACTTTCAAATGAAGTTTAATGATATGAATTTGATGTGTTGCTGTGCTAAACAAAACAAAATATTACCAAACATACATGAATTTGATCAAACAGTTTATAAATTGCCACGACCCTTTAAAACATCTCCTTCAGGGTTTCAATAATACCGTCGACTTGTAACAACTTTAAGTAGTGTCAACCAACTCAAAGTTTTTACAGCTTATATGAGCTTAGAATTTCCACTACACTTTCGAAAATTTGTTCGCTAATTCTGTTTAAAATCACTCGAAGTTCGTTTAATATCGAATTATTTACTTTAGGAAACGACTAGAGCACATCAATCATTAATACTTATACAAATTATTCTACTTTGTTCGGTGTTATTGATTAAACGACACTCATTACTAAATTCATCTTGCATGTACTTTTCGAATCACGCAATAATTTTTCTCGTAGACGGATTAGGAGAAATGGTATGACTTCAATTTCATAAAATTTTTATGAAATTTCCGTATAAGTTTAAACCGTTCACATTTTTATTTTGTATTAAAAAATAATTGTATGGACATTTTACTGCCAGTTTATCGATGTCGAAGGAATTCCTTCTTTCTTACAGTAACATTTGAAACAAAAACTAAATTGCAGAATTTGATTTTGTTTTAAATGAAATTACAAGAATGAAAAATTTCCTTCCATATTTTATAAATATACATATATGTGAAAATGTCATATATTTATGAAATAACTTTTACATTTAATTTTCCGTTTTCCCGGGAAATCTCAAAAATTTCCCGGGAACATTTTAGTAGACTTTTCCCGGGACTCCCGCCCGTGAACTCCCGAATCCCAATCCCTAATTTAGTCACAAATAAGACATTTGTACGTTTCAGAACATTTTAAGAATTTTTACATTGATTTGTTAGTTCATATTTTTGCATATTTCACCCTTTACAGCATGTTTTTGCGTGTTTAAGACATACCCGCATAATTATAGCATTTTTCTAATTTTTGTGGCATATTTGGCTCTTTCTCTGCATATTTTGGCTTTTTTTAAATGTTAATATGCATATTTTTTTGGGAATTTTTTGAACAATACCAATTTTTTTTCGAGATTGTCCGCTTATATATTTACTTTTCGTAAAAAACACTAAGAAAATAGTTGCATTTTGCAAATATGTAAGATATTTATACGATTGTTCTGAATATAGAAAAAATATGAAAAACATGCGATGTGCTAGTAAAAATTAAGACCATAAATTATAGGCCTTCGTGCCCATCATTTTATATACGAACAGATGAAAGCACAGGCTAGCGTTGTTAAATTGCCTCCCATGTCCATAACGGAACAGAATATATATACTTCGTGGTATCAGAAATGAATATTATAAAGATTTATAAACGAAGCTATAACGTTTGTATACTCTTTTAAGATCATATCTTTTCAAGTCCTTAGAGCATATTTTTATGTTTTTGGTGCATATTTAATGCGCATAAAACACATTTTTTACGACATATTTTCGGAAATCACCAAGGATTTCAAATCAGAAAAAGGTGTTCTGTTCACAAATTTTTTTGAAAATATGTGATTTCAAATCGGTTAGTTAAGTGGCTGCCGATTTCAAATCACTTGCTTGTTTTTGCGACAACTCCTTCGTGAATTTTATAAAAAAATACCGAAATTAATAATTTGATGTGCTTGTGGCAAATACCGAATACTTAGATTTGTTTTTAACCTACATAAATAAACAACCATGCCATTGCGAAAAAACACATCAGTTTAACAATAGTGGAGGCCACATTTGGTTCCGGAACAGCCAATTGCAAACTGCCGGATTTTACAGAGGAGTACACAGACATGGCTCTAGCAATCCGAAGCAGCTTTTGAGTCGGCAGGTGTAACCTCCGATAAAAAAAGTATTTTACCATAATCGGACAGCTACCCAAACGTGTTATGTATAAATTAGCTGATTTGCGTACAAATCGCCCGGTCAAAGGTAACATGTATGAAACGATAAAAAGCGCATCGTTACAGAGTTTGCTGACAGTACGCCAACAAAAATTACAAAACTGCTTAGGGAGCTGGCACTGGGTGATAGAAAACCCTCACAATTGCTAGCCGAAATGCGTAGTAGAGTCGCCGAAACACCTGTCGCAAATGAGTTGTTGATGCAGCTGTGGCTGCGAAACCTTCTGCAACAAATACGTGCGATCATCTCTGCCGATGACAAAATAGATTTAACCACGGCTGCTACAATGGCGGACCGAGTGATGGAGGCAATGAAAACTAGCACCACAAACACGTGTACCGTGGAGAACGAGGTTGCACAAGTAGGCCCCACGCATTTCGAGCGTTTGCAGCATCAAATTGACGAGCTTTCAAAGCAAATTAAAAGCCTACATACTTTACATCCACCATCAAGAAATAAAAGGTTTAATTGGTGTTCGTCAACACCAGCCAGAAGCAGCTCCCGATCACACAGAAACTACGATACGTGCTACTATCACCATAAATTCGGCAACGATGCTAAAAATGTAGACCACCATGTAAGTAGGATTGTAAGATACTCGAGTCAAAAAACTAGCTGTCCGGGCTCACGAAAAAGCAGTGCACCCCGCAAAAAGAAAACAATACGACTTTTTTTTTAACAAACAACAGCAGTGGGCAACGATTTTTAATCGACAAAGGAGCCGATATCTCCATCGTCCCGGCAACAACACACGATATGCAACATACCGCAGTTACAGGCACACTATTTGCAGCAAACGGTTCACAGATAAACGTATATGGTAAGAAAACAATAAAACTTAACCTCAATCTTCGTCGTGAGTTTGTATGGACTTTTCGCGTAGCCAAAGTCAATACAGCAATAATCGGGGCCGACTTTTTACAACACTTTAAACTTTGCGTGGACTTAACTGAGGGCCGGCTGACAGATAGCACAACGAGTCTCAAAACAACGGGAACAAAAACCACTAACAGTGTACCCACAATTAAAGTGATCAATAAAAAAGATAATTTCAGGCACTGCTGCAAAATTATAAAAGTATTCTCACCACGTCAGTTGAAAATTGCCAAAAGTGAATTTGAATATCTAATAAAAAAGGGCATTTGTCAACCCTCGAAAAGCCCGTGGGCATCGCCACTCCACATGGCACCGAAAAAGAATGGTACGTGGCGCCCTTGCGGAGACTATCGTACTCTGAACGCCATCACCAAAAGAGATAGTTAACCGATTCTCAACATACAAACGTTTCACCATGTCCTAGCAAATAAAAAAAATTTCTCTACAATCGACCTGGAGAGAGCATATTACCAAATACCGATCAACCACGAGGACATACCAAAAACCGCCATCATAACCCCTTTTCGGTTGTATGAGTTTCGATACATGACGTTCGGCCTCTGCAACGCCGGCCAAACTTTTCAGAGGCATATCGACACCGTCCTTAGGGGCATGGAATTCGTCGTACCATATTTGGACGATATCTGCGTCGCGTCACAAGATGAAGAGGATCATGAGAGGCACTTAAAGGAGGTCTTCCAACGTTTGCAGGACCATAACATGACCATTAACATAAGTAACTGCGTTTTTGGTTAAACTCAGGTGAGATATCTTGGCCATTTAGTTACTCCTAATGGTATACTCCAGAGAAACAAGCCGAGGCAAAATTATCGGCGGCGGCGGCTGGGCACATTTTGGGTCGGCGGCGGCGCGCCGACAGAATTTTCGGCGGCTCACCTATATATGGATATTTTGGGAAAAAACGTAGTAAAAATTTTTTTTCGAAAAAAGTACGCAAATTTGCACCCAGGTGTGAACAAATTTAAACGAACTCGGCGGCTGGTTTTGAGCCGATACGAGCCGATGTAATCGGCGGCGGCGCGATATGCAAAAAAGGAACCGGCGTCGGCGCGCCGTCGGCTCGAAATCGACTGGCTTGTTTCTCTGGTATACTCCCCCTTCCAGATAAAATAGAAGCCATAAAAATTTTAAGGAACCTTCCGTTACAAAAGACTTAAGACGTTGCATAGAGATGATCAACTTTTACAGAAGATTCATTCCAGCAGCCGCTGCAACCCAATACGTTCTTCAAAAACTTATACCAGGTAATATCAAAAACAATAAACGCACAGTGGTCTGGGCAGAAGACGAAAGAAAAGCTTTCAATAAATTCAAGTCGGATTTGTCATCCGCAGTCCTATTAGCTCACCCATACGAAAACGTATCTTTAACTCTATCCGTCGATGCATTCAACAATTGTATAGGCGGGGTGCTAAATCAAATAGTTAATAACAACAGCCAGCCACTAGGATTTTGTTCAAAAAAGCTCACAGAGTTTCAAAAAAAGTGGAGCGCATATTCCCGAGAACTTTTAGCGGTTTATAAAGGCGTCAAACATTTTCAAGAACAGCCCTTATCAGCGGGTTTCTAGCAACCTCGCTGTAAGGTCTGTTTATGATCCTATTTGCCCCCTGCCTGGGACACTTGCTAGTGGGCTGTGTACGTTACTGGAGCGATTCCTCCCCCGATCTTTGCCGTTTCGGCACAGATGTTGCGGCATCACCGTGGGAGGAGTCTTCCAGCGCAGCTAAGTGGGCCTTAGCCCAGGCTAGCGAAGATTTCTCTTCACCAGTCATGGTCTCGGCCGGTTTGTTGCCTAACGGCTCGATGTAGCGTCGAGCAGCCCGTAATTCGGAGAAGGCCTTACGTGACAGAAAACTCCGATCACGTGGTTGAGTCCTTGTTGTTGTTGTGGCTATCATATTTTGTGTGGGTGCATGTGGCACAGCTGGAATTGGTCCAGCCGGCGCACCGGGTTGTTGTTTATTGGCAGGTGCATGTGGCACAACTGAACTTGGTTCAGCAGGCGCACCAGCGGTAGATTTTAAGGAGGGTGCATGTGGCACAGCTGAGATTTTCCCAGCCAGCGCACCCGGTTTCAAGGCAACTGATTTATCGTCAGCGCGGCTTTTGTGTGCAGCGGATGTACTTGGGCTTACGTCCAAGGACACGCTGCGCAGTAACCTTGCTTTTCCGAATGGAATCGCAAGGGGTTTGGGACAGTCAGCCGGTACGGTTTTGTCCGCCCGGCTGCTCGCCCCAGATGTTTTTGTTGGTTTTGTTTTTGTTTTTGTTTTTAGATTTTTCATAAGATTCCCACGAGTAAGCGCGTAAGGGGTTGGACCATCCATGCATGGACGGCGTACATGGATTAGGCGACTGACTATTACAACCGACCCGTGCCCTGGCGTCGGAGGGGAGCTGTTAGCGACTGAGTCGTCTTTAACCACTGACCAGCCATCCAGGACCTCGGCACAGCTGCCTACCACCTTGCCTTACAAGTGGGGTAGTTTTGGTCCGCGGGTCCTATACAGAAACAACACTACAAAGGGAAGCGCGTCATTCCATTGGCTCCCATTGGGCCCTGTGATCACCTGTAGGTGTAAATTGTTACTCAGCTATAGTATTCTGCTGTCTATAATAGAAAATAATTTAATGTGTTATTATATTCTTATAGTAAAAATTTTACAGAATTTATGCTGAAACTCATAATTCTTTAAAACTAAGATTTGTAAGGTCACACCCGTCGCAGCTTTCTGACGACCATTCTGAGCAGGAATCGTGTTCTTTCAGTGTCTACCCGTTATTCAACGACTTTAAGCTTACTGGCCTTGCTAGTCGCAACCTTTTTTTAAATAAAAAACTTTATATTCTTTATTTATAACAAAAAATATGTGTAAAGTTGTCACACCCGGCTAAATGGAATTACTCATATGTAATTTTATACTTTATTTCTGAACGTATATGGCCAATATTGGTATCATTTTAAAGCTTTTAAATATATCTTTCTGAATATTCAAACATTTTTAAAACTTCTTAACCCATTACGAAGCGGGATGAGTTTACGAAAATCAAAAGTTTTTAGAAAGCAAATTAATAAACAGGTCAACTAATTTATTTCTTCATTATTTGTGTACATTTATTAATATTTATGAAATTATTAATATTTATGAACAAAAGACTTTAGTTAGCGTAGTCGGTGTTTGTTATACCGCAGAGAAGAAAACGTTTGTGCCCGGCCGGAGGAAATCCATGCGTCCGACCGAAGGCCGGCAATGCAAAAAGGCTTTAGTTAGCGTAGCCGGTCTTTGTTATACCATAGAGAAGAAAATCCTTCCATCCGGTCGAAGGCCGGCTATGCAAAAATGCTTTAGTTAGCGTAGCCGGTGTTTGTTATACAATAGAGGAGAAAATCCTTGCGCCCGGCCGAATGCCGGCTATGCAAAAAGGCTTTAGTTAGCATAGCCGGTGTTTGTTACACCCTAGAGGAGAAAATTTTTGCGTCCGGCCGAAGGCTAGCTATGCAAAAAGGCTTTAGTTAGCGTAGACGGTGTTTGTTATGCCATAGAGGAGAAAAGTCTTGTGTCTGGCCGAAGGCCGGCTATGCAAAAGGGATCTAGTTAGCGTAGCCGGTGTTTTTTATATCATAGAGGAGAAAATCCTTTCATTTGAATATTTGCATACTTACCTAATGCACTTTCTTAACATTTTCGTGTAAAATTTTGTATAAACTGTATTAAGTGCTAAAGATTTATTCAAAAGCTTTAAAATGATACCAATATTGGCCATATACGTTCAGAAATAGAGTAGAAAATTACATATATATGTATATGAAAACTTCTGAGGCCCATAATGTTTTTATTTTTTACATTTTCTTCTTATTTTTGCATTTTCTATCCTCCTATGTATTTTTTTTTTTATTTGGAGCTGTGTCACTAAAGTGGATTTGTTCGACTTTCAGTTCTAAGGAACGACAACATTTACCGAAACTTGTAAATTGGTGTAAGCATTTTGAAATTTTAATTGCTTTGTGCTTCTTTCGATATTGCTGTTTATTTTGTTATATATGGTATTTGAAAAAAGTAGGTAAGGTAAAAGCTTACTAACTTCGCGGGAAATTGGGATTGAAAATTTAGCGGAATCACTGGGAATTCCCGTGAAACTCTAGTACCATGTCCAAAATTTTTATTTTTTCCGCTTCCCGTTAATTTTTAGTTAATTAGGCGGTAAAAAATACGAAGTGTACAAAAAAATAAGCTACTAAAGTCTAAAACCAGTCCTTTTGCTTTTTGCAAATTGTGGTTTTAAGACTATAAAACTATCGATATTTATCGATGGTTTTTCAAAAACTATCGCATGCTATCGATAGTGTAGACTATCGATAGTTTCAGACCACTACTTAACAGCTTTTATTCGTGTTGACCCTGATTGTTGTTATTGCCTCCACACAATCAATCGATATGTTAACTTTCTCGTAAAAAAAAGTGCTACCATATATTTTTAAAGGCAAAAATTCAATAAAAACTAACATTGACCATTATTTTCATATTAAAGATGACAAAAGATGACTGATAATAAAAAAAGATGATAGGAAGAGGACACACATTTTATAGATGACAGCGAGTTAAAATAGATGGTTGTCCTCTAAAAAAGAGGACGTATGGTCACCTTAGATTTAGCCACATCGCACCAGAACGATACAGAACTAAAAACAGTAATTAACAGCAACAACACCAATTTGAAACTTACGGTAACGGGGCAATTTCGAAGAACAGTGTTTAACTTGCATAAATTGTCGCATCCCGGGATTCGCGGAACAACCAGGCTCATCAAAGAAAGGTTTGTTTGGCCGTCCATGGCATCGGATATCACAAAGTTGGCAAGAAGTTGCGATGAATGTCAAAAGTCGAAAATTCAGCGGCACAATAAAGCCACATTGCAAAACTATGTAAGCGACGAAATACGATTCGACCATATTAATGTTGACATTGCTGCCACCTTCGAACGAATACATATACTTGCTCACAATAATTGACCGATTCACTCGATGGCCGGAAGCAATGTTCATCAGAGATATTAAAAGCGAAACGGTAGCACAAGCCTTAATAACTGCATGGATATCACGTTTTGGCGTATCTTCAACAGATCAAGGGCGGCAGTCCGAATGTCAACTCTCATGAACTCACCAGGCGGCTAGGAATAAAGCATATCAGAACCACTGCGTTCCATCCTCAAGCCAACGGATTAATTGAGCGCATGCATCGTACATTAAAAGCAGTATTAAAGCGTAAGGATTCAACCAATTGGGCGACAGAACTACCAATGGTAATGCTAGGTATACGCGCCACTTTTAAAGAGGACATTAAAGCAACACCCGCATAATTAGTATATGGCAAATCATTGCGCCTGCCTGCAGAATTTTTCATGACCCCAAAGGAAAAAGGCAACGAATGCGAATTTATAAAAGAATTCAGAATTCGTTTTACCCCGACGTCGAAACACTGTAAAAGAAAAGTATTTATGCAAAAAGAACTTCGAGGCTGTAGCCACGTATACATATGTGCGTAACGGCACAGTAATTTTTCCCTTGCAACAACCATACGACGGACCGTTTATGGTCATCAAGCGATTCCCCAAGTTTTTCAACATAAATGTCAACGGCAAAAATAAAACAATCTCCATCGACCGTTTGAAGGCAGCGTTTTTAGACAATGATGAGCCAACCAGCAAAACCGAACTAGCCGTCTATAACGCACCACAACATAAGCTTACAACAACGTCGCATAAAAAACTACCTACACCACAACAAACACCAGTTACCACCACAACAAGAACTGGACGAAAAGTGAGCTTTCCAAGTCGTCTCTGCCTATAGTCAAAGACTGAAAGGGGGCTAGTTGTGGCGAATACCGAATACTTATATTTGGCTTTAACCTACATAAATAAACAACCATGCCATTGCGAAAAAACACGTCAGTTGAAGAAAAGAAGGAACGTGAAAAGGGAATGAAATAAGAAAAAAATGTATAACTATATTCCGGTTTTTTTATGTTCGTGTGATTATAAATCAACCCAGATCATCGTGAACTTTCGTAGGAACAACGTGTTCGTCCTAAGCCAGCCCACCGATTACTTACCGTGTACAAATCTAACCTTAATTTAAATAAAAATTCTAGTCAGTATTTGCCAAACAAAATTTAAAAATAATTTTTATTTCGTAACAAGAGTTGAGTAGGTTTAGGCGTACCACTAAATGTTCTTTATAAATTTTAATGATTATTTTAAAAAGTTTTTGTGAATTTTCACGACGAAAGCGACTTTTTCGAGTTGCAACTATTTTTACAAGCTCAATAATTTTAAGCCAATGTTAATTTTTTTTGTGTTATTTGATTTGTAATATAAGCTACTGGCCTACCGTGTTGTATGTAAATAAAAATGCAAGTTTTATTTCATATTGTCCCGATGTTTCGTGAATTTTATGTTCACTTTTTCAAGGGATCTTCGTCTATTTAATAAAAAACAAAACATCAACTCATTTCTAAAAAATTATTGAAATTTTTACAATTATTAACTCACATGTATATAAAATTTCTTACATTAAAAGTTTTTAAATACTTTTTTAACTTTAAACTCACAAATTTAAAATAATTCTTTTTAGTATCACAGCCTGTTCATGTAATTGCAATTTTGTAACTGGCGCTTAAATTATCCGTGTCCTCTTTAATATTCATTGTTTTGTTTATCTTTTGTTGAATTCTTAAGCTTTCTGTTATGTATCTTTTTCTAGTGTTGTTTATTTTGTCCAGTATTTTTATATTGTCAAAATCTGGTTTATGTTGTGTTTGTAGTATGTGTTGTGACAGTGCTTTCTTTGTTTTTGTTTACATCAGCTTTATGCTCACCTACTCTTATTTCCAAACTTCTCTTTGTTGTACCAATGTACAAAAGATTACAGCTGTTTATGTCGTTGCCTTTACAAGGTATTTCATACACGACGTTGTTTTGTTGTAGTTTATGTATTGGTGTTTTTGTTTTTGTAAATATTGTATTTAATGTTTTATTTGGTTTGTAAGCAAAATGTATATCCATTTTATCTATTGTTGTTTTAATGTTTTTGTTGTCAGTAAGGCCGGGAATATATTTTACACTATAAAAACGTTTATCTTGGTTGTGGTTGCCAAGTTCGTTATTTTTTGTAGGTTTGTAGGATTTAATTAGAGATTTAATTAATCCTGTGGGAAAACTATTACTTATTAATATATTAGTGATTTTTTTGATGTTTTTTGCGTAAAATTTTTTGTCGCTGATGTCCAGTACTCTTTGCACAAAATTTTTTGCCGTGTTAATAATTTGATTTTTTGGCTGCGTTGCGGTGAAGTTGATTATTCTGTCGGATGATGAGTCTTTTGCATACCAGTGAAATATTATTTTATTTTCAGCTCTGTGTAGTTTTGTGTCAAGATATGCTAATTCACTATTTTTTTCAACCTCTACGGTGAATTTGATTTTTGGTTGGTATTTGTTGAGAGTTTCTATCTCATCTTTGTCGTCAATATTTATGATAGCTAAGATATCATCTACATATTTAGCTATGTATTTTATGTAAATTCTTTTTTGTTTTAATTCAGCTATTGCTACGTCTAGTAAGCTGTCTAGCACAATATCTGCAATTGTGGGCGAAAGAGGGTTTCCCATGGGCATGCCGAAGATTTATTTCATTTTTTTAGTTTTAGCGATTTTTGCGAAGTTTTTGCAACATTCCCGATAAAATATTTTTTTCGTGTTTCGACATTTTTACAGTTTCGGCCCTTTTTAATCAATTTTGATTTTTTTCTGATTTTAACAACTTTTTTCGAGTTTTTGCAACACATTACGCAATTTTTTTTTATAAAACTAATTAATTGCAACTTTTTTTAAGAAAACTAATTAAGACAAAATGAGCAATGCAATGAAATCAAACGTTTTCTTGTGATTTAAAAAATTTTAAATTGCACCAAGTCTTGTGATTTACAGAACAGGAGCAAATCACATGTGTGATTTCAAAACGGCATGTAATGGCGTTTTCTTTTCTACAAAAAAATGTTGCATTGTTTGCACTTTTCAATGAAAATTTGCAATGTAACAATTTTTTGAGGAAGTGAATTTATTAGAAATTATTGTATCATCCATGACGAAGGTAAATTTTTGCTTTAAAATAATGCTAAATTGCGATATTTTTGATAAAAAGTAAAAATATGTTACATTTTTTCCAGAAAAGAAAACGCCATAATTTAAATTCATGTGATTTTCAGAACAGACCTGTATGTCATCTTTTCCAAAATGTAATGAACATATCAAAAGTGTCTTTGGTAAATCAGACTCCTTGATCTTGCATACACTAAGCCATTTTGCCGAAAATAAGAAACTGTTGGAAGATTGAACAATTTTACACGAGAATCCTTGCAAAAGTGTCTTGTGTTAATGCATTCCGGAAAAAGTCACTTATCTTTATTTAAATTTAAATATTTTAATTGAACACAATTTAAAAAAATATCAAATCTTTTTCTGTATTTTTTTATTTTTAAATAAAACGGAAAAGACAAAGCAAAACAAATTGGTTTTCATAAATTAATATGGTGTTATGAATTTTCATAATTCGATTAAATGTCAGAACGTTAATATGGTGACGAAAAGAGAGAATTGGACTACATTCTATTTTTGTATCATGGTAGTATTTATCTACATACTTACGTACATACTTAAATATAAAAGTGTATACCGATATTTTTGGTATTCTTTTGAAGAATACGCTCTTCAAAAGATATCTCAAAGCACACAAATAAAAATTTTGCACACAATTGTTTAATTGATTGGAAAGAGAAAATTTGTTTTTTCCGGCATACAATAAAAAAATTAAAAATTTTTTTTTAAATATGTTTGTTAGGGTATCTCACAGAAAGGCTGATGATGGTTTGTACTAGAGGGCTGCACGAATATATTCGAAAGTACTCGTATGTATGTTTGTGTGTGTATGCATGTATGTTTTTTTGTATATATGTGTGCATATATGTATGGCTGTGTATGAACACACATATACATGCATGTATACATAAGTATATACATAAGAACATACATCTATGCACACACGAAATTCATACGAGTACATTCTACGAATACATTTGTGTACACTTTGCAGCCCTCTTGCTTGTACCGTATTATCTATGGTTTGTACATCGCGACATAATTGTAAATTGATTTATTAAATGTTTCAAGTGTAATTAAAAATTATATTATAGAGTAATTCTAACGACAATAGTAACAAAGAAAGTCACTCGTTTTAGTATAACAGACGAGAATTTTAGGAGTAAATCTTATCCTAACGAGGCACTCGATCAAATTATACTTCTATTCTCTATTATTAGTTAGCCGGATAAGGCAACATACCGTCCGTACTATGTCCAACCATCCTATATCCAAAATTGTTTTTTAAACTCGTTTCCTTAGCCCTCACTGTTGCCAACTTTTTTCCCAAAAATATCACTAAAAGCGAGTTAAAAATAGCAAAATGTAAAATATTTCCACAAATTTAGCAATAAATCGCCAAAAACCTTAATTTCTAATTTCAAAATTCCTCAAAAAATAGGTAGAAAATAGTCAAAATAACCAAAAGAGGAAAAATTTTTGCGATTTATCGTAAAACTTTTTAAAATTCAGCGGGGAAAAATGATATTTCCCTCCCAAAACGAACAAAATATCTAGAATTATAATTGTGGCAAAAAAAGTAAAAAATTTTATGCTTAATTTGAAGTTTCCCCTCAATAGCTTAAACCGTATGTATCTGCAGGCAATAAAAATAAGTAAAACTATTGCAGTTCATTAATAGCTTAAGTTTAAATATGTACAGGGAAGTCGCTATAATGTGAATGGGTATGTACTTTAAATTCCCTAAATACATGAATATACTTTAATCACTCTTACTTATTTATAGGATTCGCTATTATTTAAAATCTACATTTCATTATAGCAAAATTATAAAACGGGAGTATTTAATACAATAACTTTTAATAGACATTGTAACGGAACTTTTCATCAGCTCAATTTCGCTCAATTTTAGCAAGCAGGAATGTATCAAAATGATTCAAACTGGCGACAGACTGAGCGACGATTGAACGGTGACAGATTGAACGTTGCAAGACTAGCTTGCGGACAATTCTACCAACTAGTTGCCATGACCAGTTGAGTAGTTTTTCTTTTACCCTTTCTTTGAATACGGTTTCTGTTAGATTGTCTTAAAAGAAACTTTAATTGACAAATATCGTGCATGACAAATTTCGAAATTTCCTTAAGTAGTCGTTGATGAAAATGTCGTCTACGACGAGTCGGCCAACCGGGCATATATACCTGCATACACTAAAAAGCACGAATTGTTGTGTTCATTTTGCAAAACCAAAATAAAAACGAACACAGAAATGACTAGTAGCAGTTGAATTAACCCGCTTATTTGAGAAAACATTCAAATAATTTTATACTCGGGTTATAGTATAGTATGTACACATTTCACTCTGTTATGTTTATTTGAGTGATGCAGCATTTTTTCTTTTTGGTTGAAGTGGCTTTTGTCTCTCTTTCGCCTTGTGTATGCATTCATTTAATTTTTCAACATTGAATGAAATCCATTGCGTAGTTGAAAACATGTGAATGTGTTTAAATGCTTTTTAACAGATTCGATGCAGACCATTAGTATTTACATACAGAGGTACATAAGTATGTACTAGTGATGTTACGAATATTCGTATTCGTATTCGAATCGCCGAATATTCGCCTCTTTCATGATATTCGTATTCGTATTCGTCAAATTCAAGCGAATATTTCACGAATATTTTGTGAATACGTTCCAAAAAATAATACATAAAACATACTGAAAATTAAACAAAAAATATAAATTTTTACTAAAAAATGTGTCTATAACGCAAAACAATAATCTTCTTTTAGTAAAAAGAGAAACAAAATATATTTCACAACGACATGGTATTTAAAAAGTAAAGTCCTGTTAAATTAATTTATTAATCATGTTAAAGTAATACTCAAAGCTCAGTAGAGGAACGTTGAACTTCAAAAATAAAAGTTTTGAAGTCTTTTCTTCATCAAGCCTATTGCGCGGTGTGTAAATAAGCGCCGCACCACTAAACATTCACTCGCTCGGAACATTCGCCGCTGGTGTCACTAAATATTGCCTGGGTATAGGTAAAAGAAGCTCGTATTTTCCCTTATTTACTTTCCACGAAAAATTTAAAAAAAATGGCATTTAGGTGCTAAGTTAATAATTTAAAATTCCGTCATCGGAATATCATAATAATGTTAAATACCTATAGTATTGTGACAGTTTTTCTCAATTTATTGTTATTTACGCAAAGGGTAGATTTTTTTCAATTAAATTTGAAATATTAAGTGGTACTAACTATTTAGATTGCATATTCGTATTCGAATTCGGCGAATATTGTTTCAGATATTCGTATTGGTATTCGCGAATATTAAAAATTGATATTCGTAACATCACTAGTATGTACATCTACATACTACGAGTACACATAATAATGCTTTGGTAAGTTCAAAATTGTAGGACTTAATTCATGCTATTTTAAGCTTTCAAAACTGATTTCAAATAATTTTGAGGTAATCAACTAACATAAATAAAAATTGCAAAGTAAAAAATCATAAATAATCGTGACAGAAATATGTATGTATGTATGTAGTATATTCTTCCTAAAAAATGCTTTGAAAAAATAAAAGATCTATAAGGGGAAAATTGCTAATAGCTAAATCATATCTTTTCCCGCAAAAAGCTTTCGAAAATTGCTAGATTTGACGAGTAAATAGCTGAACTGGCAACAGTGTTGATCCTTGAATGGGTACGGCAACCCTCGCTGCAAAACGTTACACTTCTCATAGAGGATTGAAAACTCAATAAGAAATATTTTAAAGCCTACATTTTTAGGAATACACTTATTTTGAGTTCGCAATTGATGTGTTTTTGAGCTCTTCTGAAAAGTACCGTATTGCATATTGGATAGTTGGATATTACTTTTTATTAAATAAATATTAATAACTTTAATAAATACTCTTTCGGGGTTTCATTCTTAAAATTTTTTATTAAATAGCTAATGCATCAGCTTTACCCGAAGCTTTACCAAGCTCATTTGGTTTGAAAAGTATTTATGGGTTCCCCTAATTTAAAAAAAAAACTTGTCATAGAGAATTTTATTGACCAGTTAAACTTTATTCAGTTTGCGACCAACCACCATTCATATCACACCAAATTCGTATATATTTGGAGAGATGTTCGTTCCTTACTATTTTTTAAAACATATTTTAACATAAATTATACGTGCTTTTAAGACAAATTAAAAATATAGTTTAAAAAAAAATTCCTGTTTTGTGGATAGAAATCGAAACACCTTTGCTAATAAAACTTATAAATGTCTTAAATATCAAAGATTTCGTTATAGTTTATCAAAATGTTTGCTTACAAAACTGCAATAAAAAAGGTCAAATAATTTAACAAGGTGTTTAATTTGAATTGAAATAATAATAATAATAGGATGGACCAACGATGAAAAACTTTTGGAACAATGTGCAAAACAATACTGTGTCCTCAGTTTTTTCTTATTAACCATAGATGTTTTTAATGGGCCTGTCTAATATTTTCACTAGATACATCAGAACATTTCGATAAAAAAAAACAGCATAAAATTACCTTCAAACTGTGTTAACATACTTTTTTGATTTGATCTACGCTTTCGGAGTTATGTATACATGTATAAATAAGGATCGAAAAAATTCTTTTTTCATGCTAAATTAACACATTTTTTCATTCTA
Source organism: Panzeria rudis (assembly GCA_956483635.1). Taxonomy (NCBI): domain Eukaryota; kingdom Metazoa; phylum Arthropoda; class Insecta; order Diptera; family Tachinidae; genus Panzeria; species Panzeria rudis. The sequence continues at coordinate 41,426,034 of OY101451.1, read as the reverse complement.
AAAACTAAAAAAAATGTAAAGCTGCAAAAACCTAAACTTTTAACTATTTTTCTTAAGGACGTGTTTTTTACGAACAAAATAAGCCACATTTCATGAAAATCTTTGGACAAATGTTGATTTTATTAGCAATTAAGTGAATACATCTATACAATTAAAGGGTACTTTCCCTTTAAATTTTTTGGGTGCAAAAAATAATGTTATTAAAGAAAGTACCTTTCAAGTGCCTAGTGTATTCACTCGATAGCTAATAAAATTAACATTTGCCCATAGATTTTCATGATATACATAGTATATGTATATGGCTTATTTTGTTTGTAAGACACCTATCTTCAAGAAGATTAGTTAAAAGTTAAGGTTTTTTGCATTTTTTAATATTGTATGAGTTTTTGAGATTTGTGAATAGTTTTGTGAATAGTTAGGAAAGCGTAGATCAAATAAAAAAACTGTGTTAACACAGTTTGAAAGTAATGTTATCATGCATCTTTTGGTATCGAAATCGGACACACCGTTCACGAGTTATGGTGAAATATACTAATGTACCTAGATAAAATATTAGACAGGCGTATTAAAAAATCTGTGGGTGATAGGAAAAAACTGATAACAGATTCGCACTTAAAAAATACATGAAACTAAGACAAATTGGTTTAAAAAGTTTTTACAAAATTTGTTTTCGTTGGCCTGTGTAATTTAATTTTTTCGTACATATTGCTAAACATTTGTTATCGTATTTGAAACATTATCAGACAAGCAAGAAAGTATAGACGCGTTCTGTAGCCATCTACATACAAGTAAGTATGTATTTTGTTTACTTGGAATATACATAATTATGAATTTCATTGTAGTTCAATACGAAAATATGAGGAAAAACCTATTAAAATTAATCACCCTTATTCCAGTTATAATTTTTTAATCAACACCATTTTGTACTGCCAAAGTGATCAGTGCTATGCCTTGGCGATTTCTAATCAATTGTAGAGCTTGTTTCCGATTTTGCAACTTCTCGCGAATTTTTGCAAAGTTCGCGATAAAAACGACTTTTTGCAAGCTTTCAGCTTCTACTTTTACCGAATTTGTTTAATTTCCCACAGTTTTAGCGATTTTTAATAAAAATTATGGCTTATTTAAAATATTGAAATTTTTCGCGAATTTTAAATTTTTTTCGCGACAGGCGTAATTTTTCCAACTTTTTATTCTGCTGGAAAGCTCAGGAACAACTCGCACTGGTCCACCTCGACAGTGAAGATTGAGGATTTTTGTTTCCAAGTCATGTAATTTCTAATCCACGTCCTTTACATGTACTTGGACGCCACCAATTTCTAGGCTATGAACTTTATTCTCTAGCTCTCAGAGCTTTTCGTCAAATTTGCTGACTTGTACTTCAATGCCATCTATTCTTATATATATTTATGGCCTCGGAAGTTTCTCATTTGTGGTCTTAGATGTACAGGAGTACATACCTCTATTTCCTCTTTATCCTCAAATTCGAATGTCCCGAATGACACGCTGCTTTAACTCATCTATCAGTCTCTTCTGAAGTTCAACTTTATTACCTATATACCTATACCTTACTAGCAAAAAGATATCATACAGAGTTCTTAAAGATAAAATTTTTCTGATCTGACATCCGAAATATTTATCATTAAGGTGACATAATGATACATAAGAGCTCATCGAAAAGATGTTAGAAAGATAACATTTTCCAAAAGTCTAGAAGATATCAATTTAAAGGTATCATAGTGTTAACATTTGTTTGTGACAAATTTGAAGTTAATTAAAAATAATTAAAACTATAAATAAAATTATAGTTTAGTTGTTTTTTTATTATAAAATCATACTTTTTCGCTTAAAACACTTGAAATATTTTTTATTAAAATACATACATAAATACTAATATGTAATATTAGGATAACATTGACAACATTTAGCCAATTCACAAAGTCTTCTAAAGTGATAAGTAATAAAGTACTATTTAATGCTAAATAGCATTATTTTGAATGGCCTGTTGTATTACCATATAAATATTATCATAAACGTTAAAAGTAAAATAAAATAATAGGTATGTTTGCTTACTGTTACAGTAATCATTCAGATATCTTTCAGATCTTATCAAAATTACTTCTACAAAGAGTTGTCAAAAAGACAACATTTCACTGAGTTCTAAAAGATTACACTTTTCAATAACATTACGACATCTTTTTGACATTGATGCCGGACGGGATAGTTGGCAGCTCCAGCTTACTCAGCTCCTTTTCGCTCCTCTTTTAGCTCTTTAAACTTCATGGATTCTATTTTTTTTAACGTCCTTTTGTAATGTTTATTTATTAATAATTTCTTTTTAAAACTAATGTCCTTTTTTATTATTTAATGTCCTTTTTTGTTTTATTAAATAATAATGTCCTTTTTTAATTAATAATGTCCTTTTATTAATTAACAATGTCCTTTTTACTTTATATTGCAATCCCACTTCAGACACCAATTGTTACGTTTTTAGTCCTTCACGTAAAAATGGTTTATTATTTTGAATTTTTGAATTGAAATGAAATAAAACACGGATATTTATTTTTACTAATAACTTCTCGGTAACACTGTTTATAAAACAATTAACTTTGACAATTACACATTCAACTAAACGCGATGTAACCACTCACTCATGATATAATAAATAGAAGGTAGTTTCATTCTCTCAATTTTTCTTGACATTCACTACCTAACAAGTATAAAAATTACAAAATTTAAATGTTATAATATATATACATCAAGAATTTTTAAATAAATAAATCTATTTGTTTTGTTATATAGAATATTGACTTAAGTGAAAAATACAAACTTTATTGAAAATTAAAAAAAATCACAGGGTAATAGCCCTTTTTAACCCAAAAAATTTAGTGTAATTTATTTTGGTGCTCTCCTGATTCCGGAGTTACGGGGTTCAAAACTTTAATATATTATTGATCATAAGTCGTACAATATAGAACAGATTTAAACGATATATACTACGTTTATACGCACGGGTTATTTGCAAATAAAACTGTAAATTGTTGCCATATAATTGTTTTATTGCGACTTAATAACTCACGAAAGCTATTCACGATTAACGCACTATTTGCAAATAAAACGATTGGTGCTGGCTGCCCAGCTTTGTTAATAAAAAGCAATAAATAGAAAAATATTTTGCGAAAAATATTGATAGAAGAAAATAATAACAATTAAAACAAATAATTGTTTGTTCCTTTATAAATACATTTCAACTATTTTTTTTTTTGTAAAATACAAACGTCTTCTATAAAAGTGCAACCAAGTTGTTGTATTTTGATATGCCATATAAACAGTGAATTAACTTATTAGCAAATATTTTTATTTGCGAATAGTCCGGATGGAATTTGAAACATTTTTTATATGACTTCTCATGTAAAAGCACCATTATCTTAAAAACTGGCCGATACAATCGTACTTAAATATGTATTTAGTTTAATAGAAAGCATTCCAAGCTTTCATTTGATGTATACTTGAAAGCTATCATCGATGAAATTCATCAGTTATGGCACTTTGAAAATAAATTAACTCATTTAACTCTTAAACTCATCTTTAAAGTACCATAACCTACGTATTTCATTGGTGACAGCTTTCAACTATACACCAATAAAAGCATGAAAAGTTCTCTATAAAACTATATACATGCATATGTACCGTTGTATCGACCAGTTTTTGCGATAACGGAGTTTCTGCGTGAAAAGTCAGGTAAAAAAAAATTAATTGTTTTAAAAAATTTGTGTACCAGTAGAAAGGCATTTTAGAGAAGTTTAAAGTGATATCCGTATGGCTTATATCCGTTCTATATTCTAGGAGTTATGGGTAATAAAAAATAAAAGTTTTGAACCCCGTAACTCCGGATCCAAAAGAGACCAAACAAAGTTACACTAAAATTATAAGGTTAAAAAAAGCTACTGCCTCATAAGTTTTTCTTTAATTTTCAACGATCCTGGTATTATTGACTTAAGTCAATATTCTATTTTATTAAACAGAAAAAAAACAAAAAAATTTAAGTATGAAAAGTGCCATAACAATCAATAGGTTTTAAAGAAATAAATTGATTTGTTTTTACATTTTGCGAGATGTAAGAACATTTTGAATAAGCGATTTTTTTTATACAAGTAAAACTTTTAAAGTGTCACCACTGAAATATGTACTGCAACAACAACATGTCAGCTGGTTACGATGTAGCTGCCGTGTTCAAAATAATTAAGTAGCTGACTACACGACGATGATTGCTGCTAACAGCATTTGTAGTCGTGTAGCCCGCTGTGACGAATGTGTTTATAGCATAAGGATTGTGACATTTTCGTTAAAATCATGTTGCCGTACTAGTTTTATATGTCCCCCCAATTTCTGTGTTTTTTTATTATTCTTAAAATTGTGATTTGCTTCATGCAATAATATGAAAAATATAAACTTAAACAGGCTAATTTGCAATACGCGTTTCTATACGCAACCATGCAAACTTTAACAATTATACACGCCGCAAAATATATTAATAAAGTAGTCGATGCGTACAAAGGACAAATTCACTTCTACCGCAAAAATAATGAAAACTCGCAAAATTTTAAAGACGAATGAGTTGCAATATCGCGAAAATTCGCAAAAATAGCAAAAATTTAAACAAGCCATAAAATTAATTAAAACTGCTAAAACTGTAGCTGTAATGTCAAGAACTCGGGAAAATTCGTCAAAAGTTTGCTTAAATTTCAAAGATTACAAAGCGTAATATTGATCAAAATTCCCTTAAAATGTAAAAAGCCAAAAACTTTAGAAAAATTACGGCCTTCGCGAAAAGTTGCGAAAAATTTCAAAATTTTGAACTAGGCATAACTTTGATCAAGGTTTGCTAAAACTTTAAGGAATGCTAAAAACTCGGTATAAATCGCGAAAATTTCAGGATTTCGCAAAAACTTGTCAACAGCTACATGATATCAACGTCTAATATTGTTCAAAGCGCGAAAACTGTAAAGATGTTGACAACTTGTAAAAGATCGCTTTTATCACGAACATTGCAAAAATTCGCCAAAAGCTGAAAAATCGGAAACAAGTCATAAAATTGATTAGAAGCCACTCAAACTGTAAAAATAAAAGTAATAAAAAAACGCGAAAAACTTACAAGTTCGCGAAAAATTGCTAAATATATGTATTGATGAAATCAATGAAGTATGTCAAAATGGAGTACAACAATAATGAAGTAAAACAAAATTTCAGAAAATCATATATGTAGATCGTAAAAAAGAAAATGCCAATATCGCAGAAATTGCAAAGTGTAGTAAATGTTTTTGTTGTTTAATTTTTATGTTGTAACAAAACCGCATCATTACAATGAAAATTTTTTGATGCTTTCGAATTCAACCACATATATATTCGATAAAATAAAATATAATAAATATAATCGATACAATTAAAATTCGTCACAACTAATAAAACAAAAGAGAATTTCAATAAAATCTTAAGATAAACGATATAAGCGAGGCTTTTGAATTGCACACTTTTTCTTACTTTCCTCTTAATACAATTACACATTTGTTCAAAATAACTCCAGGAGTTGAGATGCCTTTTCTATTATATGGCAACGCTTTTTTATATTTTACCTTAAAAACAAACTTCAAAAATCCTTATTAAAATAAATAAAAAGAGAATGAAACTACCTCCTATTTATTATATCATGCACTCACTATTCTTGATGATATTTACTCGTCTAAGTGCATAGATTCACTGAATCACGTTCGTCCGGCAGCCTTCCTTTTATAGTACTCTATAAAACCTTCTAGTAACTTCTCCAACTTTCTGGAATATAGTTGTCTCAATTTATCTTTAACTGTACTGTAATGGAGGTTTCTTTTCATCTTTAAGTGTACGGCATGGCATGATCATTTGGTCTTGGCGTGTGTAGTATGCATGAGATTTTTCTTATGCATGTTTATCTTTGCATACACACATATCCTAATGTTTTCAATATTGCTACTTAAACAAATTACGCTGTTATCAAGTTTACATTTCTAACAGCTAATGCTATAAACACATTCGCCACAGCAGGCTACACGGCTACACGACTACAAATGCTGTTGGCAGCAATCGTCGTGGGGTAGTCAGCTACTTAATTATTTTGAACGCGGCAGCTACATCGTAACCAGCTGACATGTTGTTATTGCAGTACATATTTCAGTGGTGCCACTTTCAAAAGTTTTACTTGTATAAAAAACCCCTATTTCAAAATGTTCTTACATCTCGCAAAATGTAAAAACAAATCAATTTATTTCTTTAAAACCTATTGATTGTTATGGCACTTTTCATACAAAAATTTTTTGTTGTTTTTTTTCTCTTTAATAAAATAGGATATTGATATCAGTTTAAACTTCTCTAAAATACCTTTCTACTGGTATACTGGTGTATAGTTGAAAGCTGTCACCTGCGAAATACGTAAGCTATGGTACTTTAAAGATGAGTTTAAGAGTTAATTTATTTTTAAAATGCCATAACTGATGAATTTCATCGGTGAAAGCTTTCAAGTATACATCAAATGAAAGTTTGGAATGTTTTCTATTAAACTAAATACATATTTAAGAACGATTGTATCGGCCAGTTTTTAAGATAAAGGTGCTTTTAAGTGAGAAGTCATATAAAAAATGTTTTAAAAACATACAATAAATACAATAAAAAGATTTGAAAATTTATACGGCATAGCAAAATACAAAAACTTGGTAGCACTTTTATAGAAGGCGTTTGTATTTTTACAAAAAAAATAAATAAATAAAATAGCTGAAATGTATAAAAGAACAAATAATTATTTGTTTTAATTGTCATTATCGTACGCGTACGCGAAATATTTTTCTATTTATTGCTTTTTATTAACAAAGCGCGGGCAGCCAGCACCAAAATTTATATTTGCAAATAGTGCGTTAATCGTGAATAGTTTTCGTGAGTTAATAAGTCGCAATAAAACAATATTATAACAACAATTTACAGTTTTATATTCAAATAACCCGTGCGTATAAACGTAGTATATATCGTTTATATCCGTTCTATATTGCAGGACTTATGATATAATATATTAAAGTTTTGAACCCCGTAACTCCGGAATCAGGAGAGAGCGCCGAAATTAATTACACTAAAATTTGTATGTTAAAAAGGGCTATTACCCTGTGATTTTTTAATTTTCAATAATGTTGGTATTTTTGACTTATGCTATCGGCTCTGTTCGGTAAACCGAGTCCGAGCAAATTTCTTGGTTTCCAAAAATAAATAATGCCCCCATTGATGTATTTTAAATCGTATATAGTAAATTAATTTCAGATATGATATTTTAAGCTCTAAAAATATGAAATTGCAGAAAAGTATGAAAAAAGTTTGCTATTAGTGGATTTAATTTTTCTAAATCGAGCGTTTTTAAAACGAATCGATTTACAGAACAGGCAGGTATAAAACAATAAAACAAATAAATTTATTTATTGAAAAATTCTTGATGCATATATATTGTAACATTTAAATTTTGTTATTTTCTTTTTTATTTTACAATAAAAAATATTTCTAATCACTAATTTGCTTAACATATATTGTTATATTGTCAACACTGTTTTTGTTTTGTAGCCAACAAAAATAGAAATTAGTTTAATTTGACTACACGACCGAAGTAGCATGGACAACAACCTGCAGTCGTGTAGCCGTGCAGTCGTGAAAATAATCATTTTCATACACACACATGTATTCTATTTTTGACAGGTTGTAGTTGGTAGCCTGCTGTAGCGAATGTGTTTAATGCATAAGGTGTTTTAGTTATCGTTATCTACATTGTCCTTTGACATTCTCGAATAATCTTGGATGTTCTCGGTACTGTTTCCAGAAAGTTATATTTTGCGCTATTTTAAATTCAAACGGCTATTTCAAAAGTGCTGCCAATCTTTTGTACTGACAATAAAAAAAATTGTCAGCACAAAGTATATTGTTAGCTCACACGGCTGTATCAAAGTTGTTAGAAAAACCCTCAATTTATTGGCAGACAGTTGTCCGTAATAATAGGTTTTCAAATTTTATCTAATTACACGCAAAAAATATAAGAGGAATTATTTACTTAGGCGGCATAGTTACTTTCTTTTTATATGAAATAAAAAAACAAAGCGTTATTCACTATGCCGTTAGGTAATTTGAACAATACAATTTACCTAAAGCCGTGTTAGTTTAACTACTTGAATTAGGTAAATATTTTCGAAAAATTTCGTGTCGAATTTTTCAACAGTTTGTTGTCAAATGAAAATATTAATTGAAAAAGGTAAATATAAAAATATTATTATATAAAAATTTCAATTTTATTTTTCAGAAAGCAACAATATGCCTACTTCTAGCAACTCAATATGGAAAGTAACCTGAACTTGGTACAAATAGCTAACATGCTTTCTATCAATTGATATACCATGGAACACGTTTGATTCCTTGCGATTTTTTTCCCCAGCTGAAACACACAATTCCTTTGGTAGTTGCTTACATCGCAGTATATTGTAGGCTAACTTTTTGTTAAAAGCAAAGCTTTAGTGGCTGATAAAACTGCTGAACAGACTAAATCTGAGTTGCTGAAATGTGACCATTATCGATCAATGGAGTGTTGAATTGGGCAAAAAATTGGCAAAGGTATTAAGCCTGAAAGTTATAACAAGTCATTATGCCTCTACCAGTTGTCGTAACTAAAAATTGGGGCCAAAGCCCTAACTAGTTCTCCAGCTTCTACAAGAACTCACTTCTTAATATCACACAATTAAGAAGACTCACATGCACGAAAACAATTTCCTTATTATGTGTGTTTCTTTACTCTACTTTGGGATCCCGCGGGATCCCAATTTGCATGAAAAGCGTTCCCGTACTTGAAATTTATGTGAATGAGAGCGGTTCTAAGAGAGCAATATTCTTCTTCTTCTTGCACGAAGTAGCACAGACTTTTGCTTCGTGCAAATTGTCAAATAGCTGACAATCTGAAAGATTAAAACAAAAGAAAAAGTTGAATTAATAAGCAAACGTTTTTACAAAGTGGTGAGTTATATTAAAATATTGATATTTCTTTAAAAAAATTTATAAAACGGCTTCGCTGAAGAATGATTTCCTGCAAAGCTGGCCTTCGGCCGGGCTCAACTATTTTGCCCACCATGGCATTCCCCAAAACAAAGGTTCTTACTAAAGATTTGCTGCATAGCTTTTAATTGATTCGAATATTGACCTGTTAAATTCATAAATGTGTTGCATAATCACAGATTTTTTATTTAATTTTTTCTTCTTATTTTTCAATTTTCTATCACATAGGCTAATTTTTATTTTGTTTGGTGCAACTTCACTAAAGTACATTTAAGCCAAGACTTTAATTGTTTGCTTTAAGAGTGGCGATAGCTTTCAATGTTTAATTTGAAATGTCGTGACACATTGGCATTTTATTTCATGGTAGAAATTTGTTTTTTTGCCGTTCCCGTACTTTTGTGAATTTTTTAAATTTTATGAGAGTAATTTGTCTTTACACAGAAAAAAGTAAAAACAAGATTCAATTCAGAAAAACAAGATTCAATTCAGAAAAACGAAGATCCAATTAAGAAATTAATTAGTTTTCAACCAATCACGGAAATTGTAGTATAAACTCAACAGAATTAATTGAAATTTTGTCGATTTTTTCAATTCAAAAAATATTATATCAATTAAAAAATTAATTCAGATGTAAAAAATAATCAATTAATTGTCATAAAATAATGTCGCATACTCAGAAAAATTATACAATTCTAACACTTGCAAACTAATATTTACACACAATTGACATGTAGAAATTTGTCTTTTTTTTGTAACTTGATTTAAAATCTAATTGATAGCATTGTTTTAAAAGAAAATAAAACCAACTGAAATAAACGTTGATTCAATTAAAATATTAATTGAAAATAAAAATGCTTCTGAGTAAACAGTTAATTAGAAAATTTTGTGTACTCTCATTAGCACGACCTTTACCAGATTTGCCAAAACGGCGGTTTTCCCGCTAGATCTGGTGGGAAGTGTGTGATCAAAGGCGGGATGCGAAAAAACCCGCTAAGGCCGAGGCCACACAATGAGCGGCAAAGCGGCGTGCGGTAAACAGTAAAAGTGGCAAAAATTGCATAGCGTTTTTCAAAATATTAATGCCATTCATTGGAAAATGCAGCAAGTGCGGAAAATGATTAAAATTGAGGAGAAATCAAAAACTTTATGCTTGTTGTTGAATATATAAAATTAAAATCCTATGCCAATATTACATTCAATAATAAATCAGTGTTTGAAAAACTAGACTCCAAGTAGCTGTAGCACAGAAAAAACACTAAATAGTCTAGCCTAAAAATGTTAAAAACTTGTAGCCGTTCATTTACTATTACTACCACAACCGTCACATTTTGGTAGCAGCAGTTGTAGTAGTTGCGCAAAAATAAAAAATTGGAGTAGCCTAGTAAATTGCTCTCGCTACCTTAAAATTTTAAAAGCAGTAAAAATAGTTGTATTTTTAAAACTGTACCTACTTTAGTCGTTATAAAAGGAGAAGTTTAATAACATTGAGGTAGCTTTAGAACAACATTCAAGTAGCATGTTAATAACATTGAAGTAGCCATAAAATAACATTTTGGTAGCAGCAGAAGTAATCAAACATTAAAATTTGCAGCAAATTAGATATAAATGAACCATCTATATATACACCATTCAAACAACAACATGACACAACCCAGCAAAAACTACTGCTTCGGCCGAAGCAGGCTTAGAAGCGAGAGAAGATAGTTTTGTTGTTTCTACTGCTTCGAAAAGCGCTTCGAACATGCATGATTTTTGTTCGCGATGTCCCACTTTGGAGCTCTTGTTTTTGATATAAAACAGCGCTTCTTTCGAAGCATCGAAAATGCTCTAAAACAGTGAAGTCAGATTCATAGGACAATTGTGGTAGCCATACTCACACACAGGGTTGTCAGACATGGCGATTCTTATGGCTATTTTTTATAACAAAATTGAACTTAAAAATTTTATAATTCAGGAAAATTACTTTCTTTAGAGTATTTTCAAAAATAAATTCCTCCAAAACTCGTCTGCAGAAAATAAAAAGAATGTGATTTTGATGGTTTTTCTTATATTAGTTATAGTCATTAATGATTTTTGAATTTGAGTTAGAAAAATATTGGCGACTTTCTGCAAAATTTTTTTACTATCATTTATAATACAAAAAGTATTATATAAAAAAAAATTATTATCAAAAATATATTAAGAAAAGCTACATAAAATTGATTTTGGCGGCTTTTGTCGATTTTTAAAACCAATTTGGCGAAATAGGTCGGAAAAAATCTGACAACCCTGCTCACACACATTCTTACTATTTTTCCTTTAGTCGTCAATGAGACAGCGACGACAGCACATGCATGGCGGGCTGTATTACATTTTTTTTATAATTTTTTATTAGTCCACTGAAAAAAAAGATTTTTATGTTGATAAATGCTTTTAGCAATATTCAATGTGTTTTATGTTACAAAACATTAGAGTAAACAAATGAGTATTTATTAAAACGGCTTTTAATTCTTTTCATAATGAATTTAATGGAAAAGAAAGGGACATGCTTTTTAATGAAAAATAATATATTTTTAGAAATACTAAGAGCTTGATTGTTTGATGTGGAAAAAAGTTCAACGCAAATATTAAATTCCAGTGACTGTAACGGTTATAAGTTTTATTTTAAAAATTACCTTTTGGTCATTATTTCTTGAGTTTTAATTTTCGCTTAGAAAATAAAAGCTTTTTCTGAGTTTTATTTATTCCTCAGAAAATAAGTTATTTCTTGTTTTATTTATTCCTCAGCAAATAAAAATAATTTTTTGAGTTTTATTTTTTGCTTAGAAAATAACAGTTACTTTTTGAATTTTATTTTATTTTTTGCTTAAAAAAAGTAATTTTTGAACTGAATAAAATTTAAAAAAAAGTAGTTTAATTTAAAAAATAAGTGTTTTTGTAAAAATAAATACACAAGAGTTTTTGCAAAAACTCTTATTTGTTAAATTAAATTAATTTTTTATATTTTGTTCAGTTTAAAAATTACTTTTTTTAAGCAAAAAAAGAAATTCAAAAAGCATGTTCTTTTCTAAACAAAAATTTAAACTCAAAAACAACTGTTTAATTAAAAAATGAAACTCAGGAAGTAATTTTTATTTCCTTAGTAAAAAATAATTTTTATTTCGTCAGGAATAAATAATACTGGAAAAAATAATATTATTTTCTGAGGAATAAATAAAACTAAAGAAATAAATTGTACTTACTGAGGAATAAATAAAACTCAGAAAATAGTCGGTAAAGTTAAGTTTTTTAATAAAACTTAATCAAATAAAAATTAATGCATCTAAAGGTAGTCCATACAATAAGAACTGTTTTGGTTTATTCTTATGCACGTAGCACTTCTCTTTCAGCTTGATTTTTTTGGTTAAAATTTTAAAAATAATTGTTATTTTCGGTCCCTGCTAAATTCTTATTTACTGCCCCCTTATTCTGTAACTCGCTAAAGCTAAATCGCCATCGCTAAAAATCTATAAAGTCGATTTATCGATTTTTGGCTACGAATGCAAGTTTGCATATTTTTTTTTGGAAAAATTAAACTATTTTGTTCACTGCAAATACAAACAAATACAACATTCGGTAACTGTTTGCTCGTAAAATTATTAAAATTGCCCATACATTTTGTTGTCAAAATATTTTTAGATACCTTTTGCAGCAACAAAATATAAGGAAAAATCTACTAATTCAACGAATAAACTGTTACCAAATGTATCGTGAACTCCCGTATTATGAAAATAAATAAAGTTATAATGAGACCTGAGTTAACTTCAAACATACATACATGTGTTAAAAAATTTATATTTTTAATTTTAACAAGTTTTATGCTTCTTCTGTAAAACTTTTAAAATGTTAGATAGGCTTTCTGCATGTTCTGTGACGATATATAAATTGTTATTGAAACATATCATGCCTTACTTTTTGTAGTTGTTTGGATCAATTAATATATAATTTTCAAACGTTTTTAATATAAAAGTTTATTGAAGTGCATTCATCAACTTTGAAAGATGATTTTCAATTGTGAATAAAATCGACATTTACTTTCGATTTTAATTGTTTATGGCTTATTGTGTTCCTAATATACCTTTAAAGCTTCCCTATTCATTTGTTCATGACTTTTTAAATGAAAAAAAATTTTTTTTGGTCGAGTGGTCTAAGCGGAAGAGAACTCTGAAGAGATTAGCAGGAGCTATCGAAACTTGTCAGTTCAACCCTCCGTGCAGTCAAATTTTTCTTTGTCTACATGCTTCACATTTATCTATAAAAATATAATTTAATTAAAAAATTAAATTAAAGCCGAGCTCAAGGCATTATAATTAAATTTCTTTGGATATAAACCCATATACATACATACAGTTCGACTAAAACTCATAACTTAATTGAAAAAAAAATTCTCTATGCATGAAAAACGCAGTTTTCGCCGCTAATTTCTGAATAACTCCCAAGCAGATGGAAATTAAAAAGAATTAGATATAAATGACTTAAATGTAATTTTATTCTGCATTTTTTATTTATTGAAATTGGGTAAACCATTCTCAAGTTAGGGTAAACTATACTGATGTACATATTGAAAATCTTAGTCATGCCCATTAAAAAATCTGTACGTGATAGGAAAAAACTGAAAACGGATTTATGCATTAAAGTTTGTATATACCACATATTTTTATTTAAAAGATGAAAAATGTTTTTTTGTATACCAGTGCATGTAGTTGTGTTTTTCGAGTTTTTTTTTCGCGGTGGAAGTGGTTTTGTCGCATTTTTATATGTTATTACAGTCATGGCGATATTTTATATACTTCTCTGATCGCTGCCGGTTTTCAAACCTTTTCACGAATTTTTTACAAGTATTGCTATAAACACATTTGCCACAGCAGGCTACACGGCTACACGACTACAAATGCTGTTGGCAGCAATCGTCATCGTGTAGTCAGCCACTTAATTATTTTGAACACGGCAGCTACATCGTAACCAGCTGACATTTTGTTGTTGCAGTATATATTTCAGTGGTGCCACTTTCAAAAGTTTTACTTGTATAAAAAATCGCTTATTAAAAATGTTTTTACATCTCGCAAAATGTAAAAATAAGTCAATTTATTTCTTTAAAACCTATTGATTGTTGTGGCACTTTTAATACTCCTAGAATATAGAACGGTTATAACGATATGGCTATCACTTCAAACTGCTCTAAAATACCTTTCTATTAGTATAAAAATTTTTTAAAACAATTAACCCATTCCGAGTGAAATGTAATTTAAAAATTTTTTTATCTGACTTTTCACGCAGAAACTCCGTTATCTTAAAACCTGGTCGATACAACGGTACATATGCATGTGTATAGTTTTATAGAGAACTTGCGATGCTTTTATTTGGTGTATACCTGAAAGCTGTCACCTATGAAATACGTAAGTTATAGTACTTTAAGAGGTAAATGAATTAGTTTAATTACGAAATCTCATTTTCAAAGTGCCATAACTTACGAATTTCATCGATGATAGCTTTCAAGTATACATCAAATGAAAGCTTGAAATATTCTCTATTAAACTAAATACATGTTTAAGTACCATAGCAACGGCCATTTTTTAAGATAACGGTGGTTTTACGTCAGAAGTCATATAAAAAATGATTTAAATTCCATTTTGCTCGCAATGGGTTAATGGATTTCAAAATTGTATATACCAGTACAAAGGTATTTTAGAGCATTTTGAAATGATAAATATTACTAAGTTTACACGAGGACTATTCGCAAATAAGTTAATTCATTGTTTATATGGCATAGCAAAATACAAAAACTTGGTAGCACTTCTATAGAAAACTTTTGTATTAAAAAAAAAAGTTGAAATGTATAAAAGAACAATTAATTATTTGTTTTAATTGTCATAATTTTCTTCTATTAATGTTTTTCTATTTATTGTTTTTTATTAACAAAGCGTGGCAGCACCAAACATTTCATTTGCAAATAGTGCGTTAATCGTGAATAGTTTTCGTGAGTTAATAAGTCGCAATAAAACAATTATATGGCAACAATTTACAGTTTTATTTGCAAATAACCCATGCGTATAAACGTAGTATATATCGTTTATATCCGTTCTCTATTGTAGGACTTATGATCAATAATATATTAAAGTTTTGAACCCCATAACTCCGGAATCAAGAGAGCGCCGAAAAAAATTACACTAAAAGTTTTAGGTTAAAAAGGGCTATTACCCTGTGATTTTTTTAATTTTCAATAATGTTGGTATTTCTGACTTAAGTCAATATTCTATATAACAACAAAACAAATAAATTTATTTATTTAAAAATTCTTGATGCATATATATTATAACATTTAAATTTTTTAATTTTCTTTTTTATTTTACAATAAAAAATATTTTTAATCACTAATTTGCTTTACATATTTTGATATATTGTTAACACTGTTTTTGTTTTGTAGCCAACAAAAATAGAAATTAGTTTAATTTGACTACACCACAGAAGTAGCATGGACAACAACCTGCAGTCGTGTAGCCGTGTAGTCGTGAAAATATTCATTTTCATATACACACATGTATTCTATTTTTGACAGGTTGTAGTCGGTAGCCTGCTGTGGCGAATGTGTTTAATGCATATCTTTTTAATATTGAATGCCAAAAAAGCAGTAGCTAACTCTTCCATCTAGAATATGACATAAAGGAAATCAGATAATCTTAAAAACGCGTTTTTGTTTTAGTTTGCTGTAAAAGTCACATTGTTCAGCTTTGGAATAAAAGTTTGTGATGATTTTTTATATCGAAATATGATTATTATTCCGCCAAATGATGATTTTCTTCGAAAAGCTTCTGGCAACGCTGCGTGCGACAATTCTTTAGAACCTATATTGTTGAAAGCTACAATACTACTGATTCATGCTAGGAACACAACTGGGACGAACGACGAATTTTCGTCCACGAATATTCGTCGCCAAAAATAAAACATGTTTGTTTATATGAAAATACACACAATAACGGCGTCGGACGAAATGCGTCATACGCGGCGAACTCTGAATAGATTTATTTCCATTGTTTACGCCGGCGAACGACGAACAAATCAGTACCTAGTGACCATGTTTGGTTTTAGTTTTCAAGTGTTTTAGTAAATAAAGTTACTTTTTATTTTAATTATTATTTTATTTTTATTTTATAGAATTTAAATAAATATCGATAATAATTAACTATAATAATTTGTGTTAGTTGTGTTTTTGTTAATGTTAAATTTTTCAAGTATGTATTATTTCTTTAATATGGTCACACTTTGCACACACAGTAAACAACTTTCTCCATTATAACAGCTGTTACGTTTTTGTCGCTATTGTGTTTAATACGACGAATTTACATAGCAAATTTTTATCGACGAATTCGTCGTGTTGGACGAAATTCGTCGTTCGTCCCAGTTATGTTCCTAGCATCAGTAGTACTGACAGCGTTGTCAACTTTTAAATTTCAAAAAGCACTGAATCAAGGAAAAAAAACGCGCATTTTTTGAAAAAAAAACGCACTAGATTTGAAAATTTTAATTTTATATAAAAATAATATGTATTTGATCATTTCATAAAGTAAAATACATAATTGTTGATGTATTAAAGGACATATCGCACATGCACTGCGAAAGTGCTACAACTCAAATATACTGATTTTCCAGAAAACGAGTTTTAGTTTTAAATTTACTCACACCTTTATCGTAAAAAAGAAATGTATTTTCTCCTCAAGAGTTTAAGGTACTTTTAAACACTATGTATTTTACAGTGTGCTTGTAAAGTTTCCCACTGCAAAATGCATACATGGTGTGTAAAAGCAAAGAAAATTTGCTTCTGTAAATGTCAGAGTGCTTTTACAGTGTAAACATTTTCAATTAGAGCGTGTTCTATTTTAAACTGACAAAGCACCTGACATCAGCTGTTTTGCAAGTCAATTGTTTGTGGCACCAAGAACATAGTGTTTATGATTCGGCAAATATATATTAAAATCTATATATTTATACATATTCTTTAAAAAAATAAACCTGCCTGTTCTGTAAATCGAGTCGATTTCAAAACGCTCGATTTAGAGAAATTAAATCCACCAATAGCAACATTTTTGCAGATATTTTTGCAGTTTCATATTTTTTAGAGCTTCAAATATCATATCTGAAATTAATTTAATACATATAATTTAAAATACATTAATGGGGACATTAGTTATTTTTCGAAAACGAGAAATTTACTTGGATTCGGTTTAAAAAACATGTTCGAAAATTTGTAATTAATTCAAATACAAATTGAATACAAGAACACAAAACTCTCGCGGCAAATAAAAGAAATTATCACAAAATAAGCTGTTGTAAACTATTATAGGTTATGTCAGATGGAACCAAAAACATAAGTGTGAAAGCAAAAATTATAAACCGCCTGTAAATTGCCAATTTTGACAGACATGCACAATTACAGATGGATCGTGAAGCTGACAAAGCCACTGTAAAATACATAGGCCCTTATTATGAGTTGCATTCGATATTCGATCTTCGCTGGCTATAGAACATCGAGTATCGAACGGCAAATTTGTATTATGAGCTGGCAGCACTATCGAAAACTTCGTTGTACAACGAATTTTCAATCTAACACAATTTTTCTTTCGACGGTGTAGTGTATGTAAGAAATCGTTGAAAATTTAAGTAGTTTGCAACCGTTTTTTGCTTTTGCGTGATGAAGAAGTAATTTTAAACTATTTTTGTAAATCTTGTGCAGATATAATGTCGTGAGTAGCTTTAGTATACATTTTGTATGATTTTTTTATGCAGTATGAAAAGCAATATGACGAATAATTTTGTACTATTAATCCAAAAACGCATTCTTTGAATTGTGTCACTTTTGAAGTGCATGCAATACAATATTGCTGTAATTTATGAAAATATAAAAGTCACTATATCTTTAAAACTAGAGCTAATGCGAAATTTTTATTGTAACTTCTGAATTCAACAGATGAAAATATACATTTAAAGATCTGCTATTTTGATCTCGAAGCATTTTCATTGTTGCGTAGAGTAATTAAATCAAGATACATCAGTTGGTATCTCAACATGAATTTTATGTGAAGCATGTAAGGACATTCTGTTACGTATTTTAGACTTAAATAGATTCATCAAGCTAAGAACGCGTGCCACTTCTGCGTTTGAATAAGGAAGACACAAAAGTTTGATGGCAATATTTGCTAATGACATAAACGGGCTTATATCGACTGAATATTTATGTATATTTTACTTGGACAAAACCAAATACATAAAATTGTAAATAAAATTGTTTATTCTTCCACAAGGCTGCAAAAATGTATGTTTAACAAAGGATCGCATGCATTATCAATGAATGTTACACTTGAGAACATATTTTTTAGATGAATTAACTTATTGAACTGTATTTTTGAATTTTGTGTTCAGTGCCACCGTCACAAATAAAAAGCACCAAAAATTAAACAAAAAAAGCACCGATCACTGACTTGAAAATTTTTCGCGTTGAAAAGTTGAAAAAAGCACTAAAAACGGTGCGAAAAGCGCTGAGTTGACAACGCTGAGTACTGAATATGATTTTGTTTATTTTATAGTTCGTGTTGAAGAAATATAAAATGCTGACTAATGCTAGGAACACAACTGGGACGAACGACGAATTTTCGT
Source organism: Panzeria rudis (assembly GCA_956483635.1). Taxonomy (NCBI): domain Eukaryota; kingdom Metazoa; phylum Arthropoda; class Insecta; order Diptera; family Tachinidae; genus Panzeria; species Panzeria rudis. Next base: position 41,407,272 of record OY101451.1, on the reverse strand, counting down.
CCACGAATATTCGTCGCCAAAAATAAAACATGTTTGTGTATATGAAAATATACACAATAACGGCGTCGGACGAAATTCGTCATACGCGGCGAACTCTGAATAGATTTGTTTCTATTTCTTACGCCGGCGAACGACGAACAAATCAGTACCAAGTGACCATGTTTGGTTTTAGTTTTCAAGTGTTTTAGTAAATAAAGTTACTTTTTACTTTAATTATTGTTTTATTTTTATTTTATAGCATTTTAAATAAATATAGATAATAATTAACTATAATAATTGGTGTTAGTTGTGTTTTTGTTAATGTTAAATTTTTCAAGTATGTATTATTTTTTTAATATGGTCACACTTTGCACACACAGAAACAACTTTCTCCATTATAACAGCTGTTACGTTTTCGTCGCTATTGTGTTTCATACGACGAATTTACATAGCGAATTTTTATCGACGAATTCGTCGTGTTGGACGCAATATTAAAAAATTAAGTAAAGTGCGACTTTGGATCGCACACGAAGAGTTCCGTACGAATACACATATGTATATCGCTTTTCGTTTTTGACCCTTTTTGTTAAATTTTATTAATTATTTTCGTTGTTTTATGCGATTTTTTTGGTTTTGGCGCTTTTTTAATTTTCATAATTTTTTCGTTTTTTCTGGCGATATTTTGTTTTTTTGCAATTTTTTTGTTTTTTGCCGATTTGTTTAGTTTTGGTGATTTTTTGGTTTTAAAGTTTTTTTAACGTTTTTTTTCGCTTTTTGACGATATTTTTAGTTGTAGCGATTTATTTTAGTTTTGGCGCTTTTTCACTTTTGGCGCTTTTTTCGGTTTTGGGGACTTTTTTTCGGTTTTGGTGATTTTTTTTGGTTATGACACTTTTTTCGTTCTGGCGATTTTTTTTGCATTTTTTAAAATTTTTTTTTTTGAAATTTTTTTTTGTTTTGGCGTTTTTTTTTGGTTTTTGCGTTTGTTTTGTTTTAACGTTTTTTCGCTTTTCGTACATGATATTTTTGTACATGATATTTTTAGTTTTAGCGATTTATTTTAGTTTTGGCGCTTGTTAAGTTTTGGCGCTTTTTTCACTTTTGGGGATTTTTTCGGTTTTTTGTGATTTTTTCAGTTTTAGGGACTTTTTTGTTTTGTAGATTTGTTTTTTTCCTGGCGTTTTTTTTATTTTTGGCGTTTTTTTTTTGGTTTTGTCGCTTTTTTTCGTTTTTGTGATTTGTTTTCCATTTTTGGCGATTTTTTCGTTTTTTGATGATATTTTTAGTTCTAGCGATTTTTTATGTTGTAGTGCTTTTTTCCGTTTTGACGAATTTTTCGATTTTTGACGTTTTTTTGCGATCTTTTTAGTTTTGGTGATATTTTTTGCGTTTTAGCGACTTTTTTTAATTCTGGTGCTTTTTTCCTTTAAGCGCTTTTTCATTTTGGCGATTTTTCGTTTTGATATTTTTTAATTTTGGAATTTTTTAGTTTTAGCGTTTTCGAAAATTTCAAGAGTTTACCTTTTACGGTTTCCAAGATACAGCATATTGTCTAAATTACATAGTAAAATTACATTAACTGATAGAAAACCCTTTAATTTTTATTGTTTTAAATATCAGTGTTAATTGGTGTAGTCTATTCTACACTCATAGGAAAATGTATCATCGCATTGATGACGCCCTATCATCAGAGTTCTGACGTCAATGCTATGACAAATGTCATCAATACAACGAAAACTGACATCGATTTGATGACAAACGTCATTATAGAATTTTGTTATAGTTTAAGTGTCATCAATGCTATGATTGGAATGACATCAATACGATGTCACTTATTATATATTATTAAATTGTAAAATATGTATAAGAACTAGGGATGTAACGAATACCGATACCGATACCGATATATCGGCGATACTTCAGATTTTCCGATACATCGGTATCGGCGATATTTTACTGTCGATACGACGATACTTTTAAAATTTTTTTCAGAGTTTTATTTAAAAAATAATTATTTTTGTTCAATTTTACCATAAATTAAATTCACTTCGTTATTTTTTAAATCTTATTAATATCAATTTTAAAAACTAATAATATTTTATGCTGTTATTTTGTAAAAAAAATATTTATTTTTTGTTAATTTTACCATGAACTCAAATTCAAGTCGTTGTTTTTTAAATCTTATTCCAGCAAAAACAGAAGTCATGAAAATGTAAAATTCGCGATCCGGAAGTATTTGGATAATTTCTAATTAGTTTTACATATCCTTGCCATTGCAAGAAGTTCTGTTTTTCGATTACCAATCACCGAATCGGAAGCGATGCTAGGACAAATTTCTTTTTCGGTGTTCTATAATGATTTTTCCTCAAGGAAAAAGGATACAAATTACCCATTTTCACAATTTTTTATGCAAATTTAAACTCAAAACTTTATTTTCATGTAAATTTAGGTGAATAAATATAAACTTAGAAGACTTTTAATAATTAAGCTATTAAGTTATTTAGAAGAATATTAGTTGATAAATGTCCTTTAAAAAATCGATTTTTTAAAAAGCATGGCGAGTATTTTTTTAAATTATAAAGGAATTAAAAATGTTTTCTTGCTTTTCTACTAATTATCTGCATATTTTTAATATAGATTTTTTGGAAGCAAAGAAAATGTAGCTCCTTAAAAATTACTTCCAATTTTTTATACTGGGTTAAAATCAATTTGAAATATTCTCTCTTACAATGTAATTTTGTATAATAAAAAAAATTGCACTTGAGTTTTGTTTATCTAAATATGTTGATCGAAACTCAATTTCAATATTCGTATCGGTATCGGTATCGGCGATATTTATTTTTAAATATCGGTATCGGTATCGGATCGGCAAAACGGCGTATCGTTACATCCCTAATAAGAACTACAGACTACAGCAATTAAGACTAACTTTGAAAATTTAAAGTGGCTATATAGAAGTGTCTGTATATTACATTACTATTTCAATATGTTTCGTTGCTCGCTTTAGATCACCCTTTAATTTTTAGCTGTCATATATTCGTTGTTGTAGCGGCAAATATTCTGTTAAATTTCAGGTGAAAATTTCAGGACCGTAGCTCTTATGGTTCCCGAGAAAACAGCCTCTGACAGACAGACGGACAGCGTAGCGAAAACAATAGGGTGCTTTACACTTTTGGTGTACGGAACCCTAAAAAGCACTACAACATAAAAAAATCGCTAAAACTAAATATATCATAAAAAACAAAAAAAATCCCAAAAACTAAAATAAATTGCTAAAACTAAAAATATCGCCAAAAAGCAACAAAATTGCAAAAAACAAAAAATCGCAAAAAAAAGAAATCGCCAGAACGAAAAAAAAGTGTCATGACAAAAAAAATCGCTAGAACTAAAAAATCACTCAAACCGAATAAAATCCCCAAAACATATTTCCGGTTCCGGTTTTGACCGGAAGTTGGGTCGGTAGTGCAGTTCACACTTCCGGTTTAGGCACTGGACCGGAAATCGGGTCGGTGGTGAAGTTCATATTTCCGGTTCCGGTCTGGACCGGAAGTTGGGTCGGTAGTGTGGTTCATATTCCCGGTTCCGGTCCGGTAGTGACCCGTCTAGGGACATCATATTTGTATGGGATCAAGAATAAAAACGTAAAGAAGAACGATATAATGCTACAAATCCAAATGTCTTAAAATTACGTCACTACGAAAGATGTATGTATGTATTTTGCAGCACTGAATAAACTCAAACTAACCACTATGCGCAATGCGCAGCGCTAAGCGCTTGACAAACAAAAAATAAATAAATGTGCTGCGCTAACCTATTGCTCCTTTTTTTCGCTCCGCTCCTTGCGCTTGTGCGTTTTATTAATACGCTTGTAAGAAATGCGCAATGCGTAATGAGCAAAAGTAGTGCGCAAAGCCGTTGCTGTCAAATGTTCAATGCGCAGTACAATGCTCCATACAAAAAGTTAGCGGATTGATTTGGCGGTGTTTTTTTTTTAGCAATTAGCGCTTTTTGGCTGTTTTTAGAGTGCTATCTGGCGGTATTTGCGTTAATAGTTTTTTGGCAACATTGACATTTACCCGCAAAGTAAAGAAACAGAGCTAGTTTCTCTAGCTTCCAGCAGTGGAGAGTGCTAAAAAATATATATAAAAAAAAATAAAAATTAAGGCCCCTATTACCGTTTACAACACGCAAATCTTGTGTTGTCTCGGCTACAACACAACATAAGTTGTTTTTCGATTATGATTTACAACATCTAGCCGTTGTGTATGTTATTAACGGTTTGCAAAGAAAAATCTATATACATATTTACAATTTGTATCCATTTTTCTTTTTTTCTTTCTTCGATTAACAGTCGATTAACCGAGGTAACAAATATTTTCGTATTTTGTAGTATTATAACGTATTTTTTGTGTGTTTAATTATTTGTTTCGTCTCATATACAAAATGTATGTGTTTAGAAATTACTTTTCATACAAACAAATAAGTGTGTTCAGTGATTTTAACTTAAGTAAAACATTAAAATCTTTGAACATGCCTATAAAAAAATTTAGTAGAGACTCTGCTACTCTAATTGAACTTGAGGGAATTATGTATTAAGTTTTTGTTTAATAGTTTTATAAAATCTAATAATTCTGTTGCCAACGATTTAATTAAAAATCTAAGGATTAGATTTAATGAGAGACGAATTCAATTATTTTATACCTCCACTCAGGAATATTTCCTTCTAGCAACAGTGTTTTAAAATACAGTACAAAAACGGAAATTAAGGAATTCTGAAATAAACTTTTTTTCGCTAAGCTCTGCCAGCATAAATTAGATGATGATCTTACAACAGAAGAAACTATCGATAGTAATACAAGAAATGTTTTAACAGAATTAGCCGAAACAATTAGAAGTGTTAAGAATTTGAAAAAAAAATTAAAACAGGACTCTAATGGGATAATGGAAAATTTTATAAGTTTAGAGAAATCCAGGAAAAGGAATGAGAAACTAGATATTTTGTATTATGGATTGCTTTCGATTTTTTCAACATCTATGATAAATGAAAGAATTTTTTCAAGCCAAGCTTTATCAACCTAAAGAATTATTTTTATAAAAGATTGTTTTAGAAGATCTCCTTAAACTATTGAAATAAGTGATATAATGATCTCACAAACTTTTTAATTTTTTAATGAATACATATTTATGATTTTTTTTTGCTTGATTAAGTTCAATAATTGTTATTTTTTTTACTAATAAATTCAAAATAAAAGATAATTTATACAATTTTATTTGCTAAAATTACTTGATTTATGAAAAAACTACCTTAATCGGTTAACTGGTTAATACCGCAATTAACCGACTATTAACCGATTAAGCCAAAACCGCGATTAATTAATCGAGCGATTAACCGATTAAAGCAGAAACCCGATTAAATGAATACCCTAATCGGACCTCAACCCTAGTGAGCAAGCTCTCAATTACTGGCAATCTAACCTCAATAATTTGATTTTTATTGTTTATAAAAATATATATACATATGTATGTGTATATATATTTTTTTAGATCTGTTAGCTTGGCATATTTTATAAAGTTTCTTTTATTGTCCACGTATAATGATGTAATTAAATTTAATTTCAAAATGATTAAATTCAGTGAATATTTTCATGCAGATACAGTGAGTGCTCAGTTTATGTTAACTTTTTTTTAATAAAAGATACTTTGTGATTAGGCTTGCCCGACGGGCTTGAATGAGCTTGATTGTCAAGATATTTTAGTTGTTGTCAAGTTACAAGCTCAAATATAATTTGTCAAGCTGAAATGATATTTTTGATTTAATAATTCTTATACATAGCTAAAAAGAAATAACTTTGTGTTTAGGATCATTATCCGTTATTCAGATTGTTGATGAGCTTTCTTCCTTACTAAAGCCACTTTCAGCCACAGAAAAAAGTTTTGGAGCACCTAAGGATGAGTTAGCTTTTAGTTTTCTTACAAGAAAACGTTCTTCTGCATCAAAAAATATTGTTTTGTTTGCCTGTTTGTGTTTGTCTTCCAAATTTTTATGTCAAGTTCTCTTTTGAAAATCAAGCTGATTTTAATGAAATGTCAAGCTAGTGTACCACTTGAATCTAGCAACCATATTTGTGATATTAATAAAAACGAATGGAACAAATACTTAAACAGCAAATTAAATTATATCTAATTATAGATTTTAAACACCAACTTTACATTAAGCCATTATGAGCCGCACAAAAATAGTATATCTAATATTGCCTGGTCTTAAATGGCTTAAGGGATATACAGGACAAGATGCAATATCGGATTTAATAGCTGGTATAACAGTAGGTTTAACCGTCCTACCTCAGGGCTTAGCATATGCCACATTAGCAGGCTTGGAGCCACAAGTAAGTGGTTATGAGTAAAATACATTTAGCTAAAAAATCATAATTATGTACTTATCTTTTTAGTATGGCTTATATTCAGCATTTATGGGCGGAATTGTTTATGCATTCTTGGGTAGCTGTCGCCAAGTGACAATTGGTCCCACCGCTTTATTGGCTTTAATGACAAGCCGTCATACAAATTTTGGTTTTAGTTCGGGCCCTGCATATGCCATAATGTTATGTTTTATATCGGGAATTGTTGAATTATTAATGGCTTCGTTAAGATTGGGTAAGTAATTTTTCGTAGACTATAAAGTACCAAAAACATTGGCGAACTTGAGTGACAGTCAAAAATTCATCAGTTTTGAAGGATACTTTTGACTGTCTAGACTATCGATCATGTTTGACACTCAAACCGTCAATCAAGAAAAAAATTTGACACACAAACATAGAAAATAACAATTGGATGCGCTTTATTGATAACAAAAATTTTTTATGACTTTTTTAACTCAATTATTTAATTTTTTATTATGTAACAATTCCTCGCACGATTTTGTCTTAACATATCACACAGCCAACGTTGCATTTCATAAAAATATTTGAATTATTTAAAAAAATTATTATCCGTGTCCATGTTGTGAAGTTTATGCTACAAACAATAACTCTTGACTGACACTATTTGGTTCACACTATCAGTCAAAAACCAATATGGCCGCTGACTGTCACTCAACCGCAAAAACTTTTGTGGTTGACTGTTGACTGCCGAAATTTATGTTCACACTATCGATCAAGCCAAAACTTGAGCAAAACTGTCACTCAAGTTCGCCAATGTGTATGCTACTTAAGAAACATTCGTTCTAGGGTATTCACTCGAATAATATTTCCTCGATTAATCAAAAAATTTAAGTCAAATAATGTTCGATGAAACAAAAAGATTCAATTTGGAATATTACTTTATGCATCTAGAAAAAACAAATAATTGATCGGATGAATTGGAAATGATTTTAATTCACTTTTCTCAAATTCTCTAGGATGTACTATGTACTAGTGAAAGATCATTCTTAGTAATGTAAGAAATGTTCGATCGAAAATAATATTTATGAAATAAAGAAAAATCATGATATTTTTGAACTAAATGTATTGATTTTTATCGATTATTTAATGAATTATTCTGTTCTGTTCGCCATGCAAAATAAAAATGTTCGGAATTTTAAAAGCTTTGCTACTACAATTTAATATTTATAACAAAAATGCGTATGATTATTTTTTTCGCATTGAATATTTCCTGACGCTAAATTTTCTCAAAACGAAACATTTGAATAGTGAAAAAAACTGTTTGAATTGATAAGTTTATGATCTAATTTATGTAGAATTATTTTTTTTGCTTTCATTATTAACATATATAAAACGCAAACAAATTTAATTTGGTTTATTTTTGTTCACAAAAATGTGCTAAAAACCGAGTAAATTCAAAAAATTTTCGATTAATTCGAATAATATTTAGCAGTAAAGCTTACACGAATAACTCAAACGAAATGGAGTGTTACTCGATTGTTCGATTAATTTAAAAACCTCAATTTCGATTAATTGATTAATCGAACAATGGAAAAGTCGAGTAAAATGAATACCCTAATTCGTACATATTACGAAATAAATTTTCAATTAGAATTTTGAGTTGATTCAATAATAAATGATTTTTTCATTAAAATTTTGCCCAACATTTTTCATTCAGGCTGAGAACTTTGTCAGAACCAAAGCGAATTTCTATACAGGTGAACATGTAAGCACAGCTATTAACTTTTTTTTTTAGCATTTTCATCATGGTCGTATGTCATAATACACTTTTTGCTTTGTGAATTTGACTACGTACAATGATTTTACAAAGACAAAATGCTTGTGTACATGTTGTACTTGTTTTATTAGTGTGATTACCTGGTATGAATTTGCCTTGGTATGAACTAAACATACACACAGTATAATGAAATCTCTGCCGGGTTAGTTCTCAGTGGATGTCCAAGATAAAATAAAATAGCGCTTTATTTAAAACGTTATAAATTCATTAACATTTTATTTTTATATTATTCGTAAGGTACAAAATTCATTGTACTTATTAGATATATTTTCATTTAGGACACTGTAAGTTCAATATATATGCTTTCCGTTTAGGGATAAGACACAGTGACGCATTTTTAGTTTTTTATTTTGAGCCAAATTGATTATTTCAAAGGGCCAAAATATCTTTGATAGTGCCAAAAACTTTTTTTGGAATATATTTGATTACAAGCTTTTTATTTATATGGAAACAAAAATAATAATAATATAGTACAAGTGTTTTATATTTACCTAGAACAAAAACAAAAATTAACGACAAAAATTCGCATTGCTTAAAAGTATTTTTGGTTAAAGCTATGTTAAATAAATACGTATTTTATATCTAGTTGAAAAAAGTAAAATTGTAGTACCCATGTTTTTAGTCCAACCGTTGCTCAACTGTTTGTAACATTTTTTTGTGTTATAAGTTTTAAAATATCATTATCATAACAATTACTAGAATTAGATTTCATTTATATATGGATTGTATTAAAGATGACACGGTATTTACATGAAAACGATTATTTATATTGGTTTTAATCATATTTTGGGAAGAAGAAATTCTATCTACACATGCGGAGGAGTGTTCAATTGAACGAATTCCTTGAACGATTCTGTATAAATTCGTATATAAACGTTCAAGGTAGATTTATTTACTAGGTAGTCGCAGTTACTTGAAAATGTCAAATTATTAAAACACATACACAACATAACTTGTGTATTTTGATACAAAATTGACAGGCATTTATAAAAAGAAGAGCAAACAGCTGTGGAATCAAGAGTTCGGCTTGAAGTAGCTAGAGTAATTTTGAGCTGAAAGGGCCGAAATAGATTAGAAAGTACCACAGGGCCATCAAACATTTAAAAGTGTCGCAAATAGCCCAATTGTGTCACATTTTGCATCACTGATAAGACAATCAACCAGCCAGTGCCTGATAACAAGAAAAATGACACGAAAACGAGCGTCGCAGATTACCGGTAAAACGTGTTGTCAGCCTCGTGGTAGTAAATATAATGCCACTATCACTTGAAAGTGGGTCTTGAGCTTTGTTTGGATGGGTATTAGTGTATTAGTAAATACTACGCCTGGGATCCATGGCTGTAGTTACCAGTAGTCTCCCTGTGCATTACTACATTTTGGTTCGTTAACAGTCGTGTTGTATATGTGAACATTACGAAAAGAGCTCGGGCACCGGTGGCTTAGCATGATGATGTATGCTTTAGTACATTCTTGTTCTGGTTGTTTCTCTTATACTACTCTTATACATCCTCTTTAATTTAATTATTTGCATTTTAAGGTTCAATTAGTCGTACCATACCATAACAACATAGCCATAACTGTGGCCGTAGCCATAAACATACTTACTGCCTTCGATTAGTTTTGCCTTAACCATAAGCAGCTATTTTTCATCCATTTTATTAGAAAATACGGTAAAAAATAAAATCTAAGAATACACGAAGAAGCACAAGCGAAAATATAAATTTAAAAATGCAGCGAAGGTGAACAATAAAAACAAAAGAGAAAAATATACAATAAATTCGTTCTCTCAGCTTATGGTTATGGCAGAAAACCAAAATTCAATGGGTTTCTATGGTTATGGCTATGTCGTTATGGCAAGTCACATATAATCCAATACAGTGTTGTCCATAAGGTTGGTTCGAACAGCTGCTTTCTATGGTTATGTCAAAACTAATTGAACCTTTAAGCTAACATAACTGAACTGAAGAAATATTAATTAACATGATCTCATAATAGTCGATAATAATGCGATATCTAGACAATAATATTAATTATTATTTAAGAACCATAATAACATTAATCCTAATAATAATAATCTGGCAAAATGATAATAAAATGACAATTCTTTTGAACATAACATAATACAGTTTTCATAGCTTAGAAAATATTGTTTAACCAATGATTTTTATGAAACGAAGATATTAGCTTCGTTACATCTCCCTCCTGGTTTGGATTTTTCTTTTTTTTATGGAAGGGGAACTTCGATATCGGTTCTAGTTTTTGGAAGTATAATAGCCTTATTCTATAACTCAAACGTTGGCTCTGTTAACGTTAGTAACATGAAATTTTAATATTTCCTATTCCATAAAGATTTCGTTTTGAAACAGTTGTTATTTAACAGAAAAAATATATGTTATTGCAAAAATAATGTAAAATTGAACTAAAATCATGTTCTACAGCCAATATTAATACGATAGGTATTTTGTAGGTGACAAAGAAAAAATGTATGAGCCATTTTATGTTTGGAATACTTAAACAAATATAAAAACATATTCTTATAATTTTTTGAAATTTCCTTTCCCAAATAAACCAAATTATTGGTCAACAAGTGCGAACTTTGCTGCCATCAAAGTTCTTAAAGAAGATTTCCGCGGTTTTTAAATCGAAATTGCTATACAAATTTTTAGAACGATTTGATATGAAAAGCCACACAATATTGCTTTGACATGTTTATTTTATATGCCCAATTTCCGAAAAAAATTTATTAAAAAATAATAAAATTAAAAGTTCTATAAGCCACGTAAATTTAAAATATGTACTTTCTTCCATATTCCATCGGTTTTACAATTCTTTTGATTGCTTTTAAACACAACCCAAAAGAAAAAACTAAAAAATTCAAAATTTTTTATTTATATTTTAGAATGGCTCAAAAACAAGAAAATAAAATTAATTGATATGTATTGCCAGAATAAACAATTAGAAGCTTTAGAACAAATGTTTTCTGAAAAGCTATTAACAATTGAAAAAAATATGTATCTGGTAATTTTTATTTGATTTTCTAATTCACAAACCAGTCTCTTGCAGTACATAAAATGTTATTTGTCATAAGCCCTATGGAATAGCAAAATTTTATGTTAACGTTTTCGTTCTGTGAAAGAACATAACGAACGAAAAAATTAAAGAATAAGGCTATAAGTCTTTCTTCCTGGAATACAACCCAGACATCTAAGGACCGGCGTATGTGTACTTCTACTAGATAATTCTGACGTACTGCATTAAAACGTGTACGCAGACCAGGCTATATCGGTTTAATGGAAGACAAAATATTGCGAACTATTTCGTTACTTAGTTTGACGTCCTCATTTTGATCAATCCCCAATTCGTGAAAAAGATTGGCAAGTGGGTCTGCTTGGGTAATCGGTGGCGAAACTAAATCCTGTATTTCTAGTTTCGGTGATAATAACTTTCTTCTTTGGTTGAGGTGTGTCAATTGCAACAGTCTTTTTACGTTTTCTAGCTTCGAGCTCTAGGCTTTGTCTGAGTTTCAGACTACTTTGTACAAATTTGGCATAATTCATTTCGGATTAACGTTTCGGTGTAACGTTTTTCACTTTAAAATTATTATTTATCAGCCCCAATTTTATCTCTTCTGAATCCACGTATGAAACGATACCTTTTATCACTACCTGGAGGCCTTTTGCACTTTTCAGTTGGTAGGAATAAACATTTTTATTTTGTGTTTCAATGATTTTCTTCATTAACTTGAATTTTTGTCTCATCGCGCCGCGTTTTATCGGAATGACGTAAAACTCCTCTTCACCGATTAATTGTATTAGCCTTTTAATTAACTCTTTTGAGTTTTTCTCCCTTAAGTAAATTGACCTAACAGTGGTGGTTTCAGTAGAATTGAAAAGCGGTTTTAGAAGGCGTCGCGTCAGATTTACCATCTTTGGACATTTTCGCCACTGGAGGGAGGTTTTTCGATATTAGACTTCTTTTTCTTTTCTTATATATAGCTTCCATGTAACGATCAATACCCATTTGGATTTATGGTTTTTCTATAGCATTTTCTATGGGTCCACTTCCTGTCGTTTTTTCTTTTTCGGATAGTTATGGGCTCATATTGTTGGCACTTGTTCGTTGCTGTGAAGCTGAGTTAAAAAAATTATTTTTATATTACTGTCTGTCATTGACATTGATTTTGAGCATACCCGGTGGAATACTTTTGCCTCCAAGGGTACATTTTTGTTTACTGGCTTTTCACATTCTGTAGCAACAACAGTAACGTATACATTTCTGTTGTTTGTTGCTGTTGTTATTTTGGCCTACTTCCTAAATGTCCAAATGGATTGCAGTGATGCAAGGTCGTATGTGCTTTGTTGGTGTAAACAAGGTCAAGTCGCATCACTGCAATGCATTTTGTTATTTAGGAACTCGGCCTTTGTCTTGACTGGAGACACTCATATATATGAGTACTCAGCTAATATGTTTGCTGTTTGTGTGCCTACTTGTTTATAGGTTTATGATTTACTTTACATAAAGAAAAATAAAAAATTTATATATATAAAATATTACACAAAACGGTGTTTGTTAATACTTTGTTGTTGCGAGTATTTTTTTATTTTTAATATATATTTGTATACTGCTTATTTTGTTCACTGTCCGACGGCAAATTAAACAATGTGTTTACTTCAAGAGCAAGTTGCGAACTGACAAAATGAAAACGACGTCTATTGCACACGTTTGAACTAATCCTGGCCCATTATTGGGTAGTCCTTACACGCATGTATGGACTAGTCGCGGTTTTTGCAGGGTAAATGTCCCTCCTTTGTCTCACAAAAAATTAAACTTGAAAAACGGGTTTAAAGTTTTAAAAATGTTAGCAAGTAAATGGCCAGTATTAAATTTCCGTTTAGATTAAGATGGATTTCTGAAAATTGCTGTACATATAAACCCTGCAAAAATCGGGACTAGTCCGTACATGCGTGTAAGGACTACTCCATAATTGATGAGGAGTAGTCCCAAATTAGTCCAAACGTATGCAATAACATAGCGATGTTCTAGGAATGGACCACGTGGTCCAGCTTTCCATTACATCGCACTAACCCAAAAACTATTCCATGTAACATGGCGCACCTATAGGGGCTAGTTTTGAAACTACTATATGTCACTACTCCATGGAATACAAACAGAAAACTAATTTTCATTTTGTAGTCTGTGAAAATGATTTTCCTCTCTGCTTTAATAAATCTCCTTTTAGGATGCGAACTACACTGCATTTTTTATTTTTTTATAAAAAAATCTTACTTTTATTTATTTATTTTTTGCTTTTACCAAAAATTTTTTTTATTTTATTTTAATTACAAACATTCATCATAACCACAAATAAACTTTTGTGACATCAGGGCTGGAGTTGGTATTTTGTCAAGTAACATTCTTGGCAACACTACATTTCGTGCTAAAGCACGAACATTTTTTTGAACATCGTTAATAGCTGCATTACATAGGACCATGTTGTAACTAGTCCATATCAGCTAAAATGGACCACGTATACCAATAATTTTTGCAGGGAATAAGGTATTAGGGAATACCTTTTCTTTAGCCACTTAAAAATTTTGGTTTTTTGAGATATGACTATAATAAATTAGCGATATGTTTTTCAGATCATTAAAATGTACATATACATTTCGTGCATTTCCTAGATTTTACGAAATAACCGAAATATTGGGTACTCTGATTGTGAGGTTTTAATTTAGTTATGCATACTTTTAGGCGCTTTAGTGGATTTAATTTCACTGCCAGTTACTGTTGGTTTTACTTCGGCCACAGCCGTTATAATTGGAACATCTCAATTGAAGGTATGCTTCCTAAAAAAATGAATTAAACTTAACTTTATGACATAATTACGCATGTTTTCTTTCAGGGTCTTTTAGGTCTGCGTGGAGGTTCTGGTTCCGGCTTCCTTAACACAATGAAATCGGTTTTATGGAACTTGGATAAAATACAAATGGGTGATTTAGCACTCGGTGTAATTGCTATTACAGTTTTACTATTATTAAGGGTAATATTTGCAGAATTAATACATGTAATTTTCATAATAGATATTTATCATATTTGTATTGCAGAAACTAAAGGACTTTAAACTTTCCAACGGCCAGGCGTTTCTTAAAAGCTTTATTTGGATAATTGTTACTGGTCGCAATGCTTTAGTGGTTTTAATTGCCAGTACAATTGCTTATTATACTTGTGACCCTAGGCAATCGTGTCCATTTATTTTAACGGGCACTGTTAAATCTGGTTTACCCGATTTTCAAATACCCAAATTTGAAACCACTGTTATAAGCTTAAACGGTACTGAGCTTAAGCAAAATTACAGAGATATGTTGGAAGAGTTGGGTCCTTCAATGATTGTATTACCCATAATAGCCGTTCTTGGTAATGTGGCCATTTCAAAAGCTTTTGGGGGAGCTGGTCTTTCACCTACCCGCGAACTTTTAGCTCTTGCCTTGAGTAATATATTTGGTTCATTCTTTTCATCAATACCCGTAACGGGGTCATTTTCTCGCAGTGCAGTTAACCACGCTAGTGGCGTAAGGACTCCTATTGGCGGCTTTTATACTAGTGCTTTGGTGTTATTGTCTTTAGGCCTTTTGGCACCATATTTTCAATATATACCAAAAGCATCATTAAGTGCTGTCATAATATCGGCTGTTATATTTATGATTGAGTTTGAGGTGAGATTTTCGCTTCAGTTAATAAAAATTTTTATTTTCTTTAATTTTTGTTGTTTAAAGGTTATTAAACCATTGTGGCGTTGTAGTCGCCGTGAGTTATTGCCTGGTGCCATAACATTTGTGCTTAGTTTGGCTGTAGGTGTGGAAATTGGCTTGCTTTTGGGCGTGGGCACCGATGTAGCATTTCTGGTATATAGAGTAGCACGCCCAGTGCTGGCTGTTGAAAAGTTAAAGGTATTTCTGTACTTAAACTAAATTTTCTTAAACTCTAATTATCTCTTACCTTTTTCGTTTAGACTGCACATGGTATCACTTACTTGCTGATACGACCTAAACATAGTTCATTGTATTTTCCAGCTACTGAATGGGTACGTACGGGTGTATCAAAAGCTATAAATACCCATGGGTCAGCACCGGTGATATTGGACTGTTCAAATGTTGATGGTTTGTTTAATTTAATTCTTCTAAAAAATTATAGAGATTTCTTAAAAATTTTTTCTATTAGATTTTGATTTTACTGCAGCTCGCGGTATTGGCTCTCTAAATAAGGAATTGTCAAATATGCATGTGCCTTTGTTTTTACTTAAAGCTTCTAACGCAATTAATGTTATATTAAAAGAATCAACTAACAGCGTTATACCAACGTTAGGACATGCTGATGATTTGGAAACTTTATTGGAGCAAAGTATGTATGGTTTAGTCTCTTGATTTTTATCTAAGTATCACATCCTACGTTGGAACTTTTAATTACCAATTTCAATCTTCGTTATCCATTACTTATTAGAATTAAAAACTATTACCGGCCCTTTTACCAATGTACGATTAAAAGTTAACGTATACTTTAATGGCAAGTTCGCCATACAAAAGTTGTCGTTAAAGTCCACGTTAACTCTTAATCACACATTGTGAAAAGGGCCGTATGTTAATTAACTCCAAATTACTAATTTTAATTATATTTTCCGAAGACCGTAAACCCCTTTCAAGCCTGATTTAATAACTTTCATTTAAACCAATATATCTCGAAAAATTACATAGCATTAATACAGACTACAATATTAAAATAACTTGCTAAATATTTCAAGAAACTACCCAGGCGGAAATTGCCGACCGTAAAAAATATAGTACTGGCAAGACACTTTTTATAGAAAAATGAGAACTTTTTTTTATAAAGAGAAGTAACACAATCAGGCAATTAATGCTTCCTTGGGAAAACGATAGCATGGAGAAAACAGGTGGTGAAGTGGGAGAGAGATAGAATGCTTAAATTCATTTACAACCCTGCTATTGCGCGTTTTTTTGGTAGAGCAGTGTTGCAAGCCCCTCTGGTGTCAAGGCATTGATTTGCTTAAGCTGTGTAGCCATTTTATTAGTTCTTTTACTTCGCCGACGGTTCTTCTACAATACCGACGAAGGAGGGTGCTGTGAAGTGCATTAGTATATGTTAGTATTGAATGCTGCCGGTACTGCCAAAGTGATCAGTGCTATGCCTTCATCACTTTAACAGTCCAACAACAACCAACACAATAACACCCCAATGCACATGAGAAAAATGCATGATGTTGTTGGCTTGCCAGAAACTAGTGTTGAACTCAAGACCTCAGGTTTTGTAGTCAAACGCGCTAACTACCCAGCCAACAGCCCCTTCAGTCGTGTAAATTTTCAACCGGTAAAAGGGTTTTCCGTTTTAATAAAAACAATTTGGTTTAATTTTTATTATTTTTAGTTATTTCAATTTAATTTTATATGAAGCTCGCTATGTGATAGCAATCAAGGTAGATCAACACCAGGTAGTCACAAGAGAATTCGCCGTGGAGAATTTACATTTGGGCTGTCAAAAAAGTTGATACATTAACACTGCTGACAGGCCAAATGTGTAAACATTTACGTAAACAGCTGGGCTCTTGCGGCCGCCTAGTATCAATTCGCCTTGATAGCAATGGTTTCATTTTGAAATTTGATAAGAACAGACTTATAGTATGTTTTCACCGGCTTGAAAACATCTAGACCATTTTTCATTGAAATTGAAAAAATTCAAAATGAAATTGAGAAAATTCCAAATGAAGTTGAGAAATTTAATTTCAAATTTAGAAAATTCCAAATGAAATCGAGAATTTCAATTTGAAATTGAGAAAATTCCAAATGAAATTGAGAATTTCAATTTGAAATTGAGAAAATTCCAAATGAAGTTGAGAATTTCAATTTGAAATTGAGAAAGTTTCATATAAAATTGAGAAATTTTAGTTTTAAATTGAGAAAATTCCAAATGAAATTAAGAAAATTTAAAAGCAGCAAGGAATTTAAAGTTAATTTTTCATTTGAACAGCATGGAGCTTAAACTTGCGCGAGAAGCGTTCAAGATAACAAAAATTGGCGAAGTGAGAGAGCTCATGAGAGAGTAATTTTATTTCATTTTCTGTCCCAAGTTGCACGATCTTTTTACCAATCTGCTCTGGATCTGGAAGATATGCCTCTTGGTCAATTATGTTACATCTTGTATTTATTTTTATATGTTATTTTCTTTGATGCTTATTAAATAAATAAAAATTATATAATTAAATTTTCTCAATTTAAAAATTCCCGATTTAAAATTAAATTTCTCAATTTCATTTGGAATTTTCTCAATTTCATTTGAAATTTGCTCAATTTTATTTGGAATTTTCTCAATTAAAAACAAAAAATTCTCAATTTCATATGGAATGTTCTCAATTTCAAATTTATATTCTCAATTTCATTTGGAATTTTCTCAATTTCAAATTGAAATTCTAGATTTCATTTGGAATTTAATCAATATGAAATTGAATTTCTCAACTACATTTGGAATTTTCTCAATTTCAAATTGAAATTCTCAATTTCATTTGGAATTTTCTCAATTTCAATGAAAAATGGTGTAGATTTAAGTAAATTACTTCGAAGTGTTTCCACCGAGTTTATAAGTGATTTGGTGCTAGATTTTTCCTAGTCAAATTTTAAAAGTAACGCAGGATTGCATAGATAAGTCGAGTTCGAAAAATAGTATTTTCGACATGTTTTGAAGTAACTCAATAACCAGGCCACTGGCCGTTTATTGGCCTACGGGAGTTTTGCGGCTCACATTTGGTTAATGATCAGCGTCATCTAACTGTACAGATTTACGGTTCTTTGCAGTTTTTTCCCTTAATTTATTGCAAACGTCGCTCAATACAATATTGGATTATAGCATGTTTCAACCGACTTTAAATGAATTAGATTTAGAAGTGTTTCCACCGAGCTTGTGAGTGATTTGGTGTTCGAATTTTCGTAGTCATATGATGCGATTTGATAAGAATAGACTTATGGTATGTTTCCACCGGCTTGAAATCAACTAGATTTAAGTAAACTACTTCGAAGTGTTTCCACCGAGCTTATAACAGATTTGGTGCTCGAATTTTCGTAGTCAAATTTTGCACTTTCTTTATAAGGTGTGAGCAGCAGCTGCAATTGATTATTTTCCATATGTAGTTTGAAATTTAAAATTAATTAAATATTCTTCAATGTAATTTTTTTTTAAATTGTCAAACACTATTGATTGTCATCCATCAATGGGATGGAGTTTATAGTTTTAAAATCAACGCAGGGTTGCATATATTAATCCAGTTCGAAAAATAGTATTTTCGCCATAATTTAAAATAAATCAACTACTTTGAAGTGATTTGGCTGTACGCAAAATGTATGGTAAATTATCTATAAATCAACATGATTTGCTCAAATCACCATGACGAAATCATGCCGGTGAAAATATACTATTACTCTTTTTTGATGGAGAACCAACAGTTACTCAAACTGATACTGGCGGAGACTAGATAAAACAAAGTACTTGCCAACCCATTACCAGTGGAATACTAGAAGAATAAAAAAAAAATATATTTGGCTGCGAGGCGCCCCCTCCAGGATTGCAGATCTACTGCAGTCGTATTGTGACCATATTAGTCTTGATATCGAGGAGGTGACCTCGTTTGACCATCTGGTCTACGCGATCCCAAATAGTTCCTGCTGAATATGGAATTTGCAGCAGATCAGCGGTACGCCAACCATTTGGTCCATGTATCGACTGTGTATTCGAGCCCCGGAACAATAATTCCGTGCACGTTGCTGTGTCCTGGGACCCAGAGCGTCTCTAGGTTTGAATGTCTCGATATCTCGTTTAGAGACATCCGGCATTCATACACCAAGTTGGATGTTGTATAAACACCCGATAAAGACTTGATCGCAGCTTTGCTGTCCGTACAAATTTGGATATCCTCATTGTATATCCTATAGTACCTCATCCAGTTAGTTGCTCTTTTTATGGCAGATATTTCAGATTGTAGCACGTTACATCTATCCTTTAGCTTAAACTTTATTCCCTGTTGATAACGGGAAGACCGTCACCCACTCCAAAGTCCGATTTAGATACGTCCGTATAGATCTCCAACACGTCGCCCTGAAGAGGGGAGGACGTGACCGAGAGCGTCACAGCAAATCTTTTATCCGGCAGGGAAATTGGTGCGCAGTAATCAATGTTTTCCGGAAGGCCGTTTAGGAGTTCCAAAATGTTGGCGTGTCCCTTGGGTGCTTTTTTCCAAGCACATGCTGCCTCAAGCCTGATCGCAGAGTTCATGGCCAGTTGTCTCACTATGAAGTCAGCTTGTAGCCAGTGCGTCATTGTTAGAAGTGCTTTTGATAGAGTGGTGCGTGGAGCGCAGGATCGTTGCTATGATCCGACAGTAGGTGATCTTAACTAATGCAGTCCACCATACTAGCGCGCCATATGTGAGTATGGGCTTTATTACCATGTTGAAGATCCATTTTGAATTCCTGGCATTTATTCCCCAGTTTTTCCCAATGGCTCTTTGGCATGCGTATATGACCACCGCGGTCTTATTTGCCCTTGACTGGACATTACGGTGCCATGACATATTCGAGTCCAGCTATATACCCAGGTACTTCCAGCTGTCAGACAACCTAAGTTCTATTCCGTTAGAATCGGAAGTGGAAACTTGTATTTTTTTTGTGAAGAGTACGAGATCCGTTTTTTGAGGATTTACGCTGAGACCACTTTCTATAGTCCACCTGCTGATAGTTCTCAGCGAATCCTTCAGACGCTTTGAGATGGTATCCGGGTATTTTCCAGATACTGCCACCACTATGTCATCGGCATACGCCACGGTTTTAGACAGCTTGGAATCAAGTTTCATGAGCAGAGAGTTTAAAGTAATATTCCACACAACAGGGGACAGAACCCCTTCCTGCGGAGTCCCTCGGTATGCTACCTTGTAGATTGTAGCCCGCCCCAGAGTGGATACGATGACCGTATAGGTTAGTAGATTCCAGACTAGGCTAATTATCGACTGATGAATATTCAGTCTGCGTAGAGCCATTATGATGGTCTCTGGTTTCACATTGTTGAAGGCACGTTCAATTTCTAGGAAGGCCACCAATGCATATTCCTTCCGCTCCATTGATATCTCAACAAAACCAACGAGCGAGTGGAGCGCGGTCTCAACCGATTTGCCTTTAGTGTAGGCGCGCTGAAAAATCGTGGTTTTTATGGAATACCGCATTGCTGAAGGTATGAATGGTAAAGTTTAATGTACAATGTACAGTCTATTGTACAGTGTATTGTACCAATTACAGTGTATTGTTTAGCTAAAAATTTTATTATGGGTAAATAATGGTAACCCTATCTAAATATCAAGCTTATACATATGTATACAAGGAAAAATAAAGAATATTTCACATCTAAAGGCGGCAATTTAAACACTTTTAAGCACACATATAATGATTTCCAAAGCATGCCGTAATAAGTATACATGTTCAAAAAATACAACAAAAATCTAGATAATGCTTGTCAAAAAACTACACGTGCTGGACGTGGCTTATGTACAAAACTACCACAGCAAAAAATAATCAGCTGAAAGCATCTAACTAATTGTTAAACAATCGCATTTGACGGTTTAACTAAATGTAAACAAAGAAGTGTGAATAAAATATCATTGGCGAAAGCTGCCCACACACGAGTGATTCGTGCGTGTGATTTGTTCGCGTACCAAATCTCCACTAACGACGAACAAATCACAATAAAATTAAACGCCAAGAAGTACAGATGAATTGCGAAGCGAATGTTTCAATTGTCCTTTTGGTTATTTATTTATTTCTGTATATTATTATTATTTATTTATATTTTTATCTTTATATTTATCGCTTTTACTTTGTGAAATTACATTTTATTTTCTAAATTCTATGAAAAGTTGCTTTCGTAGTATACAAAAAAAAAACATTCAAATGTTCGCGTACAAGCCCACCAACACATCGTACAAATCACAAGAAATTGAACATTTTCAATTACTTGTGATTTGTGCGTGCACAGTCCCATTAACGAGTAACAAGACGTCGAGCACAAACAAATCACACGCACAAATCACTCGTGTGTGGGCACCTTAAACTATTGTCATTATTTAATTAATGACTGTGAATTTGGCCCTAAGAAAAATGAAAAAAAATTAAATTCTTTCATTGATTTTAAAATTTCTCATCAAAAAATCAGCTATGCAGCACGTTTTCTTATAAACCAGTGGTTGCCATTTTCTAGATATCCTATGCTCGCGAGCATAGGCTGTTGTTTTACCATCAACACACGTACACTGTGTGTGAGATTCACATCCTATCTATTTAGCCGCGAAGTACGTACACAAAGAAAGAATAAGAGAGTGTATGTTTGCTCACCACTGATATAAATATACATATTCAAATGATCAAGCATGACTTAGAAAGACGTATTTGTTTGGTAAACTGTCGGTACATAGCTTTGAAAATACGTTTTAAATAAATTTCAATGGTTGTTAACCACCCAGACTGAAAGAGTTAAATAGTTGATATTCCTACTCACTACTATTCACCTAAAAAAGTGGTAAAAATAACCAATGAATGCTGATGAGATGGTATACTGTCCTCGAAATTAGTACTAATCCGTTCTGCTAGTCTGAGATTCTAATATTCCATTCGCAATAATTTGAATTTACCTTAATTCTTTTCGTTTGCTATAAAAATTTAAATTTTCAATATTTCGCCACACCGCTGGTAGTCTTCTTCAGGAAAAGGAAAACAATTTGATACTTAAAAATTTTCCACTTTTCCTGAAGATGCTTACCAACGCACTGTGGTTCAGACGACCTCTTTCTTGGGCCAAAACTATTTTAGGGCAAATTCTTTATCGATTCTCATGAAACTTTGTAGAAACACTCCCTTCCTGTGACAGCACAATATAATGACTAAAAAAGTAGGCAATGTCACGCCCATTCACAGTAAACATATTAAACGGTTAATTAATGTTAACAAAAACAAAATCCATTTTTAGTTGGTTTGAAGTGTGGCCTACTAGATTGCAATAACAAATGCACAGAAGAGATCATAAAAAACAGATCTGGTCAAGCTCAAATAAGATGTATTAAATTAATTCAAATATTGAACTTGAGCTAAAATGCTTATTGCTTAAAAATTTTATTGCAAGGTTTAATAATGGAATTTAACGTTATTTTCAGCTCCTGACTATGAACCATATCTTCAAGTGATGGTGCCACTTGTAAATAATCAAACGACGACTTTAGAGCAACTGGAACATGACAAAAGAAACTAGTGGAAATCGTTATTAAACATTTTTAACCCACAAATCAAAGTATTCACTTTTAAACATCTCGAGGTAAAAAATGCCGTTTTAAGTATTTATTTATGTATAATTAAACGACTTTCATATACATAAACTTATGTGTATCTATGTAATTATGTAATAATATAATAAAAAAAAGACCCCACTAATTTATAAAAAGTGTTTGTTTATTTTCCTTTAAGAACAAATTTTTACATGCACACTTTTTTGCACTTTTTTATTATACATACAAAGAAAATACAATAAAATTATTATATTAATTGTCTTAATCAAATTTGAAATGAATTATTGAAAAAACATTTTTACTTTAAGTATAAAAAAATATTATTCGAACTAATTAAACATTATAAGAAAGTTTTAAATATTATCAATTAAATAATTTATTATAAATTAAACCATTAAAAATTAAGACAAATTGTAAAATAATTAAAAATTACGGAAAAATAAAGTAAAATATATTAATTCTTTTTTAGCTGCATATTAATGTGTAGTATTTAAATAATAAACAACACAAATCTATAGAACTTTACAAATCAGTTATCTCATGTTGAGATTCTAAGGCACCATTCGTACAGTTTGCTGAAGCACCTATTCCACTACTACCCGTACCGCCACCGCCGCCGCCACCGCCACCAGTGCACACTTCGTAACCAGACGAAGATGATGATGTTTGATTGCGTCCATAATTTGTTATACGTGTCAGTAGTTCGGTTTGTATACGCTTTAAAACTTCCACTACATCGCTTAGGACTCCAGTTTGAGCTGCCTTTTGCATGGCTTCATTTGCATCGACCAGAGCCTCGTTAAGATCACCATGCTCCATGCGTGCTTTCGCTCTGGCATAATATCCCTCATAGCTGTTTGGCTTTTGTGCTATAGCCTGACTTGCCAAATCTATCGATTCTTCAAGTTCCTGTTTCAAAATTAGAGAAAAAATTAAGACCTTTTTTAAAAACAAATTTCCTAATGTGAATCTTTACTTACATTAAGTTTTCTCTTGCATCTGGATAGATTTAATAGTAGATTTGTCCGCAGCTGGGCAAATATAGCACTTTTCTCAAGTAATGTTTCCAAACTCGATATTTTCCTAATGGCATACTGATAACGATGGGCGGCTTCTTGAAAACGATTTCTACGATAGAGTACATTGCCATCTTCCAATAGTTTGTTAAGTAAAACTACTAAAATTTCAGGTTTGCCCATCGCCATACTCCAAGTAGTGGGTCCTAGCTTTGCACCTTTCCTCAAAAACACCTGTACAACTTGTATGTTGCGGCAAGCTATGGCTCTATCTAGTGGACGCATGCCATTAACATCAACATGTTCAATATTGGCGCCTTGTTCCAATAAATACTGCACCAAACTAGCGGAGCCCTGGTAAGCAGCCAAATCTAATGCTGTACGGCCATTATTGTCGGCATGATTTTTATTACAACCTTTATCGATTAGAATTTTGGCAGCCGTTTGTCGACCTCTCAAACATGCCCATGAAAGAGCAGTAAAACCTTCATGATCTTGTGTCTCCAAACTGGCACCCCTTTCTATAAGCAGATCCATTATTTCCAAATGGCCCTCTTCGGCGGCAATCATCAAAGAAGTTTTTCTTGCCGAGGTAACCGGTTCATCTAAATCAGCACCACTTTGTAAAAGCTTTTCGGCCACAGCCCAATGGCCTTCTTTGACGCTTAAGCCCAAAGCTGTAAAACCATGCTTGTTGTGTAAATCTATATTGGCACCCCGCGTAAGTAATATTTCAACAGTATTCAAGCAGCCATTTCGTGCCGCCGAGGTTAAAGCCAAGTCCCCTGATGTAGGTTCTACTATATTTATATCAATATCTTCCATATCTAAAAGATCTTCCAAAATGGTTATGTGATCTTGGGAGGATGCAGCTATTAAGGATTGATTTAGTGCAGCCGGTAGGCTAACATCCATTGAATTAGGTCGAGGTGTCCAATCACAGGCCAATAAATATTTGACAACATTTAGTCTACCCATGCGAGCAGCCTGAACTAAAGCACATCTCTGGGTGGTATCACATTGTCCCAGACTACTACCGGCCGCTACAAGTAACCGTACAACATCACAATGTCCTCTCATAGCAGCCAGTATTAAAGGTGTGCAACCCTGACTATTAGTCAGTCCCACATCTGCGCCAAATTCAAGCAGTAAACTAACCATTGGTACTATACCCTCATGAGCTGCTATGCACAATATGGTGGCATCACCCATAAATTCGGTGCGGTAGTGAGGTGAAGCTCCTGCTAATAATATTAGGCGAGATACTTTTAGATTTGGACTGTAAACATTGCGCAATGAGCCCAATGAGGCAGATATATTATCCGCCACAGATGACATCCAAAAAGACTGCATATCTCTAGGAGATTGTGTTCCTTGGCTGTTGCGATAGATATGAGCCTTTAGCATATGATGACCCAACTCTAAAGTTTGTTCTGCATCTAAAGGAGCCTGTAGACGCGATAAACGGAATGCTATAGCTGCATGACCCAAACGAAAATCGCATAGGAATTTTGGAGATTCTCCTTCATCTCTGCGTATTAACCACTCCCGGAAAGAGGAGTGAAAGAACATATAGGTATTATCTATGCGCTTGATGAGAAAACCATCTAGTAGTTTGAACCTTTGTAAAAATTCATCCCAAGGCATTACCTCATCGGTTTTCATTGAACAGATGGTATAATAAATCTCATTAAGTGTTAGAGGATACAAGGCGGCCAAACAAACGTTAAGTACTGGTGCTGCTTTTTCAAAACTGCATGATGTGGGGAAACGTAAATTAAAATGAAGCAAAAATATCTGAGCTAAGGAAACGGGCAACACTTTGTAGCTAGTGGACTTGATAACCAATTGCCCTCTCTCTATTAGATCCAAAATAAGTTTGGCATACAACATAGAGCCCTTGGTTAGAGTTTGCAAATGACCAATAAATTTCAATTGACCTGTATTGTGATCTTTGACCACAGCCACATTCTTTTGTATATCTGAGCTGTTGTTAACCCGAAATGTGATGTAGTCTAACATGTCCTTTTGAAGCAGATCATTTGAAGCCCAACTATCCAGGGTCATTTTGGTGTATGATAAACCCTTTACAAATTCTAGCATTTGTGTTCTAACTGTGGCCACCACTTTTAACCAGGTCGGGAAATATTGGGTCATTTTGGCAAGAAATGTAGCAATAGTATGACCGTGATCGGGGCGATGATATTCCGCTTCGCATAAAGCATCTACTAAAATTACACAAGTTTTAGTGGGTATTTTGCCCGATCTTTTAAGAATTGTAAGCGGTTCCAAAATCGCCATACGCATCACTCGCTCAGCATCGGCAATACATTCTTTGACACTTAAAATATCTTGTAAGTGTGGTTCATTAAGTAGATAATCCCGGTAAGCAGCCAACTGGGGAGCTTGGCATAATTGGGCGGCAAGAGAATGTACAAAGTCGGGGACTAAACATGTTAGATTAGCATCGGCTTGACAAAAGTGATAGCCCACAACATACGAAGCCAAGGCTCTCATACGATCACTGGTGGTGCTAATCTGGTAATAGATACCCTCCGGATCACTGTCCGTGGTGTTTTTTCGTCTCCCGAAACAGGAATACTCTACAAGCTGTAAAATAAATGCGGTTTTTCCTGTACCCGGATTACCATTAATTAATACTCCAGGCGTTTCTGTGGCAGTTAAAGTATTTGATAGTTCTCGAATCAACCATTGGCGACCAATAAACGGTGGATCTGGTTCTTGTAAGGGAACTTCAAAAAACAATGGTTTTAAGGCTAGTTGAATGGCAGGTTGTACAGAAGAGGATGAGGATTTATAAATAGCATTTCTTTTATTATTGACACCCAATTGAGCAGAACGTGCCGATCTTCTGGCCACTGATTTGCGTGCCTTTACCGGAAATATTTCATAGCCATTGCTATCGGTAAGAGAACTAGCTTTCAATTTGCCGCATAAACTATAAGTATCGTCTTTAGTGGCCACCGAAAGTTGACTGCCACCAAAATGATCAACAGAAAGGCCAGAACTGCCAGTAGCTAAAGTTTGTTCTGGACTGATGTTTTGAGAGGAACTGCTGCTGGTGGTTGTGTTGGTATTGCCATTTTGATCGTTATCTAACAGCAAACCTAAACGGGCTCTCAATTGATCCTTTTGTTTCTCGGCCGCAGAGATGCAGTGATCGTTGCCCAAATGATCGCTTCCTGCAAAATAAAATAAAGAAAACATATAAATAAAAATAAATCAAAATTGAAAATTTAAAATGGCAATGAAAAGAGATGTATAAACTCCAAGCTAATTTAAACATGCTGTTTAGGACAAAACAAGGATTTTAAGTCCTTTCCTTAACTAAATATGTGTTAATACACATTACAACAATAAATCATGCAAAAAAACACACAAAAACAAACGACACTTATAAAACTCGTATGTAAGAAATCCTTAAAAGAATGCCCTGCCTGTAAGTTGATTTAAGCCGCCATCCGCTGAATTCCAATTCACACTCCAAAGCGATTTTATTTTTCCCAAAACTAACGATGACAAATGGCCCGCGTAGACAGAAGTGCCAGCCAAACTAAGACGATTCAAACGATTTTCACTGCCAGCTGTTGACTCCGACGATGATGATGTTAGTTTATTGCTGACATTTTTTCGTCTTCGCCGCGTAACCGCCGAGTCCGAACAGGTTGAGGTATTTAAAGCATTTGTCTCTTTGCCTGAAATATTCAATGAGTGAGACGGGAAACAAAATGAGCGATTGCAAGATGAATGAGTAAGAGTGCAGTTTTATATGAGAAAAAATAAAAATATGGGTAAATGTGTATTAAATGGTGAAATTTAGATATATTTTGTTAGTAAAGTAAGTATTGGAAGTGACAAAATATTAAAATTGTTAGGATTTTATAAATTGCATATAAATTAAACTTCGATTTGTAAAGTATTAGAGATCACAACCTGACTTTTGCTTGACTACTTTATACATCTTCCGTTTAAGCGTGATAAGTCATTATACGAATAAAACTTTTAAAAAAACAGGGTATATTCGTAAAGGCAGTAGTTGTTCTGGAATTAAAGTTTAGTGTTCGAAATGCACCACTTTGCGGCACTTATTCCTTTAAACGTTTCTTTATGAAAACAACTGACAGTGCTGCAATTACGGTAACATTTTATTTATTGTTTAATAATTTGTAGACAAGTTGCACTAATTTAGTGCTTTTACGAAACCACCCATAGTTTTACTAAACCCATAATTTATTTTTTTGAAAGAAAAGTAACATTCAGGAAGCCCAAACTCCTCCGCTTTACACTGTTGCATGAAAAATCGTGTAAAACAAAAAGAGTTTAAAATGCGAATTTATCCATGCATATATGTATGTATGTATTTAATCATATTTATAACCTTCACCAATATAGGAAGTATATACGTATATTTTCGTCATTCCGTGTGTAATTTCCTCAATGTGAATTGACGACCCCATAAAGTATTTATATTCTGTATTAGGGATGAGCGATCCCGTGATTTTTAAAGAACATCGTGCACAGTGAACTTGATTTAAAAATCACTGTTGCTTAAAACTGTGACTGTGATCACTGTTTTCAGATCTCTTATAGTAATGTAATCAGTGTTCGAAAATCAACCGAACATTATTTTGTGTACTGTATACACAAGCAGAAACGATATCTATTTTTTTAGTGTTTGTGTATATTTACACAACCCGAACACAACACATAACGATTTTTTAATGCAAGTAACAAACATTATGTAGCGTTTTGTTTTTTTGTCAAAAAACAGTACAATTGTAGTGGTTGCGTACTACTTACATTATATTTTAGCGTTTTATAGTGTTCTTTTTTCATCATATACAACTACGCACTCAAGTATACATGCACGAGAGCCAAGCGAATACCCTGTGCCGAACACAACGAAGTGTACTGTTTTTCAACGAAAAACGGAACACTATTAAATGTTCTTATCTATATATTGAGTTTGTTAAAAACAGTATTTTCGTTGCGTACAAGATCACTAACAGAAATACCGTTCTTCTTTTTTTATGTATTTCCTACACAACCACTATTTGCGTTTGTCTATTACAATATTCTACCGTACAGAACATTAAAGTATATTATATAAGATCATTTTCGAACACTGAATGTAATTATCAAAACACACATGCCAAGGCACAATATACCAAGGCAGATTTAAACACGCCTTAACATATACTTTGAATTTTAAAAAGAAATACTAATAAGGAAGAAAACACAAGAAATAACAATATTCGTTTATTGTATTGTATGTAAATAAAAACGTTATTACCCTCACAAACAGTAAAATATCATAATTTTCTGTATGTAACAAATAGAAAAGAACAAGTAGCAGTTACTTGACAAATTTTGTCACAACTGTGAATCGTGATTTTTCAGTAACAGTGATTAAATCACAGGTACTGAAATATCGCTCATCTCTATTCTGTATCCTTATAGATAGGAAAGTCGAATTATCGATGTCCGTCTATCCGACCGTCTGTCTGTACGTGAAATCGGTTTTCCGAAGCCCCCAGAAAAGTAACAGACTTCAGATTTGGACTAATTATCAGGATTTGTTTCAAGTAGATTGGTATTGAAAATCACGGGTCTAATCACGGTATTCGATATCGAGTGCACTATCGTATCAGATAATATTTTGATACGACTAAGCAAATCACCGCCAATCGAATCGCAATTTTCAAGAAAATTGTAATATATTTACAAACATTCATATGTATGTTTTCCAAATGTAAAAAATAAAAAGACACAAGCAACGGAAATTGTGTGCGAAAAAATTGTTCTTAAATAAAAGTAAAGTGTTTTGAAGATGAATCGATCATTTTAATTATTTATCTTCATCCAACAGGGCAAGTGATACGCATTAGGAAGGATATAAGAGATAAAAGTGACTATTTATCTTTGCCGGCAGCAACCGTACTTTTTTCCACATTACGGTTCGTTTGAAGATTTTAAATAAGATTTATACTAATAAAGGATCTCTCTGTAGTCTTTGCCAGCTTCATTTAGGACAAAACAAAAAATGTTTTAAATAAATTTTGATCAACTTTGGATGCTGAATCATGAATTCTGCCATTAGCTCCATTTGCATTGTATTGTAGAAATATTTATTATTAACTTTATTTTAAATATCCTATATTAGTTAAAATTATATATTTTTGTCTCTAAATATTAGAGAATTGTGTATACGATAGACCCTTACCTATCGATGACAACTCGATAGAAGTTGATGTTTGATTAGCCGATGTCGAATGTTATCATCTCAAATTAAGATACTTTTTATTCGATATCGAATGCCTTGATGTCAAAATGAAAAATATCGATAAATTCTGCTCGATATCGTATGCGGTAATTAGACCCCTGGAAAAACGAAACAGTGTAGAATGAAATCCAAAGTGATTATATAGGATAAGGAAACAGAATTAGACATGATGAATATTCTAAAGAACAAGAGAAAATTAGCATAAATTTAATTTTCAATGTACACAGAGCACAACGGTGTTTTAGGAAGTCGCCACACTCCGTCTCCAGTGCTCATGTGTATCAGTGCTCATGTGTATCACTGATTTTCACCACTTCGTGATTCTCCGTAAAATTTAAGAATATGTACTTTGTTTTTTTAAACAAAATTCTTCATAACATAGATTTAAAGTAAACACTAATAATAATTCCTTGTGCTGTTGTTTTGTAGAATAATAAAAAAATTACTTGACTTCGGTTTTATTGATTTTATTTTCAATTTATATTTACTAAGCGTATCGGTATCGACGTTATTTTTGCTTGAGTATCGGTATCGTGTCGCCGAAAAGCGTATCGATTTATCCATACTAAAATCAAACGCACTTTGAGACAAAAACTCGAAAAAGCTTCAATATAACTAAAACTGAAAATAAGGGCCAAACCTAAGAAGACGTCTGTTTAGCATAAAAGTAATTAAAACTTAAATTATTATATGTGTAATAGAAGGAAATATGGAGGAGCAAATTATGGATCTACTGAACAAACAACACAAAAACATAAAATTTACAATGGAAGTGGAGGAGAACGAAAGGATAAACTACCTAGACCTAACGATTAGGGCAAACAAGAGCTTAAATATAATTGAATACGAAATATACAGAAAACCAACCGTTACAGATACAATAATACACAACTCATCAAACCATCCTCAACAACATAAGAACGCAGCAATTAGGCAATTAATAACGAGACTTGAACGAATACCCCTTACACGTGAGGCCTATATGAAAGAGTTAGGAATAATACATAACATAGCGGAAAACAACGGATATAAAAAGACCTAGTTGACAAGATTAGAAAGGATATCGAGGCAAGTAAGAAACGGAACAGAGAACAGAAACAAGAAAAGAAAACCTGGGCTACCTTTACGTATATGGGAAAATCAACATACAAACTGAAATTTTTTTTTAGAAAACACAACATTAACACAGCATTCCAAACAAGAAACAACTTGGGTAGAATACTACAGAACAGAACAAACGAAACAGACTTCCTAGATACACAAGGAGTGTACAAATTAACTTGCACATGCCAACACAGTTATATCGGACAAACTGGAAGAAAGATAAAAACAAGATTTCGCGAGCACATGAGAGACTACAACAAGAAACTTAGAGAACCAGGAATAACACCAGAATCGAATTTCGCAAACCACATATTCGACAACAAATGTACACCAGGACATATTAGAAAAACAGTTAAACTATTACATTCACAACATAAAGGAAAAAAAAAAATTACAAAATAAAGGACGGCGACTGAACGTATTAGAGAACATGGAAATATACAAGCAAAAAATATTTGACGGAAGAATAATAAATGAACAAATAAACACTGCTTCAGACGTAATATTTGAACCGTTAAAATATTTTTACACAAAATTTACATTTTATCACAAGAAGTTATGTTGGTCGTAAAAATTTATAATAATGAGTTTCACACTGAATTTACTATTTCTTTACTTGGTAAAATACAGAAATGTTCAATATATTTTGCCACAATCCCTTTTGTTTTTCCAAAAATATCTTTTTATTTCTAATAAAAAGCAATTTCTTTTCCATCATCATTTATTTTACACACTGTATATGGCAAAATACCAACGCAGCTGCTATATATATGTACACTCGTCGCTCTCGCATTACCGACTAAATAGAGAGTATAAAAGGAAATGAAATAGAGAGTATAAACTATTGTTTGGTGAAATGAAAAACTTTGATCTAAATATAACCGGCATTTGACAACCGCCAGGGATGTATTGTATACTAGTCATATGCAACAAGCCATTTGAATTTTAATTCACATGGCTTTGCAAAAACTGAAAGCAAAGCAAAACAAATGAAAATAACAATCAGTTTTTAGAGAATCAAATCATGTCTTGTTTCGTGAGAATCAAGTTATTACATGAATTGTTTTTCTCAAAGGAAAAGAGCACACCTACAAATACGAAGAAGTACATACAAATCATCAAAATGATTTGAAACAAATAAATAACACTTGTCATTTGTTTAGATTGTATGGGAGCAAAAACAAATGCCGTTTTAAGATTAATATGAAGAGAATATATTTAAAAAATAATCTTAAGAAACAGTATTTCATACCAGAGTCATATTTTTACGAAAATTAATACTTTTTTAAATATTGCCTGGAAGATACTTAGATGATACTTCTCAAGAATTTAGCCGAGGCAGCTGGTGCTTAACCGAGACACCTTCACTAAGCAAGGACACCTCCATTAGACACAAAACCGGTCTAGGAATTCCCAAAAACTGCGACAAAAATCTACCTGAAATCTCAAAAGTTCCCCGGGTTCCCAAAAGTTGGTTCAAAAATCTCCCAAAAGTCCTAAAAGTTCCCCGGATTCCCAAAAACTTTTACAAAAATCTCTACAAAATCCCAGAAACTCCCCGGATTCCCAAAAACTTTTACGAAAATCTCCCACAAATCCCAGAAGTTCCCGGATTCCCAAAAACTGAAATCCCATAAGTTCCTCGGAAAACAATGGCAATACTGAAAGTCGTGAAAATACCAAAACGGCAATACTCAGTTAAGGTGTCTACCAAATTTCAGATGAATCGGTCAACAGGAAGGATGTAAAATTTCAATTACTAGTTTTGACTCATACATATGTATATGTATGGAATAGTACATAAATATGTACAAATCCACATAAGAACATACATGAAAACAAAAAAGAAAAAATTACACTAAACACATATGTGTGACACGCAATTTAAATTATGTCATACAAGCTGAAATGATTTACTGTCTTTTCTTGTTCACTGCCCTACACACATTTGACTTATTACTTACAAGCCTGTGCTTTGTAAATCATTCTTGTTTTTGTATGGTGTAATGATTTAGCATGTAAATTTTAATTCAAATCAAAGCACGATTTGGAAAAACATAGTGTGACAAAAAAAACGTTTTAAATGGCTTGTTGCAAATGTCTAGTGTATACACCATTTATAGCGGCGATGTCCGCTTAGCTGTCGGCAAATATATAGATATCTTCTGATATCTTATAGTACCTAAGATATCTTGCCGCCCTGGTGATAGCGAAGATTTCTGCTTGCAACACGCTGAAGCCTAAAAGGAACCCTTAACTGCTAGTTCTATCACCTCTTTTGGAGTCACCTGTGAAAACCTTGATCGTTCCATCAGGGCTAAGAGATAAAAAATACTGTTCCCTGCTGGCAATAAGTGAGAAAAATAGCCCACCAAAATAAGGTTTCGGTGTACGATATTCGATATTGTTGTGGATTCCTTGATGCTGTCGCAGAATCCTGGAGTGCCCGTAATCGGTAAGTGACCATGGACATGTAGCGTTCAATCTAATCATCGAGAATAAAGCTAGCTGGTTGGCCAAAACCTCCACCGGAAACCAGTTCAGTATTGTGAGGAGTGCTTTCGTTGGAGTCGACTTGAGCGCACCTGTTATCAGGGTCGCCGCCAGCCGGAATATTTTATAGCGTGTTTTGCGTTGAGAGTCTTTCTCTAACGATTCCCACCAGACTAATACACCATAGAATAATGTGGGCTTAACTACCACTTTAAAAATCCAATTGACCCCTCTGAGCTCTATGCCCCAGCTGCGACCAACGGCCCTTTTACACGTACAAATAGCCATAAGGGCCTTATCCGCTCTGTGCTGGGTATTTAGGTTCCAAGATAGTTTACTATCTAGGATTACACCCAAGTACTTGGCGTTATCCGAGACTGTAATACGGTCCCGTTGAGTCTAGGAGGCAGTGTTACCATATGTGAAGATTTATCTTATTTTTGAAGTTCTTTGCTGGGTCGAAAAGATAAAAAGATTTTTGCCCTTAAAAAAAGATTTTCATATCTATAAAATTTTTACTTTTTCGGTCTTAATTGGAGTTACTGTCAGAAAAAACATATTTTTTAGTTAAAATGTTTATTTTTGTATCATTAAAACCATGACGTTGACCGCTAAGCTCAGGTGATTATTTTTTGCCTATTTTCGCTGGTTGTATATTTGACCTCCTTCAGATGTCAAATGCCTTTTTGAAATATTTTCGCTACATTTTTTGGCACCCCAAGAACGTATTGGTACAACTGTGTCTTGGTTAACACTATAAAGAGCACTCTGACAAAGACTTTAGATCAGTTATCGGCTTTCGATTGTTTTGCATGTCTATCAACAATATTTATTTGCTTTATATCGCTTGAATTTTATACGCACGTTTTGAATATGTCGAATTTTGAATTAAGCAGCTGCAGTTATATTTTCTGTCGTATAAAATTTAACTAAAGACATTTTGCAATCAATTTAGCCTCAGGTGATTTGTTGCCCTTAAAAATTTTTTGATGAGATTTCAGCAGATTCTTAAGGTACGTTTACACTTAGCAAATATTTGCCCCAAAAAAAACATAACCACTACTTTTCCTATGGGTTAGTGTGATTTAACTTGGATTTTATATTGCAAAATAAAGTTAATTATGCTGGAAAAAGCTATTTTTATATTATTTTTAATAAATGCGAACCAATATTAAAAAAAATATTGGAAGTAATGGAAATAGAATTTTAGCTAGTCTATTGGTCACGTTTTTTTCGTCAAATATTTGCCAAGTGTAAACGTACCTTTACAAATAAGCTTCGCTGACTCTGAGCTAGAAAGAAAATTTTTAGGACAAAGTGTGTTCATGTTTTCGGAAGGTATTATACTCAAATGATCGTTCATACAAAACTAATTTTTTGAACATTTTACCTTTTTTATTTACTTGATTTTTCATTAAAAAATATCAAAATATTCAAATTGCATCAAATTAAGGAAATTGGGTATTTAACTTCTTCCTTTAAAGTCCAGCAGGGTTTGAACTTGATAAACTGCTTCCTCAATGCAAATACTTTATGCTTTTTAGTGTCATGTTTATATATTTCTCGCGTTGTGCTTTAATGATATAAATTTTAACTAAAAGAAGATTTTTAGAGGAAAAACAAGATTTTTATTCTGTATTTTGAAGATTTTCGAGCAAAAAATATGGCAGCACTGCTAGGAGGCACAAAGTCTTCGACTTTGTACTTCCGAGTGAATAGCACCAATTCACTTTTGGCTGGATTGATGCCAAGCCCACAATTGACACTCCATTCACTAGCGAGTGCCAGTGCAGACTCCATACACTGAGAGATTGTACTCAGATGCGTGCCATAGATGGCTACTGCTACGTCGTCAGCGCATGCGACAGCTTTAACCATCTTACGCTTAGAAGGCTTAGCAGCAGAGACTTAATAGTCAGATTCCACAGGAGGGGTGATAGAAACCCTCCCCTCCCTGCGGAGTGTCCCGATCGACTGACCGGTATTCAGTAACATTTCCAATCGAGGCACGAATCTGCAAATATTAGAAGCAATCACGCTAAATCTGTAACTAAGAGCTTAAATACGGAAAATATAAGTTAGTGCAAAGAAATTGGCCAAAAATGTTTGGCTCATTCTAATAAATACTTGGGTATGTAAGTCGCCGCATCATTTTAAATTTTATGTTGCAAGCTGAAGACTATGTTTTGTAAAGAAAATCAAAAACATAATTGAGGGGCAAGCAAAGGGATACAAGTGCAAAAAACAAAATTCTGTGTAATTAAGCTTCAAAGTTTTTTGTTCCTACACACGAAAAATACCAAAAATATTTTTTATCAAACCCTTGTTTGGAATTATTTGTATATCTTATTACTATTTTTGTCTGCTTCTAAAAACAGTTTTGTTAGATTTTAATTTTGATAGTAATGTTGACAACTTTTAATTTTTAAAGCAAAATAGATCCGAAAATATTTGGGTGTCATTATATTGTAAAGAAAAAAAACGTTTTCAAGATGTCGAAAATTTCTTATGCATTTTGTTCTAGTAAACGACATTGTTTGCCATATATGAGTATGTATATTTTTAAAATATTTAAATTTGTTAAAAATTTGTTTGTGATTTTGGTTAAAATTTTGTTGAATAATATAATTAATTTAATTGAAAAAATCGGTGAATTTTTTCAAACAAATTTTTGTATTTGAATATAAAAATTTATTTATAGGTCCTGAATTAAACAAAAAATTGTTTGAATTTCACAAATACTTGTTCAAATTCAAAAAATAATATTTTGTGTGTATACATTTCGTACCTAATAGTTTTGGTTTCTAATACATAGCGTTTATTTGAGGTCATCCTACAGGTCTGATTTTTTTTAGTGATAGATATTAGTATTATCCCTACGGTAAATGGAACTGACACAAAACAAGTCACGTGACCGATCCCCAGGTGATAGGGATCAGTCCGAGTTCTAACACTTCCTATGAAGCGGACCAGCCACTTTTACATGGTTATGGCCTAGGATGGGGTTAATTGATACTTTGTATGCACCTTGTAACTTGTCTCTGAACTATCTTGTGGAGTCCTATTCGGTGTAGAATAATATGTAATTGTCGATTAATTTATTTTTTTATTGTTACAAATCCAAGTAGAAATTGTATTTTATTTTTAAGCGATGTCTTTGATAGGACTCGAACCGACAACCTCCGGCATGACAGCCTAGTACAATACCAACTCCACCACAGAGGAACTTATGTTTCAATGCTATAAATACCAGTTAAGCTGGAGTTAATATCTGAATATAGTTACGGAACAGGTTCCTGAGTGGCATGGCAGTCTCATTGAAGGGAGACAATTAATATTATATAGATACTATGTGATAGGATTTAGATCCCGGAGCATCGAATTTGTTCAGTGCCGTTTACTACAATAATAGCCGGAGTACCAACTATTGACTGAAAATGGTTAATATGTGACCATTTACACAATATGTTTTCACCATTCACTACTCCTTATTTTTGGTACCAGTCTCATTTTCTCAAGTCATAGCACGAGTACTTCTGGCTCATTTGTCACCAAATTTTCCGCAGGGATATGTTCATTTTTGCATATGACTCAATTTCCCCAGTTTTGGTACTTGTACCCCTTTGCTTTTAACCCCTCAATTTAAAGTTTTCGTTTCTTAAATAAAAAAATTATTTGCATATTGGTATAAGTTAAGCAGATGTATGTAAATACATATAAATGAATGTACACATATTAGGGTATTCGTTCGAATAATCAGCCTGTTCAAAGAGTCCAATACGGATTAGTTTGCCATCATTTTCTCTGCAAACCCGACCGATTGCATTCATGAAATCTGTTTGAACTTGAATTTGGATAGCTTTCATTCAGAAAGAGATTTGAGGAATCTTTTTATTTATACTTTTAACAGCTAGAATATTTTGTTCCCATCCTCAAACCACCAAATAAAATAAACACTTTTCGAACAAAGCTTATTCATAATTGAAATTGGATTGGAGTTCCATTTCCAATCTAATTCCGTAATTGGTTCCATCAACACGCTCAATGTTATCTTGCATAAAGCAAATATTTATTAGACTAAATTAATTAATCGAATAACTCGAGTAAAAAATTTCATGTAAATTTGATTTTGTAAAATGGCATTTTGCAGATACCTTAATAAAAACGAAACATTTTAAATTTCATACAAATTAGCTATTCAATTAAAACGTTAATTGTGTTGGGGTATTTGTTCAATTAACGTTTGCTCGATTAATCGAACAATTTAAGGTAAATAACGTTAGATCAAACAAAAAATTCAAATTTCGACTAATTTAGATCGTTTAATCTTATAACGAATCTAAAATTTCTTGTAAATTTTGTTTTTTCGAAAGCATTTTTTCCAATATCTTTACAAAAACTGGCATAATGTTTAAATTGTATGACATTGGCCATTCAATTTTAACGTTAAGTTATGTACCTGTCAAAGAAGTAAGTAAATTATACATCACCAATAGGAAGGAACAAATAAAACTTTAAATATAAATACATATGTGTGTATCTTGTGTTAAAACTCCGGAATATTTGCGTGAAATACTATTTGATATTAAGAAAAGATTTCCAGGACAAATAATTTACTAGATATTTAAACAAGTAAAATTTGTAAAGTTATAGCATAATGGATGATATGGTTATTGAGGAATTGTTTGAAACTAGTGTATGGTAAGTCGTGAAATCGACTATAGGCTACGATTAATCGCAAATTATATCTAAGAAAATATACTAGAAAAACCTTTTTTCATGTCTGTATCGTTCGCGCAGAATTGAAGCTGAAATATATTATATTATTTTATTATATTATTTCCCTCAAGTAAATGGATCCATCTTGAACAGATTATAAATAAATTAAGTTTTAATTATTATCATTCTATGAAACACGGGGTGAAATTACCCTGATAAAAGTGGGATGACATATATAAAGATGTATTAAATTTCTTCCGATGTAAAAATTAAATTGTAATTAAATATAACTTCTGTTTTTCAGTCGTATTTAGTTGTTCTTATTTTATTGTGACAAAAATATGGTAGCACTATAAAATACCACAAATTTCCCGTAAATTTCCCAAAAAAACAGCTGTTCAAATAAAAACAGAAAAATTCTGAAAAATAAATTTTTCTTCATTCAGGAAATAAGAATAATGAAGAGTTTCTGCAATGTTTTAAAAGAATACAAACAGCTTACAAAATCACAAAAAGACAAATATAGACAAAAGGCCGGGGCACATAGAATCTGTCGTACGTTATACGTCGCCTTTTTCAACTGCCATTAACGTAACGACGGAGGAGGTTTACACAATGAGTACTTTGTTGACGGATATTAAAACAACTGTTTTTCTTCGTATGTTTCTGCAACTAAGTTTGATTTGACTTTATTTATTTATTTTAATTGTTTTTATTGTTTTATTTAATTTTTGGTGCCAAACACTAAATCGAAACAAAGCAAAAACCAAAAAAACTGATAGCTGTCAAAGTACTCGACGCACGTTAAAAGTTGGCCAACTTTAGTACTTTGCGTTGACGGAAACGTACCGAATGTGACTAAGCTCATAAGAAAACATGTATTTCAAATTAGTTGTCAGTTGAAAATGGCGACGTATAACGTACGACGGATTCTATGTGCCCTCGCCTAAAGAAAGCCCAAATTGCTCGGCAACCAATTGAACCCTGTGTGCACCTGATGTACATAAGGCATGCATTTCTTGAGTAGAGACGGAATCCTTCTGGTACCATGACATAACTTTTATTGTCTTAAAATAATATCTTCTGCGAAAAATGGTGAAATACTATATAATTTTTGAAAAATTCATAATTTTGAGCTTAAAAAAATCAAATCGGTATAACAATAACAATCTGATATTTTTAAAAATGTTGCCCTGTATTTCTTTATTGTGTCCACCCATTGCCGTTTTGTTATTTTCACTCGTTTAAGAAATATTATTTTTTTTAATGTGAAATTTTTATTAAAATATGGGTCAAATAAAACGAGCCCAAAAACCAATGCGTCGATGCAGATAAAAATCTGAAATTTTTGGAAAATATGGCTTATACGTTGCTTGTTATGTATACTTACTGACAATCTATTATATTCATTTGTTCACGAAATATGATTTTTTTGTGCTGCTCTTAGAAAAATGTGACAATAAAATATGAGGAAAATTATATGTGCTCACAATGTATGTATATTTTTTATTTAATTTTCATATTTTTCTAAGAGCAGCACTAAAAATGTCTGCTTACAAAGTGAAGTTGCCACAATAACATTAAAAAAATCCCGGGAAATTCATGCATGTGCTTAGTAGATGGGCAAGTTCAAATATATCGATATATGTATATCGATTTCGTATATTCTTCAATATCGATCGGCATCGATAAATGTTCTGAAATGAAAGAAACCAACTTGGAGTCGATCGGGGAAAATTAAGGGCGCGAAATAACCGTTGAAAATTCTCTAAGTGCACCTCTTGGTCTTGCTGGACCACAAGAGACTATTCATACATTTGCAATCAGCGTCAAATAGAATAATATAAGGATATTGAAGAATAAAATGTGCTGAATCGAATCAGAATAATTTCGAGTCGGTAGGGGTACACTAAGGGAAAGAAATTCCCCTTAAAAGAACGCGCTAAGTGCACCTCTTACTCCGCTTGGACCACGAGATTATATGATACATTTGAAATGACTGCCAAATAGAATAATATAATGATATAGTATAATAATAATAATAATAATAATAATAATAATAATAATAATAATAATAATAATAATAATAATAATAATAATAATAATAGTACAAATTTACTTTATTAGGTTAAATAAAGGAAAAATAAGTATAAAAATATTTTATTGTGGCTTTTCAAGGTATTCTTATTGTGGTCTGGCCAGACTATGTGGTGCACTTAGTGCCACTAAGGTTATAAACATCGAAGGGTTAAATAAACTTTCATTGTTTGGTAAACATGTCTTATTTCTTCATAAAATAAAGATAATGAACTATAAAGAAGTCAGAAAAAAATGGGAATGAAGAAAATAATCTAACGGTAGCACTGAACATTTGCTGTGATAAACAGGTTAGTTAACATCAACTTAAGTGATTTAATTCTCATATTCAATTTTCACGAAAATCACATTCAACAGAGCCACCTCAGAAATAGTGATAAGCAAAATACACATGAGCTCTGATGATGGAACTGTAGCGGCTTCCGAAAGTAGCGCTGCTATGTTCTGCTGTATGCGTAGACATATTAAGTTGATGTTAATTTTTCCCTTGTTCCTTGGAATATTAATCATGACTGATTCTTTCTGAACATAGCGTTACGAGCCTTAGCTTAATAATCAATTTGGATTCACAAGCAAATAAGTTCGAAATAAATTATGAACTCTGGCTTAAAGCTATACTACTTTGGCCCTTTTTACGGAACACCATCGATGTTTTAAATACATAGAGTAACATATGACAACCCTGGACAACCATAGACAGTATTATTTACAACATAATCTGGACAGCTAATATCAATTATTTCCCTTTTTAGCTACATAGTTAAAAAAAAAAATGCAATTTTCAAGCAATTTAAAAGCGAAAAAATACATAAATGTAAAACAGATACTTTACTCGAATATAATCTCCCTTTTTAAGTCGGTAAAAAGAAGGACTTTCCCGGACGGAAATATTTTCCCCGGACGGAGACCAGAAAAAGAGGACAGTGTCCGGGAAAAAGAGGACGGATAACAACACAATTTCTACCTCAAAATAGAGTTCAAACAGCGGAGACATAAAAATAGCATTTATTTTGCAAGTGACCCCTTTATTAATATTATGGGAAATGTTAATATTATGGGAAAACATAAAAGCTGTCAAGAAAATAAAATTCTTTTCTGCAATATCCGGGGAACACCCGGATATTGCAGAAGGATTTGTGCGTGGGGACAATTAAAATAATTAAAAACTCGTTTGAAATTAACACGCCGCACAGTGGTGTGTCCCATAGACAAAAATACAAAAAAAAAATAGAAGTTCTTATACTCTATATAAAAATGTATCGATCAATAGATAACAATATAGTTCAAACGAATTTTAAAGAATTTTTTAGATTTAACTCTTTTTAACGGCGCTAGAGGACGCTAAAATCAGAGAATTTTGAATATGAATTGCTAAACAACTACATACATACACACTTGAGTTTTACATGCTTCAGCAAAACAGTTGCAACAAATTCATTTTTTGGAGTAGGATATTGAAAAGTTTTTCTTTAATACTATTTA
Organism: Panzeria rudis; assembly: GCA_956483635.1. Classification (NCBI taxonomy): domain Eukaryota; kingdom Metazoa; phylum Arthropoda; class Insecta; order Diptera; family Tachinidae; genus Panzeria; species Panzeria rudis. The sequence continues at coordinate 41,365,484 of OY101451.1, read as the reverse complement.
GAACCAACTGCAAAAGAACTTTTATGTGAATTCTTTTTTTATGAGTATTTTTTATTGGTTTGAAAAATGCTTATTATTCACTTACGCTCTAAGCAACTGTTAACTTTGATGGAATATTAAAAAAGAAAGAAAAATGGGATTTTTCTGTTTTCGTACATTTATACTGTTTTCTAATAAGAAAAAAAATTTAAAAAATATTAATATAAAAAATTGCTATTTTCGTGATTTTTGCTGAAATTTCCATAGGTTTAAACAGAATAAACTAGGAATACAGTAATATATAAAAACAAATAGATACTGTTTAATTAGAAACAACACATGGTAAATTAAATAAAATATATAAAAATTGTGTTTTCTCTTTTTGGCGCTACAAGAGGGCTCCAAACTCGCCATCTGTGATTTTTTATTGCTTCAAGAAAATAATTGTCAGAGACTATGCTTATTTTTGAAAATCAATTGCATATTTGTGAATTCTCAATTGGCTTTTGAAAGTCTGTGCATAAGATAAAGGATTTGTAACTGTTCAAAATTGTGTTTGAAGTCTACTGACGATTTGGTAAAGCACCAACGAAATGCATATAGACATTGCTTAAACACCAGCAAATAAATTTCATTTAAAATAAAATTATGACAACATGTCAAATTACTAGCATGGGATGTAAAAGATCTACGGATGTTGACGACTTTGTGTGCAGCTATGTAGCTAATATTGAAAATTTCGTTTTTGGCATATATGGGCGATAGGCGCCCAATTTTTTTCAAAAATTTAATTTTTCGTAGTTGAAGCATTTTTCAAAACTCTGCGACGACTCCTTCTATTTTTGTCTCATCGTTATATGGGACCAAAACACTGTGCTTTTACACTCTTTTAAATGGCAATATTAATGACGTTGCCAACAGAACGCTGGTAACTGCTTTCGGATAAAAATCTTAAAGCGGCTGATAGCTTTACGATAGTCGGAATACTGCCAACATCAATGAAGCTTTAAATATCATTTAAGATAAACATAAAAACTTTTTGGCTCGCTCTCAGCGGTGAAATAAATCTAAAACAGGTATTTTTAAATCTTTGAATAATTTATTTATAATGTAAAATATCGTACAAACTTTCCGATAGCTAAAGAGGATTGCTGCGTAAAATTCTTCGCCTAAGTTTTTCTTCTGAGTGGCTTTGTGCATCCGTAGTATTCACTGTTATAACATGCACACCTATTTTATTAAACTTTTGATAACTTTTGTTATTTACAAAAGATATTTTTTGGCGGTAACAAAGCAATCGCTATTAAATATAACTTAGAATATGTACTATGATTCTAAGGTATAAGCAAGAGCGGAATAATATGAAATATAACTGTCAAACTATACACCCCCGGGGGCACGGTTATACATCTTGGTGATTACCCACACCTTGATGTTATGCTTTCTAAGGAAAAGGGTAATTGGCTTTTGCTGACATTACCTTTGGCCAATTACCCCTAAAACTTATGTGTTACTACCCAATCTCTGAAATAGCAGAGCACGGGTGTGCATATAAGTATTTAAAGGAAGTAGGATAACTTATATTAGTCAACCAGTAGGTGGAAGGACACCAATGGTCTCGCACAAGACCAAAGTCAATACAAAGTTAACCTTTAAGGGTTTTCTTTCAAGGCTTAACCAGTAACCATATACTGGTACTACGGGAACCAGTAGCCCCATAGGTAACCTGCCTTCCAGAGGGTTTAAGAGATGATGCTCGCCATTCGCGACATCATCTTTGATGATGTTCGTGAATATGCTGGCGGACTTCGTCTTATTTTCAACAGAAAGGACGATTATGTGCTTGGTTATTGGTGAGGTATCCTTCTTCAGCTCACGTGATGGCTGTGGTTGCAACTAAAATCGCTAGGAGAGTTGTTGGTTTAAGGACTGATGCTCGATCATTGCTAGTGGCTGGTGGGACTTCGGTCCACCAATGGAAAGCTTCTTTGTGCGGTTGTTTCACCAACAGTGGTGCTACCAGAAGTTGCTACCAGTGTGTAATGGCAGTTGCGGACGTTAATATTAAACACTACTGTCAAACTATACATGACAAAAAATAAAAGAAAAAAATATACATATGTATATAGAGTTTGACAGCTAGCATTTCTATCAGCTGGCGGCATTCACGATTTTAAACAGCCCAGCATGCGATTGACAAAATTGCAGCCCTGTACTTACTTAAAATGCCACTCTGTACACCGGATGTTAGCTTGGAACGAACATAAAAAATTTTCGAACAAAGCAATTCCGGTATGGTTACATGAACCCATTCACTATTGGAATTGGATTTACAATCCATTTCCAATCCAATTCCGTAACGGATTCTATGAACAGGCTGAACATATTATTTTTAAATAGCTACCTAAATAATCAGTTTATTATATTTGCTTGACCTATGACTGCTGTATGTTTTATTAATAGTTTTTAAATATAAGACAAAATTTACACGATGAAATCTTTCATGAAATTTGTTGAATGAAGCTTTTTTTACTTTCCAATAGGATGGTCACGGAAGCAATATGGGGGAAAATGGTATGAATTAGTTTTCAGATGGAACTTGTCAAGTTTCTCTACCCCATTTGCATCTCCACACCTCCAATAAGCAAATAAAAAAGTTTCATGCAGAAAATTTCATGAAATATTTATTTAGTCTAAAAAATTTTAAATGATAATAAAATTCGGTTTATTTTTCTACACAAAAGTTACAAAGATCCAACTGAACAAGTATAAAAAAATGTCCGATTAACTCGATTTTTAAAAGTAAAATAACTTGCATAACTCTAACGCAACAAAAGTATTTTAAAAATGAGAATTTCGATTATTTAATTACTCGAATTCAAAAGTCGATGCAAATGAATACCCTAGTTAATACATATGCATGTATGTACATATGTGCGTATATTGTACGTATGTAAAGGAAAAAATTGTGGAACAAGTACATGAGAATTCCAAAACATAGATAATCGCATAATACATCACATTTGAACCTTACCTTCTGATAATATTGAGGCTGTATCAATGGGACAACCACCGCCGTTCGAAGCGGTACGACGATGACCAGCAACAGCACCACTGACACCAGTTAAAGCGTTGCGCAAATTTTTATGATTGAAAAAGCGACGTCGTGTTGGTGGTGTGGCAAATGATGAAGCATGTATTTCGCTATAGTTATTGGATGCGGAGGCAGCACTGCCACTACTACCACCAGCATTTGTAGCATGGTGATGATGATTGAGGTTGTGGTGATGATGATGACCATTATTGTTAGCTGAATTTATTGTTGTGGTGGTATGATTGTTGTTGTTGTTGTTGTTGTTGTTGATGTGGCCATTGTTAGCTAAAGTGATGGACGATGATATACTGTTGTTATGGCTATGGCTGTTGCCTTTGGTGCTGTGAATATCAGCGGTAACGGTATATTGTTGTTGTCCAGCTTTTGTTGCTGATGATGTTGAGTTGCCTGTTTGATTGCTGTTGTTGTTGTTGTTGTTATTGCTGCTATTTGTTACTGTCGATGGTGAAGCTTTAGGTAATTTACCAATACTGGCATAACGATGATATTCAGGTGATATAGACTCCTGCCGGTTATGCTGAAACAATAAAAAAATTATATACAAAAGAATCTAAAAGTAAAATATCTTGTTTATAATTTTAATAAGGAAATATTTAAATGTTTCTAACTTATGTATGCCTAGGTGGCAAGTAACCATTGTGGTGACCAAGAGAAATGAAAACCGCTAACATTTTTTATGCTTATCAATGATGAAAGTATTAAAAAAAATTTCTTTCTTTGATGCACTAAACATCAAATAGCCGCTCTAAACAAAAAAATTACAAAAACTGTTGCAAATCAGCTATAAATATTGGCCGGGTTCCAAAGTTCAAGTTTATACAGTTTTAAACATTGTCTACGTACTCTTCTATATAAAACACAGATAAAGAGACCATGACGTTGTCTCTCAAGTAAAACAAAAACTGGAAGAATGAAAGACGAAAATGCGCCAAATAACAGTCAAAAACTAAAGTAACGGCTTAAAATCATCCATCTCATATTGATTAGTCATATGAATGTTTGTTGTACTTTAGCAGCATCAACAAAATTGATGTATGTATGTATACTATTTTATTTATTGGCAAATATTTCATTTTTGAGTTTAGGATTCGAAAGAAAACTCTAAATATAAATTCAAACCGAGACAATGTTTGAAATCACTTGGAAGGCATCAGCTATGTATGTAAGTATGTACATGTGTATCTACTATGTACCCAGGAAACATTTTTTGCTGACATATCCGACGTCAGAAATAATCTGAGACTTTACTAGACAATCAACCAAGTTGTCTAAAATTCCCTAAGACATACGGCAGTTTTCGGGGACGGCAATCTTCTGGTACGACGATTCTGCACATTTTCTGAAATACAGATACCGTAAATAATAATTATCCAAAAAATTTTAACTCCAAAAATTCTGTAAGTAGAGTCAACGGCAGCGTTGCCAGTTTAGCATTTTCGAGGCTAGATTTAACTTTTTATTTTGACTTCGAAGTTTGCGTATTAGCTTTGTGGCTTTTTCTAGCATTTTTTATTGTTCATTTAGCCTCAAAAAGGCTAAATTCATTCTTTAAATTAAAATTTTTTTCTACTTTTCTTATTTTTAAGGCATTTTAACTTAAAGTTTTACAATAAATGAATATTTATTCTTTAACTGGACACTTCTCTATACAGTAATACCAAAACTATTTTTATACTCATTTTAGTTTCGATATAGTCTTAAAGAAAATTTTATGGACTGCATAAAACAAGGTGTAAGCCACTACATTTAAAATTATATACCTTTATTCTGTTTTAATTATAAACTTGAAGTACCTTCTTATTTAAAAACAACCCTACGATAAATGGAGCTGACACAAAATAAGTCATGTGATTGGTTCCTAGGTGGTAGGGATCGGTCAGAGTTCTAACACTTCCTGTGAAGCGGACCAGTAACTTTTACCTGTATACCTTGTGACTTGTCGCTGAACTATCTCATAGAGACCTAATCGTTGTAGAATAATATATATTATGTACTATAGCAGTCTTTTGTGGCAATCGAGCTGACGACCCACAGAGAGCTGAAATTCACGAAAAGTGAGGATTAATTCAAAAGCTGAACTTTATCCTTCATAGTCATGTTTGGTATTGGGTGGAAGTAAACTAAATTATACATCACTAAGTCAACGTTCAGACGATGCAAGTCTTATTGATCAGCTTCTTATTTTGTGGTCAAGAGGGGCAAGGGCAAAGAAACAGGTACACAATCTCATGTACTCATGAAATGCGTTTTGCTTTTTTTATTCGTAATATAAAAAAACGCACACATTCATTCACATTGTGTATACATTCATGCAAAAGAAAGAAACAATTAAGCAATAAGGCTTTCATCGTCTGAACGCCAAAGAAAGTTCAAAGAAGAAAAATTAAGAAGGTGATGAATAAGACTTGCATTGTCTGAACGTTGACTAATTGCTAAAATTAAATTAAAAAAAAATGATGTAATGGAACCATCAACTTCAGGCATTTGACTACATAATTAAATAATTTTCGTTTAGATAAATGTTTTGGAAATATTTTTAGTGTTTTTTAAAAGTGCTCCATAAATGGGGTATTTTTGATATATACGTTGAGTTTCAACAAATTTCCGGTCGAGATCAAGCAAATTTTATTGATTACTCTTATAATATTATATTTCAGCTTATGTATTAAAAAAAACATCTTGCGGATTTCTCAGTACTAATTTCAATTATTGTGAAAGAATTCCAACTGCTAAATATATACACTAGGGTCATCCTTATTTTAAAAAATTCGATTTCTCCCAGTCTCAGCTCCTACTTTGGTGAAAATTAATAAAAGAATTATCCTGCCAAATTTTCAGATTAATCGCTTGGGGTGAGACGTGCCGTCAACCAGCTCAAATTTAAGAAAAACCATACACTTTTGCATTCTTGTCTCATAACTTCAAAAATATTAATTTCACAAAAAAGTCTGTAGGAAGAGAATGTTGCTTGTGAAGTTTGCAGCATTTCCTACCCTAACAACTTTTCTCTAAATCTAAATGATGAAACAGAACTGGGGCTAGACGAGTTTTTCCATACAAATTGTCATTAATCATACGCCGTACAAAGCAGTCATGGGATAGAATCTATTTTATTTTGAGAACGTTTTTTCTCATGCTCTCAGTTTTAGCCACTCATTCTCTCAACAATGTTGCCGTGTTTTAATAAAATTTCATACATGTTTCATACGAAATATAAGAACAAAGGAAAATAAACAATAAAATGAGAGTATTTTGAAGCTACTGCCGTCGATTTAGTTTTGGGCATTTTTATTTGGCATCGTTTTTGCCTGAAGTTGCAGACTTAGTTCTATTGCATCATTAATAGTTAACAAAATAAATATAACATTTTTAAGCATAATTATCTTATTTTAATGCTTCATCCATCTTCCCAGCTCATAACAACTAAAAATAAAAATTTTCAAGATTTTGGAATGGAGAAACTGAAAGTGTTATTTGGGGCGCTGCATTTATTTTTTTATTCTAGTTTTCGAGATATACACTTTTTAAAAAAATGAAATATTAACATAACTCGATAACGGCTTCCCATATTCGATTAAAACAGAAGACCAAAACTCGATATAAATATTTTCTTTAAGTCGCACCAATTTTGTTTTTTAAACATATCAGTAGTTTCAGAGATGGCTTGGTACTTGTGTCAAAAAAAATTATTTTATTAGATTTTACAGATCCATAAAAATTCAATTTTTAAAAGAAACAGTAAGTACTTTACAACTTGAAAAGAAAAAGTAGAGAATGGAATAAAAAATCTCAAGGATTCCCTTGTATTGGTTGGTGATATGTAAATCAATGAAAATAAATCACAAACTAATGTTAGGGCCTATTCACATATTACGTAACGCTATTTTCGGAGTTTTCAGCCCTCCCCCCTTCGTAACGCTTTTTGCAAAAATTTTCAGTATAAATTATGTAGTCGGTAACAAACCCTCCCCTTCGCGCTAGATTTAGCGTGTTTTAAGTATGCCAAACGCGCTTTTTTTTGTTCTAGCGCATTTAATAGAAAAGGCGCTAAATTGGCGCGTTTTTAGTAAAGTAAAAATTTATATACCAAAATAATATTTTAAGTTTTTTTTATCGTTCTAAGCTTCTTACATTTTTTTAATAGTTGTAACTATCTAATTTTTGTCCCTAAATGAAATTTAAAAACAAATATGTAGATAATTATTTTCTTTTTTTAATTAAATAAATATTGAATTTTTTCAAATATATGCATCTGGTTTTATCCAAATTTAATTTAGCGCGTTTGATATTAGCGCGTTTTGGTTAAAAGTATTTGTCAACACTGTGATTTAGTGCATTTTAGCGCGTTTTGAGAAGGGGAATTTCGCGTTTTGGTTATAAAAAGTTGACAACGCTGAGTTTAAGTCGACGTTTTATTTTTACGTTGAAAAATAACTGTTTTATATGTATTTTTTTTTAAGTTCACAAAATAACTGCTATAAATGAATTTTTTTATCGATATAAAATACAGTCCCTGCTGATATATTATCCGATTAATATCAGACTAGTATGCACATTATCCGAAGACATTTAATTTCCTTTAAGACATTTAACGGAATATTCCGCACATTTCCTGATATACATACGTCTTACGATTTTTATCAGTCACTTCTGCACATTGTCTGATTTTAGTCGTCGTAATTATTCTCATTTATATCTTAAGAGTTTGTGCATAAATATACACTCGCAATATTATTACAATAACGGAATGTACAAAAAGTATTCCACGCAGTTATTTTTAAATGAATAAAAATAAGTACACACTACTACGGGTTTCCGGTTGCTTTCAATATTGTCCGTTATTTATGTTATAACTACCAAAAAAGTATATGCATAAAAATAACACACGCAGAAACACTCAAAATATTCTGTACGTAAAATTAGCTGAAATTATAATTTAAAATAAATGAATATCCATTTAGAACTGTTAGTGTAGTAAATAGTGTGCTAGACTATCAACCGGGGGGTCATATGTTCAATTCAAGTCAAGACCATGCGTGTGCTTTTTTTTGTTTTTAAGGCTAAATGCATAAAAATGACTCACAAACATACATACCCAGAAAAGAAATAAAATTTGTTTAAACCGAAAAAGTTCAAAAGTAAGCTTATGTTAACTTCGTGCTGCTGGTTTGCATAATATGCTTTAGCCGAGTGGTTTGTGCGTTGGATTTCAAGCCTGAAGGAGCTTTGTTCGATTCGATGGAAATTAAAATAACAAATAGTGAGTGAAATATATAAAATTAATAATTTCGCAAAATACGTAAAATACACTAGGCGCAAAATAGCTACATTAAAGTACGAAGTGCTATCATCGTTCGACTGATTTCAAATTAAAGCGGTTTAGAGCGATTCAGTGTCTCCAACAACTGAGAAAAGCGGCATAGTCGCACGCACCACAAGCAAATCAAAAGGCTAAAGGTTCCGAGTAATTTTGACCCATCCCCCCTCACGCTGGGTTAATAAAAACTTTGTGAAGAGATTGCTTTTGGAATCAATAAAATCATGTCTGTAATGTAAATGTCACTTCGCAACATTTGTCGAGCATAAGAAATGTTTCTCTATAGGATTTAGCATTTGAGAGTAAAGGTACAGATATTTAAGATTTAGGTCGGTATACGCTATCGTGGCACGAGAATATTTCGTTTTAAGGATCTTCGCATTGTCCAAATTGAAAAAAAAACGTTCTCGATATGGGTAAAAACGAAAATTTTCGACACGGTCTGGATTTTATCCTCTCCGATCTTAATGAAATTCGACATATAATTGGCTACATTCTGTAAAAAAAACAAAGAAATTTAAAGTACCATTTTTCAGGATATATAAGGATAAAGGATATTTTAGCATTTTAGACGCACTTATAGCAGGAACCTATGTTCGTTTTAATCAATACTCGTTAAGAGGACATTGAAACCTTTCGAATAACATTTATATCCGATGACGCGTTCTAAAGTTATTCAATCTTCAATATGACTTTTCAATATAACTTTTCTCAAAAATGCCCGAGATGCCAAAGTTTAGAGGCCTATCAAACAGAAACCATAAGAGCTATCGAAATAATTTTTCGGCATGTTACGCGCACATAGGTGTAGAAGATATGTGTGTCATTTAAATCGGAGAGGTGAAAAATCCAAACCCTTGTTTTCATGTCGAAATTTGTCGGTTTTACACATATGGCTTATCTTGGAGTTTTACAAGTTTTTTTTTAGAGACACATGTGGAATTTTCAATTCTTTTATTATCAACTATGTCACTACTATTGATTTCTGCGATGAAAGTAATATTTCTGCTCCTAAGTGAGGTAAATTGGGTTCTTTTAATTTAATTTGCATTTAGTTAAATTTTATTTGCTGTTAGTTTAATTTAATTTGCTGTTAGTTTAATTTAATTTCCTTTTGTGTTAATTTAATTCAGTTCTTGTTTAATTTAAAATGCTTTTGGTTTAATTTCATTTGCATTTTGTTTAATTGAATTTGCGTTTGTGTTAACTAAATGTGCGAATGCTTTTTATACACTATATGTATCTATTAATAAATAAATTAAGTAAATTGCGACTAAAGCTCACACACGAAGTGTTGGTTCCGTACGAATACACATATGTATATCCCTTTTCGTTTTTGCCCTTATTTCATTTTGGCAATTTTTTCATTTTGCTTTTTCGTTTAGTTTTCGTTTTTATATTTTTAACATTTTTTTTGATGATTTAGCGATTTTTTTGGTTTTGGCGCTTTTTTCATTATGGTGTTTCTTTGTTTTTTTTTTTTTTTTTGCTATTTTTCGTTTCTTACAATTTGTTTTTTTACGATTTTTTTTAGTTTTTTCGTTTTGAAGTATTTTTTGTTTTAACGTTTTTTTTCGCTTTTCGACGATATATTTAGTTTTAGCGATTTATTTTAGTTTTGGCGCTTTTTTCAGTTTTGGTGATTTCTTTTTATTTTGGCGATTTTTTTTGTTTTGACACTTTTTTCGTTTGGTGCTTTTTTTGTTTTGGCGATTTTTTCGTTTTGGTGATTTTTTCCCATATTTTTCGTTTTTTGACGATATTTTTAGTTTAGCGATTTTTTAAAGTCTTGGTGCTTTTTTTTCGTTTTGACTTTTTTCGTTTTATTTTGGGGTTTTTTAGTTTTTTGGCAATCTTTTTAGTTTCGATGATTTTTTGCGTTTTTGGCGATTTCTTAAAATATTGGTGCTTTTTTTCTTTAAGCGCTTTTTTCATTTTGGCGATTTTTCTTTTTGATACTTTTTTAATTTTAGAATTTTTTAGTTTTGCGTTTTTGAAAATTTGAAGATTTCAACTCTTACGGTTTCCAAGATACAGCAAATTGTCTAAATTACATATTCAAAATTGCATTAACTGATAGAACACCCTTTAATTTTTATTGTTTTAAATATCAATGTTAATTGGTGTAGGTTTTTTACAGAATACACAAATTAACACTAACTTTGAAAATTTAAAGTTTCTATATACATATAAGTGTATATTACATTAGTATTTCAACATTTTTTGTTGCTCGCTTTAGAAAACCCTTTAATTTTTAGCTGACATATATTTGTTGTTGTAGCGGCCAAAGTTTTACATAATTTGTAAAAATTTCAGATCCGTAGCTCGTACGGTTCCCAAGAAAATAGCCTGGGACAGACAAGCAGACGGACAGCGTAGCGAAAATAATAAGGTTAATTTACACTTTTGGTGTACGGAGCCCTAAAAACGGATGCATTTTTGCAATATTTGGGATAGAAGCGACTTTTTGCAAGTTGTTAGGCTCTTTATAGTTTACACGATTTGTAAGCCATATTAGACTTTGTTACCATGCCGCTGCACACTGGGTAATTTGAGCCTTTTTTTAGGCCAAAATTAATTTCAGCCAAGGCTTTGGACCGATATGGCTGCAATGTGGAATTTAAGAGTTTTTCATGAGCGTGCACCGCTGGGTTTTTTGATTTTTGTAATAGTGTAAATTTTTAGAGTTGCCACGATATGAAAAAAAGCTAAAAACTTAATATCTCAAATTTAAATATAAAAATAAATAAAATATAAAAAAATTTAAGGCTAACATCTGGGAAATAGCAAAGTGTAGTATTCATTAAAAATCGATAAAACTGTAAAAATCCAAGAACTAGCGAAAAATTCACTTTTATCGCGAAAATTCGCGAAAAATTTCAAAATTGCAAACAAGCCCTAATACTGCTTAAAAATAGCTGATATTGTAAGGAATGCCAAAAATTCAGAAAAAATCGCGAAAATGCGCAAAAACTTGCTAATATAGAAAGGATAGAAAAGTTCACTTTTATCGATTAAAAATCGGTAAAACTCTAATGAAAGCAAAAAACCTGAAAAATTAATTTTTACCGCGAAAATAGTGAAAATTCGCGAAAAATTGCAAAAAGCAAACAAGCCCTAATACTGCTTAAAAATAGCTGAAATTGTAAGGAATGCCAAAAATTCAGAAAAAAAACGCGAAAATTCACTAAAACTAGAAAAGTCTGAAATATAATTTAAAAATCGGTAAAACTCTAATGAAAGCCAAAAAAACTGAAAAAATTACTTCTATCGCGAACATAGGGTAAAGTCGTGAAAAATTGCATTATTGGAAATAAGCCCTAAAATTTATTAAAAATCGCATAATTTTGCATTGCCAAATATTATTTTACTTTTCTAATCTTTGTTCTCATTTGTTTTGCATCTGCTCATTTATTTTTCAAACAGCACACTTAGATATGAGGGATTGCTCCAAAAGTCATATTTTTTAGTTATTCAACTTATATATCTGTATTTATATGAACAATTATTTTTTCTTCAATTATAATTGGTAGTTGATAGGTTTCATCGTTTTTTCATTATAAGTATTTAAAAAATTATAATTAAAATAAAAGCACTGGCATTTATTGGTAGTTGAAACTTTTTTCATTATAACTACGTAAAATAATGCCAATGCAAATTCAATGCCAACGAAAAATAAGCATTGTCTATATGCATTTCATTGGTGCTTTGCCAAATCGTCAGTAGATTTCGAACACAATTTTGAAAACAGCACTTATCTTATGTACAAACTTTCAAAAACCATTTTAAAGTTCACAAATATGTAAATGATTTTCAAAAATAAGCAGAGTAGACAGTGTGACCATTTTAGCATTTTTGCAGCTAGATTTAGCATTTTTTATTTTGATTGTATAAACCAGGGGCCTATTTCGCTAAGCTGCAAGTTCACAATTGTGAACTTGTGAATAATTGTGTTTCATAAAAATACAATTACATTGTAGAATTGTAGTTTAGTGAAACAGGCCCCAGAACTTAACTATTGTGTCCTGGGCCCATTTCTTAAAACTACAAGATACAAATCTACAAGTAAAATACACACAAAACAACAACACTTTTACAAATTTTATTGATGTTTTGTGTGTCATTTTATCTTGTAGATTTGTAACTTGTACTTTTTGAGAAACGTGGCCCAGGGCCCATTTCTCAAAACTACAAGTTACAAATCTACAAGTAAAATACTCACAAAACAACAATAACTTTGTATAACTGTTGCTGTTTTATAGGTATTTTACTTGTAGATTTGTAACTTGTAGCTTTGAGAAATGAGTCCCTGTTACCTATTTCTCGAAAATACAAGTTACAAACCTGCAAGTAAAATACCAACGAAACAACAACACTTTTACACAATTTATTATTGTTTTCTTGTGTGTATTTTACTTAAAAAACGGAGGAGGTTATTTTTATACTTTTGTTCACTTATAAATGCTCCATCTATAGATCGATGTGAAAAAATTTTATTTCATATGAATAGGTACACTTGCAGATTCTGTAGTGGGCCAAACGTGGTAGGAATTTCATAAAATTTTTGTACATTGTCATTTTTGTATTGTATAACTGTCGCACTGAATTGCAACTTTGAAAGAAAATTGAAAAAATCATTGAAAATTTCAATGTATAAATTTTGTTAGTCTTTGTTGTTTGAAGATTGAAAATTGGTATTTTAAAAGGCTCTATAGTTATGGCTGTTTTGTTGTGGTCTATAAGTTTTTCATATCAAATAATTCGTTAGTTGTCAATACAAAATGTCTATAACTTTTACATATATTCAAATATCATTTTGAACTCTTTGCTGTGAAAAAATAAGAAAAACTAAAATAACATTTTTAGAAATTTAGACGGTTACAAATTAAAAATATTCGTGCTCTTAAAAAAAGATTATATACTCCGAATTTCGCTAAAGTCAAAAATGCAGAAAAATTTTAACTTGAATTTTTGTGTTGAAAATTAACCAATAGCATTGTATAATATGCAGGCCTGTTCTGTATTACACGCGTAATGAAAATGTTCGGAATCGTCGTACAATCGTTGTTGTAAATATAAAATAACAACAATGCTTTGATAGCTCCGAACATTTTGCTTTTTATTCATTTTGAATTATTCTTGTTTTACTCGAATAAAATCAAATATTTGCCAGAAAATAGGGGCAAATTATGAAGAATAAACGAGCTATGAAGAAATCCTACAAAAAAGAACTTTTTAAAATTTTTGCATTATTTTTTAGCATTTTAAATTTTATTATAGCATTTTTAGCATTATTTTTGACCTGATTGAGCTGCAAAATATTTTTAGATATGACCACACTTATAGTAGGCTTTGAAAACTATACAAAACCCAGCAAATAGTTTATATTCCATATGAATCTATTTTATCTTTCTATTGCTATTCATCAACGAGAGAGACAGAGAGGGAGAGAGTTCTTTCGCCTTCATGTAATGGAAGTACTACGTGCTAATAGTTCTGCGCTAAAGTGTTGCATAAATTTATATTGATTTTACGTAATATCTTGCATATGAATTTACAACTTTTTAAACCAAGACAATATAGGACGTTGTATGTTTAAGACATTATGAAAGAAATGCTGCTTAGGAAAATAAAAACTTTTTCTTAAATAAAATTAAACAAAAAATTTAATTTTTGTATATTTTTGTTAACATACATTTTTATTCATTATATTTTTTGTGTTGTATTAAACGCCCATTCATAAAATAGTTAAGACGGACAAGTGGTTTTACTTGTCATATAATATGCCACATATGTACGTGGTACTTGCCACATATGGTGGAATATAAAATGCTGAAGCTTTGTTGGTTTAAAAGCAAAAAAAAATAAAAAATAAAAAAAATATATAAATATAATGAAAAACAAGAAATTAAACATCATGCATTTATGATTAAGACCAGAATCTTCCTGGTGTCTTGTAAGTGTGATGGAGTGAGTAGCCTGGCTTAATATATAAATGTCTGTCTATCAATATATGTATGAATGTATAGTACATTACAAGATACTGTAAATGTCGGTTGTGATTATTACCGGATTTTAAGTAGGTTTCAACTTAATGAACGTTAAATAATCATTTTAATCACTTTAAGCCTAGCAATTGGTATTTGCATGGTAACCTCTCACTCTTCTCATCAACATCTTTCTTATTATTGCCTTAATCTTTCATTTTTTCTATAAAGTATGAATGAAGGAATACCTCTTTCCCATTAATAATATGCTAGCCAAATGTTTTTTTTTAGTTTTAAAGTAAAATCTTCAACTTTAAGATTTCATTACAACATATTTTGAACATACATTATCTTATAAGATATTAATGTTTTTTTTCAAGAAGAGAATTATTGTAAAAGAAAGTAATATTTATTACCAGGGCTCGGACTTTCATGCAAATGCATATTTTTTGTGGTGATAGATAAATAGGTATTGGCTAATTATCTCCGAATTATCAAATTTTAAGCAGTTTGGCATCGATTCGAAGTTGTATATTTTTGCATATATTGGTGGTAAGTGCATATTTTTTCATATTTTGGCAATTAATGCATATTTTTGGAGTTATTTTTTGACAGCAAATCCATATAAATAATTTTTTTTTGGCAATAAATGTATATTTCTAAATTTGTTAAAAAATTGTTAATAGGCCGATTATAGCTGGCAACCCAGCCTCAGTTGGTTGCCCCGTTGCTTAAAATGATACTACTAATGACAACTGGCAACAGAGAGCTGTCAATTTCAGTTGTCATTTAGTTCCTTTCTGGCAACCATTAATTGTTAGTTGCCGAGTGGCAACGCAACTAAAGTTCGGTGGCATTAAGTAATAGACCAAATTAGGTTTGTTTTGTGTTTTTTCTCTAAGTAAGTGCATATTTTTGCGCATATTTTTAATTTTTAAGTGCATTTGTTAAGGGCTTAAAATCAATTTTTAGTTGCATGAAAGTCCGAGCCCTGTTTATTACATACAATGTAATATATCTATTGATTAAGATGCTGGGAATACTTTTTAACAAATAATTTTTGTAGTAGAAATCGTTAAAAATGGAAAGTCTGCTACAGGAAATGAACATATAAAGATAGTTATAAGTTTTCTGATGGACTTACATACACGTACGAGTGCTTATGGCAGTCAAATGAAAAACTTATTGAGAAGTAAAAGAGTGAACATTTGAATCTAATTTGATCTATTAAAGAGATAAAATAAATGAACACTGAATACGAGATCAAGAAAAATAAACAATTTGATGAAATTTACTATGTTTATAACTTTTTCAATGAAGTCACCTTGTTACAAAAATTATACCCATTTAGGGTTTGCAGAGATTAATTTTTTCCTTTTTCAAGCAAAGAATTTATGTCAAACGCTTTCGCCAATGAACTTTTTTCTAATCTAAGATTCATTTAAACCGTTTCAATTAGCATACAGATCAAGTTTAACTCATAAATATTTAAAGTTTAAATATAAAATATGGCATTATGTGTAAGGATAACTTGGCATGAAGTTGGCTTAAGTGAAAGAATTGAACATGGTCTGAACGAGTTTTGCAACACAATTTGACATTAGAAATAAGGCTAGCCTGCAATCGTGAGTTAAAACTGCATTATGCGTCGATTTTTAATGTCAAATTGTATGGAAGAACATATACATATTGTCTAAGCGTTCAGAAGATATTGTAATAAAATTAAACTACTTATAGTCTAAGATCCCACGTAAGAAAAAGTTCCACCATACGCGAACCGCGTAAAACCTCTTTTGTAGCACTCATAAAACGATCTAATACAATTAGATCTGGCTATTCTTAATTGAAGGTTTTGTGGCAACTTGTTTTTAACTTTGCACTCAAACAAAATCATTCCATAAGGAACGAAAATAACGTTGGTTTGCCTATTTTATCCGATCACTTCTAAAGCGATTCCATATTTTAAGTACGTAGATGGGTCGATACTATAAATTTTCTTAGAGATACATATCGCGACCTCATTTCTGTTTCAGCTCATATGCCAAAAAGTCGGAATGGAGAAAAACGACAAAGAAGATTTACATGAAGTTTTCTCAAAATAAATCCGACAGAATTTTTTTGTTTAGAAGAAAAATGTAAATTTTTCTGAACTTTCATAAATCCGGATAAAAATTAACATCTTTTTACTGAAAGTAAACAATCTTGTTTTGCGCTGCATTCGCCACTTTTTTAATTTTATTTGTAGAAATTAGCCTTTTGTGCTTCATGTGTATACTAGCTGCTGTGTATTGAGTAACTTGTTATTGATATGAAATATCCTACTGTTTATTGAAAATAAGCGTATAAATGTTATTAGAAAAGATATTTACATGGAATAAAAAGTAAATATTGATGAAACTTGGAATTTTACATCATTTCTGTTTTTTATTTTTTAAATTTTTTTTTACAAAATTTTGTCAAAATTGATAGTGCTGACAAAGTATTGAGTAGTGGGTACCGAGTATTTGCTATTTTTTACGGTGCTCAATACTCAAAAGTAGTTACTCGGTACTTTCTGCGTAGTATTTTTATTACTAAGGCTGCGGCCACACGGGCGTTTTTAAAACGCGGAGTTTCTGCTTTTTATATTAAATTTGAAAGTTCTCAATTTTTTAAAACTTAAAATTTAATATAAAAAGCAGATACGCCGCGTATTAGAAACGCCCGTATGGCCTCAGCCTAAGCAGAATGGAAAATAAAAGGCCAAAATAAAACTCGATTTAAAAGTATAAAGGTTTCTAAGCGTTAAAACTATCGAGTAAGTATTAGGGTATTCATTCGGTTAACCGTTAATCAGTTAGCCGGTTAATTACTACCCGATTAACTGACCGGTTAATTTAAAATTGGCTTTTTTCGATTAACGGTTAAATCGGTAATGAATGCTTGATATCTCAGATTGTGGATTCTGGAAGAGGATATTCAAAATATATATACATCATACTTAACCCAATTTTTTTAAAATCGTCGGTGGGCCGAAACAGAAATGAGGTCGCGATATATATGAATATGTAACGCTTATTTGCTGCAACGTCGTAATATCTCAGAAATTACATTAAGACTGATACAAATTTTTTTAATTTTTATTATTACAAAATTTTTTCATTGGAATTTTACAAAAAAACAGAAATTATAAAAAAAAAATTATATAACAGAATCGATAAAAAGTCATAATCAAATAAAAATTAAAATAAGAAAACTAGACTTTTAGGGGATTTATTTAGACGCTGAGTTTTCAGACAAAATACAAATTCAGAAAATACAAATGAGCTTAAAAATAAATGTAAAAAAAAACATGAAAACACAAATCAAGATGTTTTTACTACCACGTTTGCTTATCTACACCCTTCACCTATAAACTCAAGACTGAACAAACATGTAAAAAACTCAGCGTCTAAATCCCCTATTTGACTCTTTGATAGAAATATATTTCGTTCTAGAAAAAGTTTCCTATCAAGAGATAGATTTCCCATAGTATTGGTTGATATTCATAAGTTATGATTTACGAACTTTATTTCATATGCTTCACAGTTTTCTCTAAATAAAAATATATTTTAATGAAAAAATTTGATTAAAACACGAAATTAAGTAAAAATAAATAAAGTTTCTTTGGATTAAGCCCATACAGTTCCATTAAAACTCATAACGTAATTTATGTTTCTTTTAATAAAAATTATGATAGTATATTTTCTTCCTTAAGCGTAGTATGCAGCTCTGAATGAAATTCAGGCTGCCATAAGAAGTATGTGTAAAAAAAACAAACGGAAATTCAGGTTGGTAAATTTCTTGAAGAAATTTCCGTTTACTAGTACGCAGTTCCAAAAGAAAAGTACACGGAATTTTGGCATTTATTGTCTATTACAGGCATGCTATAATAATAAGTGGAGAATTTTTTCCGTCAACTGAAACAAAAATTAATGTTCACACAATTGTTTGGTTACGTAATTTTTGACATTTCTAGTTTTTCATACATTGTAATTAATTTTTAGTGTTTCTGTGTGTGTAAATTAGAAAATATATAAATTTGTGTGTATGCAAACAAAATTCTGTATAGAATTCTACACGATTATTTTTCCGTGTAGAAATAAATGCAAAACTCCAAACCTGAATTTCAGTGAGAACTGCATACTACGCTTTAATCGCGATTAGCCGATAATCGCGATTAATCGCATATTTTTTATCGTAATCGCTATTATGAAAATCTGCAATTATTTGCAAACCCTATATCATTAGATTTTTCGTTTTGTTTAATAAAAAATGTTCTTTAGAAATATCAGACATTCTCGTATTCTTTTTTTGCAAATAATTTGTATATAGACTGAAATTTACGTACAAGGGGCATCATACATGCTGCTATTATGTCGTTTATGTTGTAGATACTACATCATGTTCAATTCGTTCCAAATAAATACATGAAATTTAGCCTCCCTCATATGTTTAAAAATTACTTTGGATGAAAATGAGTTCGAAATAAAACATCACGATAATCAAAAATATAGAAGACGCTATAAATATACCCAGATTAAAAAATGTACCTCCATTTCATTTTTAGCAGACCTTCCCAGATCAGGCCTTTTATCAGGCCTGCTGAGTAATGGGTCGAGGAAGGCCTTGGTCCGCAATGACATCGCGTGTAAAAAAGAAATGAATATGTAATGGGAGTGGAAGCACTACAGACTGCTAGATAAGGCCTTATAGAAAGCCTCTTACTCCTTCTATTTACCGCTGGGATGTGTCGGCTATGTAGACGACAAAAAACGAATTACCAGCGAAAATTTACTGCTGCTGGTTTCAAATTACCATTGTTTCATATTAATTTTAAATGAAAAATTATTAATCTAGTCTTAAATCTCTTTGATTTAAAATTTTTGACTCTTAAAACAACTTTGTTATAAAAGTTACATTTCATTTTAACGCAACATGACTATAACTTAAATTTTTAGGTTAAATAATCATTTAAATCATGTTGAATTAAAATTAAATTCATTTTACATACGATGGGTATTTATTTAGTGTATAACTAAAGTACAGTTTGAAGCTGTTGTGGCTCCAGTGGTTAGCGCGTGGACTATCATCTAAGTGGCACGAGTTCAAATCTTGGCTGGGGCAGAAACTACAACACAAAAGTTTTCTGATGTGTATGCTAATAACCATCAAGTAAGTAAAATAATTAATAAAATAGCTACATTAAAGTCATGTTGTTTCAGCTTGATATAACTACAACTCAACGTGGTTCTTAGTTTTGTTCCAATATCAAATACAGGTTGTTTCAACTTGATATAACTTTGATTCAACATGATTCTTTGTGTCGTTCCAATATCAACTTCACGTTGTTTCACACCGGAATAACTTTGATTCAACATGATTTTTCATATTATTTCAGTATCAGCTTCTTTTATATTTTATATTTTATTAAATTCAAGAACAAATTTTTTTTCGAGTTGATTCCCTTTATCTGAAGAAGTGCGGTATGTATGTGATATGACTACCTTCGATGTGTAAAATTAATGCACTTCTAATGGCGTTTTCTTTTCTAGAAAATATGTAACTTTTGTTTTACTTTTTATTAAAAAATTGCAATTTAGCATACATACAATAAACTCTAATAAATTGACTTCTTCGAAAAATTATTATATTGCAATATAATTTTCATTGGAAAGGGCAAAAAATTCAAAATTTTTTTGTAGAGAAGAAAATAGCATAAGTAAAAACTTGTGTTATGAAGAGCAAGTTTTTAGAAGTGTATAAGTCATTTGTCCCTTAATATTATACTTTATTATTTAGAGCCAATTCAAACTGAATGTTAATTTTTTAAAATCATACAGGCATGTTCTGAAAATCACTTTATCGTAAAATGATTTGAAATCACCGAAAAGGTGTTCTGCGCACGAAAATGTTTGAAATCTCGTGATTTGAAACCGGTCAGCTAACAGCCTGACGTTTTCAAATCATTTGAGTTTTTTTAAAGCATTTTGCTTTGAACTGTGTAGATAATAATATGATTACATACATTTGGGTGATTTCAAAACCGTTCGTGGTTTGAAATCACTGTGATTTCAGAACATGCCTGAAAAAAATTTCCATATATTTCAATTTCAAAACTTCAACTGCCTGTCCCACAATGTCGAAAGAAAAGTTCTTTCGTATATTTTTATTGAAAACAATAATAAATAAAAACAAAAATTTGTTGTAGTTTTCAATACAAATATAGGAAAGAAATTTTCTCATCGACATTTTGCGACAGGCAGTAAATTTTCGCAATTTTAAAACAACAAAATCTATGGAAAGTTTTTATAATTTTACAAAATAAACGATATGACATTTCAGTTTGAATTGAATCATTATATTTTTATTTATATACATATAATGGCATTAGAACAAGGAACTTTATTCAAAGCAGCGAGTTTCTATAATTCATAATAAGTTTTGTTTCCAACTGCGAAGTTTTGAAAATTTGAATTTCCAACACAATTCAAGTAATTGCAGAAAAGTTAAACTTTTCAGGTCATGTGATATTTCAAGAAAAAATAACGCTATAATTATTCCTTTACACAAATTTCAACCCCAATTGAATTTGAAATTATCATAACATAGAAATGGCAACTTATTAAAACTCTTTCAAAAGTAGTTATTTAAGAATACATAGTATGTACAACAGGCAATTATGAAAAATTAAGCCAACAAAACAAGTTTTTACATCAACCATTTTTTCTTCAAAAAACTAAAAAACGCTGATTGAACAAAACAAAATTTTCAGCATAGACATACTGACACCAACCAGTACAAGTTGAAAAAATTGTTTTTTTAAAGGTAACTGGTTCTCAAAAGTTTTAATTAAATAACAATAGGTATAAACAGAAAATATAAAAAAAAATCTTATAAAGAAAAAATAACGATAAAAGTTGTATGGTGGTCTTAAATGCACAAAAAGAGCAAACAATAAACACACACCCAAAAAGTTTTAGTTTATAATTCGTGGCAGGTAGATTATTGTTTAATAGTTGCAATAAATTAAATGTTACATTACAAATAATCATTTTAATTATCTAATAAATCACTGGTCTCGTTTTGATCGTGTCTTTTAGAGGAGGTGTGTGTTCAAAAAGGAATTGCTTCAAAGTTTCCTGGGTTAGAGTGGTCTTTTTAAACAAATTAAGTCTGTGAGCAAAAAACTAATTGCGGGAAATCGTTATAAAACTTCTTAAAATAAAAGGTTAAAAGATTCAAACAAATCATAATATTGTATACATGTTTTTAAGTACATATTCAAACACTCTTGTACAGTTGTTTAGACCCACCTAGCGTTTTCTCTTCATCAGGCTATATCTTTTGAAATTTTAAAATTTAAGCCAGACCTTACTACCACCATTTATTATACAGGTTTACGTTTGTAGTAATGTATAACCTGTAATAATATTGGAAGCCATTTTCCAGGAATTATATTTTTATTGCATCCGACGTGTGAATAAGTATTTATTTTCGTGTTTGTCAGAATGTGTACTAACAACATTCACCTAATTAATAAAAATATTATCCTGATTCCACTTATTTCTATGCCAAAAACGCTTACTCTCGTAACATTTTCTATGAATTTGTTAATTTGCTGTCATTGCTTTTATGGTTTTTGATGTGGCTGAAGTGGCAAACGCGTTGACTTTTAAACTTGTCATAAAATGACGTTCCTTAGTACGGATCTTACTCATGCCAGCCCACAAAAATACCAACAAAAAATTTTAAGTATCCCAGCAGTGGTGCCAACTCTACCACTTTTGTGGTAGCTCTACCTCTTTTGGCTACCTCACTCAACTCTACCACTTTTCGAGGAAAATCTACCACTTTTTTAGTTTTTCAGAAATAGTGCTAAACTGTTGTTACCTGAATTATTTTCAACTAATACAATCTAGAGGTTTAACTAAAATACACTATTTAAAAACTGGTATATTTTTTTACAGTACGTGTAAACAACGTTTCAAACGATGCGTTGACTACACTGTTAACCAGCTGTTCAATCTTCAGTTAAAAATCATTTTTTACGAAATCTGTCATTCAAGCTTGAATGGCGTAAATAAAAGAAGAAAAAAAGAAGCAGGCGAACAAAATTTGTAAATGTAACCGACAGCATATTTTTATTGCTCTTTAAAAAAAGTGTTTCGGCTTGACACATAATTTTAAAATGAGTGAAAGTGATAGTGAAAAAAGTACCCCACCTCGTAAAGCAAAAAAAGATGCACTATAACCAAAAATATTCAAAGTTGTGGGAAAAGGAAAAATAATTCGCAGGTTGGATTGCATCTAGTTGTAAAGGAAATTACTATTTCCATTGTAAAGTATGCAACTCTGATGTGAAGTGTGGTGCAGGAGAATTTATTATTTCTAGGCATTCTAAAAGTTCTAAACATATAAGCAATTATATAATACAAAAAAAAATTAAATTTATTTTAATATAAGTGGCACCTGTAATAAAAACGCTTAAAAAATCGTGGTTTTTATGGGTATAACCCATTGCTGATGGTATGAATGATAAAGTTTAATGCACCATTGGATGCAGCTTGAAAAGATCTTTCAAACGAAGTAATATTTTTCACACGTTGTTTTGGGAGAAAATACCAAAACATGCAAAAAATTACAAAAATAGACCTCTTTTAGACTCGGTCCAGCTCACGGGCGGTCATCGCTAGACCCCGCAAATGTTTTGGTAAACCTCATTAAAAAGACGGATCTGTAATTTGAGAGGGGTAACAAAAATGTTTTTTTAGTATGTAATTCTTCTACATATTAATATTTACGCTCACTGAATATTTGAAATTAAATGAATAACGATGTTATACTTGAATTCTTTAATTTTTTAGTTCTTTTTTTATTCCAATTTTGAGTACTAACGACCCGTAATTAAGATTTATCATAAGCTTCCTTCCTTACAGAATATTTCTTATCGAAACGAAAAATTAACTAATGGTATAATTATTTTTCTAGGGTGTAAAATAAAAGTGGTAGATCTACCTCTTTTCAAAATAAAATTTCTTGGAAATTACCACCTTTTCACATCGAATCTACCTTGAGTTGGCATCACTGTATCCCAGCAAACCAAAACATTTGAAAATAATATTGCATTCGAATGTTGCGTACACATTTCTCGGACAAAACACTCGAGAATGGCTATCGAAGTCGGAAAGAGAAAAAGCTGCTAGAGCCCACTCGTCGCTCAGTTTGTGGCAGCAAATCTTTCGATTTCGATGTATCGCTGACAAATCAATAGCGAACCAATATCGAAGAAATATCGATACCACAAAGATGCAGGAAAAAGTAATTTTTCAAGATTGTTATCTTTATTTTTTTAATTTATCTATTTTAATGTAAATGGAATATTTATTTATTTAAAATTGTAACTTAGGCTGCAGTCAATCAGATTCGAACACGGTGGTACCGCCAGGCTAACAGATTAGCACACATCCACTAGGCTATCGTAGCAATTTTTTTTCTATTCAATTATTGCACACATTAAAGTAAATTACACATTCGATAAATTATCGAGACATATTTCGATGCTGCGAACATTCACATTTTATGAAATTTAGCAATTGAGCTTATTGTCGCAACATTATCGACAAAAGCTCGCATTTGCGAACATTCAATTTTTTTTAGATTCACGAGCATTTATCGAACAAATTTGTTTCAAAAATTCTTCGTTTTAGCGAACCTTCTTTTATTTCGAATCTCAGGTTTAGTGGGAAGCAAATAAACACTACCACCATTAAACTACAAATTATTTCTTGTAAATTTTATATGATTTCCAATCAAAATTATGTCATGTTAATTTTACATTCCCTTTTTCTGTGTGTAGGTCGCAATATTTTTTTCACTGTCTTTTTCATTATTTTTCCCATGCATCTAAATATGAAGTGCAACGTTTTAGTGCTATTCGAAATTGAAATTCATTACATGTAACTGTAATTGCAAAAAAACGAATGCAGTCAGATGTAATTTGCAATTGAAAGCTTTCCAATTACAATTACATGTAATTGTGTTTTAAGGTTTTCAATTACAATTACATTTCGTAATTGTAATTAAAACTTTTTCAATTACAATTAAATTTTTGTAATTGTAAAAAATTTCAATTATATGCAATTGTAATTGAAATAAATGTAATTGAAATCGCCCAATCCTGTTTAGAAGCCAGTTTAAGAGCCAAAATTGCTGCTTAAAGTTTTAAGAGCCTTGTTTAACAGTATTCCATAAAAATTTTTACAAATATCTTAAGAGCTCTTAAATATTTACGGCTGTATGCAAAAATAATTAAAGTAGCTTTGCCAAGCAATGTTGAGTAAAGTTGTATTCTAAAAAAATTATTATATCAAAATTTTAAAGTAGGCACTCACGTTTGTTAAGACTACTTTAAGTTGATATTTCCAAAATGTGTATTTTTTACCTCAAATATGTTCGTTAATATAGCACATATTGATTCATGTTACATATGAAAATGATGCTTGAAGTCTTATCTCTTAGCTTAAAATCATTATTTGTTTCATGTAATGGGAAACAACACCAAATTATCTAGTTGATTCGAAATACATAGAAAAATTCATTAAAAAAAAATACAAATATAAAAAAATGTCTTAGTGATGTATATAAAATCAAAACAGATCGAAAAAAGTTAGATATTCAAATACTCATTTCATTCGAGTAAAAGAAATTGTGTTAATTCTTCTACGTTCATCATATTTTTTACTTTTACTTAATAGAAATGTTTTTATGCTTTACTACAATGTCAGAAGCTCATATTTTTTGAATTAAGTTGTTTTACTTCAAAGTAATAAAAAGTTATTTAATAATATAAAAAGTTATTTGACTACTCGAATGAAATTTGTATTCGCTTTTGTACATCATAAACTATGAAGTGGTTGTTGAACACGGTGGTGTTGCCAGTATTTATTATTAAATCACAAAATAATTAAAGTTGTCTTTTGCATATAATTTCTTAACAAAGTTATGTTAGCCTTAAAGTGCTTGGTAACTACTATGAACTTCAAAGCCAAAGTAAAATATTTTTTAGCATACGGCCGTTAAACTTTAAGAGGTATAAGAGACATAAAGGAGTACCGCCACTATAAATTTAATAAGCAGTTTTTTTTATTTTTAGTAGTTATCTACATATATATTTTTCAAATTTTTAATATGATAAATTTATTTTCAATTGTTCAATTGTTCTTTTTTTCTGCTTATGTATTTTTATAAAAACAACTAAGTAAATACATATGTTTACTAAGCTTTATTTTTAAAAATTAAATGATTTTTTTCCAATATTTTTCCTGTTTTTAAGGTGTCATTTTTTCCCCTAGAGATCCCCTTTCGTTTTGAAAATCCCCTTTTTGTGCCCTTTTTGAAAATTTCTAGCGGTAACGCTGATAGTCGTACTTAAAATAAGAGTTTTTGTACTGAATTTACGAATTTTGTACTGTACCTGTGTTCTGTAACTAATGTGAGAACTTTTCAATTCGAGTAAATTGTAATCATCCTGTAGATCACAGGGTGAGTAACAAAAAACTTGAATTTTATTTCTTTATTTTAATGTATCCACTTAAATTATTTTATAAATCACACTGTAACAAACGGCATGACTAACGGCTGTATGCAAAAATACTTAAAGTAGCTTTGCCAAGCAATTTTGAGTAAAGTTGTATTCTAAACAAATTATTATATTAAAATTTTAAAGTAGGCACTCACGTTTGTTAAGACTACTTTAAGTTGATATTTCCAAAATGTGTATTTTTTACCACAAATAGTTTTGTTAATGTAACACATATTGATTCCTGTTACATCTGAAAATGATGCTAGGAGTCTTAGCTCTTATCTTAAATTTATTATTTGTTTCATGTAATGGAAAACAACACCAAATTATCTAGTTGATTCGAAATACATAGAAAAATTAATAAAAAATATTAAAAAAAATAAAAATATAAAAACATGTCTTAGTGATGTATATAAAATCAAAACAAATCGAAAAAAGCTGGATATTCAAATACTCGTTCATTCGAATAAAAGAAATTGTGTTAATTCTTCTATGCTCATCATATATTTTTACTTTTACTTCATAGAAATATTTATATGCTTTACTACAATGTCAGAAGCTCATATTTTTTGAATTAAGTTGTTTTACTTCAAAGTAAAAAAAGTTATTTAATAAAATAAAAAGTTATTTGACTACTCGAATGAAATTTGTATTCGTTTTTGTACATCATAAACTATGAAGTGGTTGTTGAACACGGTGGTGTTACCAGTATTTATTATTAAATCACAAAATAATTAAAGTTGTCTTTTGCATATAATTTCTTAACAAAGTTATGTTAGCCTTAAAGTGCTTGGTAACTACTATGAACTTTAAAGCTAAAGTAAAATATTTTTTAGCATACAGCCGTAAGACAATTATTAAATTTTTCTCGATGCAAAAACTTTTCACAACTTACAGAACATGTTGCCTTACAAATATTGATCATGACTTATTCTTTCTGAGTATAACGTTACGAACCTTAGCCTATATGATTAATTTGGATTAAGAAGCAAATTAGTTCGAAATAATCACATAAAAATATTTTATCTTCTTCCTTTAAATATCACTTTCATAAATTTAGTTTCATTTCATAAATTTCTTTAGAAACTTATTTCTTAAAAAGCGTGTTAAACTTTGCTTATGGCTATCATTTCTAACAAGAAATATTAGAAAAAATAAAATAAGATTTAATGAAATCTCTTTGGCTTTTATTTAAGTGGCATTAATCTTTCTTTAATCCATCTAACTTTACCAAAAGCCACTTAAAAGCAAAAGTTTTTACTTAAGAATTAAATATAATTAAAAGCAATTAATTTCTTGGACTCATTGTTATTGTTGGAATTTTCTCGCAGTTTTATAAAGATAACCCACAATTTGCTAATGAAATTATTTACAACTCAATCAGAATGTGGCAATTAAAATAGCGCCATAGGCGACCGCAGCAGAGAGATATGTACCTAGATAACCAACTTTTCATTAACAGTTTGAGAAAACATGCTTACAGACACTTCTAAAAATACATGTTTGAATATTGAAAAAATTTTCTCCTCTTAATGAAAATAAAAGAAAATAAATGGCAACAATTTTTACCAGTATGTAACATAAAACAATCAGCAAGCATACGGCTTCTAAAATGGTCGTAATTACATGTTGTAAAATGCACAGCATCTTCATCACCAACACAAAATTAAACGTCCATGGCTGAGAGCTGTTGCGAGAGTTGAAAGCATCCTCCCAATTTATTTGGTCGGTTTCTAACTTTCTTTGTGAAATTGCTTATTTATATAAGCACATACATACATCTATATATGGCTGTGTTGTATGTACACAGAAAAAATATCAGCAAATCCGAGGTAATAAATTAAGATCTAAATTTTTATTTGTATTTTAAATAAGTATTTAGTTAATACATTTAAGGGAGCTATGAATACGGCAAAGTGTTGCAATGAATAACAAACTGATTAACTATATTTTTAATTATATATTGTGATCGAAATAAATATTCTATTAATGTGGTTAATCTATCTGTGGCAATAAGGGGCTATTCACATATTACGTAACGCTATTTTCAGCTTTTTATCGAGGTTTTGGCTTAATCGGCTAATAATCGGTTAATTTCGGTATTAGCCGGCAATCAACATGTTAAACTACTCGCAAAGTCTTTACTCACAAACATATTCGAAAATCAATGGGCCCCTCAAAAAAAGGTGACATCAGTTTTTGTCCAATAACTGATTCAGATTTGCTGATACCGCTTTTAGCTGCTTTACACTGTCTCTCAAGACGTTTTACTTCTGTAGAATATGCAACCCGTATCTAATAAGTTTATGGAAAGTTTTAAAAAAGAAATAACAACACATTATATCAGGGCAGCATTTTGTGCAGAAGTCGAAAAACTTGTATAATAGTCTGAAAACAGCCTTAATTATATTTGCCAATAATGTAGCTATCCACTAAACCTGAGATTCGAAATTAACAAATCCTCGCTAAAGCGAAGAATTTTCGACAAAAATTTTTTGGCAAATGCTCGGGAATCTAAAAATTCGAATGATCGCTAAAGCGAATTTTGATCGATAATGTCGTGATAATAAACCGAAATCACCAAAAATTCATACTTTCGTGTAATTTAACACATGTATGCAATAACTGGACAGGAAAAATTGTCATGATAGCTACTGGATGTGTGCTTGTCGGTTAGCCTGGAGGTACCGTGTTCCATTCTGTCTGACTGCAGCATAGTTAAAATAGTAAAAACATAAATATTCAATTTACATTAAAATAGATTAAAAAACTTAAGATAACAGTCTTAAATATTACTTTTTTCTGACTTTTTGCGATATCGATATTGGTAAAGATTCTCTATTTATTCGTTAGGGAAACATCGAAATCGAAAGATTGGCTACCATAAGCTCAGCGACGAGTGAGCTCAGCAGCTCTTTCCCTTTCCGACTTCGATAGTCGATCTCGAGTGTGTGGTGTGAAATGTATTTACGCAACAATCGAATGCGATGTTATTTTCAAATGTTTTGGTTAGCTATGTAAAAGTCTGTTGACAAATTTTATTAACATTTTTGCAAAAAAAATTTGTTTTCCTGAATTTTTTTTAAATATAAGAAACCATTATTTTTTCTGCTATTTTCATTATAACTTACAGGTATTCCTAATTTTGCACTAACCCAAGTTGTAGCTACTGTAAAGCTGAAAAATTTTTCTGAACATATTAATACAATCTGAACGTGTCTAGGTACCCTGAATAGCAAATAAAGACCATTTTGTACCTTAAAAATTGTCGTTTTTCGCTAGTTAGACTATACTTTTAATGCATTTTTTCCTTTCTTTGTTATTGTTGCATTTCTTGAGTTGCTGATTTTAGTATTTAATATTTTTGGGTTCGAAAACGCTGTGTTAAAGTATTAAAAAATATTGTCAACTTTAGATTTCTAACAATCGTCAAATTTAGGGCATAAATCGGCAAAGTAAAATTTTGAGATCCCAAAATTGTAAAAATTATGATAAACTGTCGAATGTGGCAGCTATAATAAGAGTAAAAAAATTCCAGCCGGCTGCCAGCCACTCGAATTGGACCTCTGTACATTAGGGTGGAGCGTCAGATTTTTTTTGCTAATTTCAATTTCGAATAGCAAAAAATGGTTGCATTTTATTTTTAGATACATGGGGAAAATAATGAAAACAATATTGCGACCTACTTTTAGCCCTCTACCACAGCATCAATATTTTGAATATGAGATCAAATCGATCAATTTGTGAAACATCATATGACGCAACAATTTATATTCTTTATAGCTGTTATAACTCATTACACTCAAAATATCCACTATTTTATACATACAAAGTCAGATATCAGACAAACTTAAGATCAAATAATGAAGCAAATTTTCGAACTTCTAAATCTTTGTCATATCTTGCAAAAAACACATTTTTAAAAATAATTTGAGGTTCATGAACACGAAAATTATATTCATTTATTTTTCTTAAGGCGCGTTTTCCCGATATTCGCGAAAAACTATTTTTTTGTTGCTTTTTTTTAGTTTTTTCGTTTATTGGCAAAAATTTCGAGAACGGCTCATCTGAATAAAATAAATTGCATACTGTTGTATAGATATCTCTCTATTCTTTCATTCAATACACTGATTGTGCCGATCGTATAAAAAATGTATAGAGTTACAGGCATTAAAAGTTTAAAAAAGAATATTTTTAGACCTTCTCCCAAAAGCTATCATTTTAAATTGCTCCATTAAAATGAAAAAATATACTAAGTATATTTTTTGCGGGCTGTATTTCAAAGATAATTTTGTGACGATCACATGATGGATACAATCGCTAAATTCTGATAAAAAATAAGAAAGTTATTAGCCCTTAAGCGAAAACAGCTATATTATTTTTTAGTTATTTTTCATATAAAATTAATTTAAATCAGTTTGTATTAAAAATTTTTTTCTCGTTGAAAATAGTTTTGTATGGGAAATAAAATCAGATTTTTTCACTTAATGGCTTATAAGTTTCTTATATTTGATCAGATCTTCTCGATCTTAAACTTTTTTCATTCGGCACAAAAATGTTGTTTACGTGTAGCTTTAAAAAAATTATTAAGATTTTTTTCTATATTAATCAAGTAAATTAAAATAAAATTCATATAATTTCTCTAGCTTCCAGCCGTGGTAGAGGACTAAAAGATATGTCGCAAAAAATTAAAAAAATATTTTTCGTATATAATTTAGCTAGATGCAAAATTCCGGAGGTATTCGAAATTTATTGGATCACTTTTTTTCCTTCATACACCAACGATCCACTCTACTGTACATACCTTGAAATATGAGGAGTGTGTGCTCATTAAAATAAAAATTTGAAAAAAAAAAAATATTGTCAACTTTAGATTTCTCACAATTGTTAAATTTAGGGCATAAATCGTCAAAGTACAATTTTGACATCCCAAGATCGTAAAAATTACGATAAATTGTCGAATGTGGCCGCTATAATACGAGTAAAAATTTCAAGTAACGCCAGTTTAGCGATTCAGCTGTAAGCGTTTTTTGGTTATCTGTAAATAAACTTGTTCCAAAATTGCTAAATTTGATGGAAAAATAACAACATTTTTTTTCAAATAAAAAGTTTTTAATGCTAAAATCGGCTCAAGCGGATAATTTTGTAAATCGGCGGCAGCTTGATCAATGAAAATAATGCCGATAGCAGCTGCCAGCCGGCTGTCAGCCACTCGAATTATACCTCTGTATATGGCTTGAAAAATGAGGACTGTGTGTTCATACCCCGGTTGATCCAAATTTATATTTTATACTTAAGCTATAAATAAATAAATTAGTAAGCGCACTATGCTAAAGTAAACAGTATCATATAACTAGTTGGGCTCCTATGACAACCTAATATTAAAATTGATAGTTGAATATATGAAAAAAGGACAGATGGGCAACTAGTCTAAAGTAAAAAGTAACTAGTATAGTTCTAACCATAGCTGTTAAATTTGGATTACGATTAGTAATCGTAAAAGTAATCGTAATGATTATTTAATCCACTAGTAAGAATTACAAACAATCAAAATATAATCGGGATTACTTTTAAATAATCAAAATTAATCAAAATATAATCCGATTACTTTTTACGATTACTTTTGATTATTTATGATTATTTCAGAGTATAATGCAGCCACACTCATTGAAAGCAGGTCATCACAAAAAACGATGAAAATATTCATTTGCGGTTTGGGGTTTACATTGGGGTTATTTAAAAAATACATTTGCGATTTTTGGGAAAATTCATTAAAAGTTTCTTTCCTTTGATCTATAATTAAAACTACTCTTCTAAAATATTTTTAACAATTCATGCCATTTCCGCTTTAAGCATTATTTTTTCAATGTTTTGTCCTCAAGGCTTGATATAGATTTTTGCAGTTTGGCAATGCCAGTAAGGTATCCTGAAACTACCCTCCAGGAAATGCGAATAGTGAAATCATAATGAATTACTAATGACATTGTCAGTAGTACTACTGACCAGGTGTACCCCAGACAATGTAATCATCTATTGACATTTAACATTTGCTTGTCATTGAAAATCCACCAGTAGACTGTAGCAGTATTCACTAAGTGGGTCTTTTGGGACAACATGGAGACATTGGCACCAACGATTCACTAGTAAAGTTTAGGTGCTCTAGTCTACAATACTGATATTTCCGCGTTCGATGTCGATAATGAAATTATAGTGATTTAGTAGTGACATTGTCAATACTACTACTGACCAGGTGTACCCCAGCCAATGTAATCTCCTAATGACATATAACATAGGCTTGTCATTGAAAATCTACCAATAGACTTTAGCACTATTGACGAGGTAGTTCTTGTACTACCATATGGAGATATTTGAACCAAAGATTCATTAGTACAATTTAGTGAGCCTTGTCTACAATTTTAAAACACATATATATTTTTTTAATACTATTTTTTATTAAAAATTAAATAAATTATTTAGACCGAAATATAATTGAAAATTATCGACCCTATTCTGCAATTCGAATCCGAGTAAATTTCTCGTTTTCCAAAAATAAATAATGCCCTCTTTAATGTACTTTAAATTATATATTAACGGCCCTTTTCACAATGTACGATTAAGAGTTAACGTGGACTTTAACGGGAAGTTCGGCATACCGAACTTGCCGTTAAAGTCGACGTTAGCTTTTAACCATACATTGTGAAAAGGGCCGCAAATTAACTTCAGATATGATAATTGAAGCTCTAAAAAGTGGATTTAATTTCTCTAAATCGATCGTTTTGAAATCGACTCGATTTACAGAACAGGAAGGTACATATCGTCACAGAAAATACAAAAAGCCTTATCTAACATTTTAAAAGTTTAACAGGAGAAGCATAAAACTTGTTTACACGAAAATATATATTGACAGTTAGTGCAAAATTTTACTATAAATATATAAATTTGTGGGTGCTTGTTTACTTGTATTGTAAGATTTTGCACTAATTGTCAATATAGTTTTCATTTAAACAAGTTTTGTGCCTCTCCTGTAAAAAGTCCAGGAAAATGACTGAGAAACTAGATGTTCTGTATTATGGATTGCTTTCGATTTCTTCAACATCTACGATAAATGAACGGATTTTTCAAGCCAAATTATATCAAAATTAAAGAAATTATTTTTCTGAAAGATTGTTTTAGAAAATTTCCTTAAACTATTGAAATAACTGATAATGATCGCACAAAATTGTTTATTTTTAAATGAATACAAATTTTTTTGCTTGATTAAGTTCAAGAATTGTTATGTTATTGATTTTTTTTACTAATAAATTCAAAATAATAGATAATTTATGCAATTTTATTTTCTAAAATTACTTGATTTATGAAAAAACTTGATTAGTCGGTTTTCCGGTTAATACAGCAATTAACCGATTATTAACCGATTAATCCTAAGCCTCGATTAATTAATCGAGCGATTAACCGATTAAAGCAGAAACCCGATTAAATGAATACCCTAGTATATACATCAGCGGAATTACACTCAAACGAAAATAATCACAAATAATCAAAAGTAATCGCAGAAAGTAGTCGATTTATTTTTTGATTACTTTTGATTATTTTTGATTATTTAAAAGTCAAATAATCCCGATTATTTTTTGATTATTAGTAATCGTAATCATGGGATTACGATTACTAACTGAAAATAATCGTAATCCTAATCATTATTTTACCTTTTGTACAAAAGTAATCTAATTACTAATCATTACGATTACTAATCATTACTTAACAGCTATGGTTCTAACTACATATATAACCAGGGAAACCGGAATTATGCCCTAAAAATTGTGTTTTATGTGCATTAAATATGCACTAAAAACTTAAAAATATGCTCCCAAAATAAAAAAAAATCCTCTTAAAACTTTATTCTTTCGTTTATAATTTATATGATATTCATTTCTGATACCACGAATTATGTACATATATTGGTGGCATGCAATAATGTCCAAGAAGATAACGTACACGGCAGTATTTGTAATGTCGAATAGTAGTTTCGCAGAGTAAATTTTTTCTGGCTAGTCAAAAATCTGAACCCTCCGAAGTCACTATTCGACATACAAGGAGAAGAAAACAATTCATCCCGCCCAAAACCTGGCTATGCAGTCAATCTTCACTCTGCGGTACTATTGCATGAACTTTATTTGCCTACGGGAGTTGATTTAACATTGCCAGGCTGGATTTTCATCTGGCCGAATATAAAATGTTGAGCACCAAGACACCAAGGTATATTTTGTGGTTCCTATTAGGAACAAATCAGCAAAGTCGCATAAATAGCTTAAATATTCGGAAGCCCGACTATGCTTGTCCTGATATTTTTGTATGAAGTGCAAATAAGCCAACATTCTCAACAAAATTTAAATTGCTCAAAAAATACTGAAAAGTGCATTATTGAACATTTTTAAATCTGTGAATAAACTGGGAATGAATCAGTGGAATGAGGAAAATTTGTAAGAAACTGGAAAAAATACACTAGAATAAATTTAAAATCGTAAACAGAAATTTTTTCAATGTGGAAAAATTAAAAAATTTTTAGTGGCAAAACAGATTTTTTTTTGTAAATATGCATATTAAATTTAAGAAATCCGAAATATGCAGGAAAACAGCCAAATATGCCCCAAAAATAGACAAAGTACCTTAAATATTCGACAAAGCGTAAAATATGCAAAAAAATGCTGTAAAGGGTAAAATAAGCAAAAATATGCACTAACAAATTGACGTCAAAATTCTTAAAAAGTTCTGAAACGTATAAATATCTTATTTGTGTTTACATATATCGCACAGGAAAAAACATAAAATTGAATATTTGCGGTTTCCCTGTACACAACATTAGGTTGTCATAGGAGCCCAAACTATAAACTATTGCTCTTACTAGTTTTTTTATTTGTTGTTTTGTAGCTCTTAAAAAAATTTTGCTCAACAAGGCAAGTACTCTACCCGCTATTATTTCAATTTAAATCAAAAACAAAATTTTTCAACTGGTCAGTGTGCTGAATGTGTGCTGAAATAAAAATTATTATCCATTTTCGCAAAGATACATATATATTTGTTGACACATGTTATATTTACAATCGGGCATGTTCTGAAAAGCATTTCGTTGTGAAATCGGCAACTTTCAGGATAGAATCCAACTAAAAAGCTCACTTATTGGAGGTTTTCAGTTGGTTTTTGTGTTTCAGATATTTCACATATTTTATCAGAACAACGCTACGAATGCACTAAATTGTCCGATTGAAGAATACTTTTCTTCGCTTTTGAAATTTTGCTATTTCAAAACTAAATGGTCTTCAGAGCATGGCCGAACATTGATTGCCTGAATATATCACGTTTTGTTATTTTAATTTTTATTTTTTCACCCCAACTGCTCTCAAAAATAAAACAAACGCTATCAAGTAAAACACAAAACTAATAAAAAGCATTCAACAAAGGGATAGAACAAAAACTTTTTTTGGAGCAGAGAGCCATGTCTCTTTTATAACCATAGCTTTAATGCAAACAAAATAGTATAGATAAGAACGATATTTTATTATTATAGAACCATTCTGTTGTTGAATTTTTAAATAAACAATGATTGTAGTCAGAATTTTTTCAAAAATATATATTGTTCAAGCCAACCATGTGTCAATTTTCATGAAATCTAATAATTTCATGATTAAATGTAAACTTTAGTTTTTTTGCCTTAAACTAATTAAGGTTCACAGTCATTTAATACAATAATAAGTTATTTGCCACATTCAAAAACTGTGTCGGGAAACATGTTATTGCTGACGCAACCATGCCACAACCATATCTTTTCTTTGCGTGTACTTATTTTTTTAAGAGCTAATAATTGTGCAATTCACAAGCTCAGTCGTATGTCTTATCGTTTAAAAAAAGACGACACTTGCTTATGTGCTTGTGAACAGACAAATTTGTTGTATCGTTATTTTGTCGTATTTTATATGTTAATTCAATGTAGTCAGTTCATTTTCAGTAAATAATTTATACCGAAAAACGAATTTTGTTATTATTTACAGGTTTAAAGATTTCTTTAATACAATTAGCAAGTTTTCGCTAATTTGCGGTTTTTTTGCGATTTTTGTCGTTTTTGACTGTGTTGGCGATTTCTAATCAATTTTAGGGCTTCTTTCCGATTTTGCAATTTCTCGCGAATTTTCGCAAAGTTCGCGATAAAATCTACTTTTTGCAAGTTTTCAGCTTCCTTACAGTTTTGCCGATTTTTAAGCAATAAAATATTTCCAGACAATACAACTATTTGGAAACATATAAAAATCAATCGTAACGCAGTTTTGTTTGGAAATTGCTAACAACAAAAATACAATATTGTATAATTAGACGATTACATAACACATACGACGTTAATACGAGCTTGTGAATTGATCAAATATGTTTTAAGTATAAGTCGTATACCTGAAAAATATTTAAATTTTATCCTTTTTTCACTAGTATCGTTACTAGTCTCCGTACAGCTAGTAATATAATTGTCCTTTCTTTACTAGTATCATTACTAGCCTCGTTACAACAGTAATATTTTTTGATAGTATCATTACAACTAGTAATATGACTACCCCAATGCGTACCTAGTTACAAATTTAGTTGCTGTGAGCTGCTGTACATACTGGGGTATTCCTTCGAATAATAATTAAAATCAAATAATGTTCGATTAAACAAAAAACTTCAATTTCGAGTAAAAATTTATTTGAGTAATTTAGGTAGATTAATCGAATAACTCGGCAAGAAAATTTTATGTTTTTTCAATGAGTTTTTTCAGATTTCTTAATAAAAACTAGAAAAATTTTGTCATTCAACTCGAACGTTATTTCCAGGCTTGGGGGTTAATGATTACAATTTGTAATTAATTACATGTTCAAATACACATTACATGTAATTTGTAATTAGTACACTGTAATTACAATTACTTGTAATGTGTAATTGTCTGAAGAGCAATTACAATTACATGTATTTGTAATTGAGGCATGAACAATTACAATTACATGGAATGGGTAGTTGATATATAGCAATTACAAATTATTTTAATTGTAATTGAAGATTATCAACTACAATTACATGTATTTGGGAAAAAGTAATAGTAATTGCTCATAAAGCGGTAATAATTACTTTAACAATAAAAATTACTATATATGTTTTTATTACAAATAAAATCTATTATTTATTAAATTCAAAAATCACTCCAGAAAATTTAACATTTTTAAAGATTATCTTATCTCTAAAATTAACTGGAAATATCTAGAATTCTAAAAGAGGATAAAACGTAGCAAAATTACTTACATCGCGAAAATGAAAAAATTTTGCGAACAATTCATTAAACATTGCTCAAAACACATTTGTCGCGAAAATCGCGAAAATTGGGGAAAAATTTAGAAATGGCAAATGGCCCTAAAATTACTTAAAAATAGCTAATATTATGCGAAATGCAAAAAACTCGGGAAAAGTTACGCAAATAACGAAAATTCGCAAGAAAGTGCTAACATCGAAGAAACAATAAAGTTTTATATGAACTAAAAATCGGTAAAACTCTAAAAAATCCAAAAACTGATAAAAAATCATTATTATCGCGAAAATAGCGAAAATTCGCGAAAAAATATAAAATTGCAAACAAGCTCTAAACTGATTAAAATAGCTAAAATTGTATAGAATGCAAAAAACTATGAAAAAATCGCGAAAATTACGATAATTCTCAAAAACTTGTTAACATTAAAAACATAGAAAAGTCTTATAGTGATTAAAAATCGATAAAACTGTAATAAAGCCAAGAACCGGCTAAAAATCACTTATCGCGAAAATAGCGGATATGTGCGAAAAATTGCAAAACTGCAAAGAAGCCTTAAAATTGCTTAAAAATAGCTAAAATTGTAAGGAATGCAAAAAATTAGGAAAATCGCGAAAATGACGCTAATTCGCAATATTACGATAAACGTAATTTTTTTTTCAGTTTTTGGTTTTTAATAGTTTTACCAATTTTTTAATCAATATCAGCCATTGATATATTTTTAATCTTACCAAGTTTTTGCGAATTTTCTTCATTTCTGCGAATTTTTCCGAGCTTTTTGCATTCCTTACAATTTTAGCTATTTTTAAGCAATTTTAAGGCTTGTTTGCAATATTGCTGTTTTTCGCGAATTTTCGCTATTTTCGCGAAAAAAGTGTTTTTTTTAGCCAGTTCTTGTATTTATAACATTTTTTATCGATTTTTAATCACTTTCTGACTTTTCTATGTTTTTAATGTTAAGTTTTTGCGAATTTTCATAATTTTCGCGATTTTTTCTGAGATTTTCGCATTCCTTACAATTTTAGCGATGTTTAATTTTACGGCTTGTTTACAATTCGGCAATTTTTCGCGTATTTTCACAGTAAAAGTGATGTTTTGCCATTTTTTGCTGCTTGTTAGTATAAAAATTTAAGGGATTGTTTCTTATTCTCACAGTCTGTAGAAATTTTTCGTCATTTTGGCTATAAAAACGTCTTCCAAAAATTTTAAAATATAATTGAATATATTGTAATTAAAATAAATTTTGCTTGTAATTGTAATTGCAATCATGCCAACACAAATTACATGTAATTTCAATTGGTATGATTGCATTAACAATTACAAGTAATTTGTAATAGGCTTCCTACAATTACGATTATTTATAATTAGTTGTAATTGGTGCTACAGCAATTACAATCAAAAGTAATTGTATTTGGTAGTAGTCCAATTACAATTACAAGTAATTTGTAATTGCACCAAAGCAATTACAAATTACTTGTATTTAATTGAAGTGAAAATGTAATCATTACTCCCCAAGCCTGGTTATTTCATACTAATAGAACGCATGATCAAAGAATTAAGTAAATTATGCAATAAGAATAATAGAGAGAAAAGAACTAGTTTCAAATAGATTGTACAAAAAATCATGAATATAACTATCAAACAAAACTTATTTGAAATAACGAATTGATCCGACAGATTGGAAGTGCTTTTTAATTCACTTTTCTCGATTTCCCCAGCATCTACGATTAGTGATAGACAATTCTTAATAATGTGAGAAAAGAAAATATATAAATATATATAAAGGAGCATTGTCATATACTCATAGTCCTAAACAAAGTACACTTGAGAATTTAAAAGCAGAATTGCTATACAAAATACTTATTTTAAATACTTATTTAAAATTCTTATGATTATGCGCGATTATCTTTTTATGAATAACTTTTGTGTGCCGAAATTGCCGTTAAAGCCTACGTTATCTTTTAATCATACATTGTGAAAAGGGCCATTAATGTATTGATTTTGTTTTATTATTTAATGAATTATCCTGTTCTGTTCTCCATGTGAAACGAAAATGATCGGAATTAAAAAGGCTTTGTTGTTATAAGTTAATACATATTTATAACAACAATGTTATGAAAATTCCGATTATTTTTATTCCGCATTGAATACATAACAGATCTGAATATAATTAAATATTGTCTGGTCCAAAGTTTTCTCAAAGCGAAACATTTGAATAGTAAAAAACTCTTTTAAGTGATTAGTTTATGATCTAATTTATGTAGAAATATTGTTTTTCTTTTTATTTATTATTAACATATATAAAATGCGAAAAACTTGATTTTACTTTATTTTTGTCCACAAAACGTTACAAAAAACCGAGTAAATTCAAAATTTTTCCGATTAACTCGAATAATTTT
Source organism: Panzeria rudis (assembly GCA_956483635.1). Taxonomy (NCBI): domain Eukaryota; kingdom Metazoa; phylum Arthropoda; class Insecta; order Diptera; family Tachinidae; genus Panzeria; species Panzeria rudis. The sequence continues at coordinate 41,325,768 of OY101451.1, read as the reverse complement.
TAGCAGTAAAGCTTACTCGAATAACTTGCACAAAACGAAAGTTTACCAGATTGTTCCAGTAATTTAAAAACCACCAATTCGATTATTTGATTAATCGAACAATTAAAAAGTCGATTAAAATGAGTCCCCTAGTACGTACATACATAATGATTTTTAAAAATTAATCCCGATTGACGTCCCTAATAATATGTATGTATATACAAATCATTATTGATAAACGTTCGTCATAATGAATCAGGCTGTTTTGGCCGTTGGGATGAGATATTAAAAACCATACTTAATATCGAAAACTTTCCGTTCCTTGAACTTTGTTTGATGCAACAACAGATCTTGTCATAAATAAAACAACATAAAAATAAGCTCTCTTTTGAACATCTTGATATTTTGTTGTCTTTGGAACATATCCGTAGCCATGTCACATTTAATTTTTCATGGTGCTGACATTTAACTATGCTTATCATTAACACAAATGACATTTACTACCTTAACTGTCAAAATGATCCATTTAAAGTACACAGATTTACATATAAGGCAAAAGACACATGTTGCATTAAGCAAATATTTTCATAACATTGCACTATGGTCGAAATTATAATTTCTTTGGACAAAATTATTTGAGATCCAGCCTCCTTGCACACACGTTGAGTTCCTGCTACAACACAACATTATGATTACAAAAGTGGTCATTGCCATGCCCTTTATAGATAAATGTTCTTTTCAATTATGTTTACTTTAGAAATATTTATAAAATTTTCCACACACAATAAATATCTTTCACAATACAAAATTATGATTATGAAAGTGGGCATTATCGCGGCCATTCAACACAGAAAAAAGTCAAAATAGGATTAAATTAAAATACCAAGATTCAATTAAAAAATTAATTATTTTTCAACCAATCAACTCAACAGAATTGATTGAAAATATTTTTTGATTTTTTCAATTCAAAAATATAATGTTAATTAAAAAATTAATTCAATTTTACACACATACCAACTAAATATATATTATTTGTAAATAATTATCATGTAAATTTTTTCTCCATTTTCTAAAGGAATACAATATAAGTACGTAATAGAGATTTTTCCTTTGGAATATGTACATATACTTGCTTCTCTCCACTGGATCCGCGCCTGGCTGTTATGTACATATAGGAAAAACTCTTCTGAAATGCTTCCTTGATCAATTTCATTTTGCAAAATATATCTGTGCCCATAGCGAATAATAACTAAACTTGATTTCGGCAAGTGTTCAATATACCATTTTTAAATCGTTGTCTAAAATTAGGGAATCTAGATTAAGCTAAACTTTGTATGTATTCTCGATGTTAACATATTAATTTGTAATTTAATTTATAATGAAAAACCAATTTAGCTTAAGAGAACTAAACAAAAGTATAAAGATAACTCAACTTTGTCTTAATTCAACCTTAAAGGTGTGTACACTAGAGGGCTGCACGAATATATTCGAAAGTACTCGTATGTATGTTTGTGTGTGTATACATATATGTTTTTGTTTTTGTATATATGTGTGTATATATGTATGTATATACGTATATTTGGTCGTGGCTATGTATGTACACACATATCCATGCATGCACACATAAGTATATACATAAGAACATACATCTATGGACACACGAAATTCATACGAGTACATTCTACGAATACATTTGTGTACACTTTGCAGCCCTCTAGTTTACACTATCTCACAAGCCGTTCGACTTCTGTAGAAAATGCATCCCTCACCAAATGAGTTTATGGCAATTTAAAAAACAAGCAATAACAACACATTTAGGGAATTCACAGTGTGTATCTTAAAATTTGGAAGTAGCAATATAGTTACACATTAAAATTTCATTGTGAGCAACAACACAAAGCACATCATATTAAAATAATAAAAGTAGCGACGAAGTTTGCCGAATATTTCTCACTACTTACATGTATAGAACACGAACTCAAAATACACAACAAACAAAACAACAACACAAGCACGTTAGTGCTTGGTACCTATCAACAGACCAAAGAAACACCAACACACTTAAACCACACACAAATTCTTTATTTAAAATATTGCCGCATTGAAAAAACATGCTTCTTGGACTTTTAAACTTATCATCTGATGGTAAATTTCATTTACACACAAAACAACAAACTTGCCAACCCATAATAAAAGGCTAAAATTAAAACGTCGTTATATTAAGGCACATTTTAGAACGCTGTTGCGAATTCCCCAATTATATCAGGGTTGCATTTTGTGCACAATTCGAGCAACTTGTGGAATAGTATAAAAACAGCTTTAGCTGTTATTTCTTGTAGCCACAGATATAAAATGAAGCCCTTTTCATCTATGTAGTAGTTAATACTCCTTTTCATATTCAAAAGTTCTAAAATTTAAGAAAACTAAATGAAAATTTAACTAAAATCACAATATTTCAATCCAATAATTTAGAAAAGCTTATGCTGGAAGGTGGTGGCACTTTTTTTCAAAAGCTTTTGTAAAGTTGAAACGCCATAAATTTTAGTTTTGTGAAACATTAAAGCTTTCTAATACCATAAAATATTTTTTGATCGGGGTTTATTATTTTTTTCAGTTAATTCATTTGTTAAGTTAAAACCTACATGTAAACTGCTAAAAAAAACCCTTTATAACGATGATGTAATTTGCCATGAAGACTATGCGACGTTTCTTCGCCACTTCTCATCACTTGGATGTCCATCATGGAATGATCAAAATTATCATTTAACATTTTCTTATTTTTATATGTGTTGTCTTTTATTATACTAAACATTATTTTTTAAATTAATAAAGATATAATTGTTGAGGGTTAAGCAATGTCTATATGCTTAACCCTCAACAAATAAATTTTTATTTTAAATAAAATTAGGAGAATATCTCAAATAATAAATTTAATATAGAAATTTTTAAATGTTGATCTTGATCTCAATTTCTTCAACTCATCTCATGTTTATAAGAAATCGCCCTTATCATCTCAGCCGTCACCATTTAAAATATCGGCAGCACAAATTCCATATAGACATCATTCTGGTTGCTCTTGATGCGCCACACATATGATGACTAAGTGTCATAAATATAAAGACGAGGTGTCATATTCTCTTTCGCTTAAGTGCTCTGATGTGCGTGTACACTCAAAAGAAAATTCCGTACCTTAATCAAGCCAAAGCGGTGTCAAAAGCACGGTAATTATGGGTTTGTTTAAATCAAGTACAGAACTCTTGATTCAAGTACGGATTCCGGGATTGATTCAAGCCAAAAAATCTTGGTTCAAGAATGCTGCAGGCGGAAATTGGACAGCTTCGGATTGATTGCATGATGGACGCGGATTGGGTGGATGATAGAGGATTATTAAGGAATGGAGAAAAAATTTTGAAAAAGAAAAATTAAGGTGGTCGGTTCTACATTTTAACCCTCTAGGAGTGACTATGTGGCAGTTATAATTTTTCTTCTAATTTTTCCTTTTTGCCCCTTTTTACACTCATGGAGCGGTTACTTGCCCTCGAACTATTCCTATTCCAATGAACACTTTTTTGTATGAAAATTAGAAGTCCGTTATTAGGGTCCAGAAATATTTAAAAAACAACTTAAAATTTGCAAAAGATTTTCCCATGCTTACTTTAGTACAAAAATAATTTTACTTTTACAACCTTTTTGGTTTTATACAGTACTTATCGCTTATATGCACGTCGGTTATTTGCATTTAACGTTTATATGCACCCCTACATGAGCAATTTTCTATTTGTATTTAAAAAACCGTAATTATTTTTCGTATTTGCATTTCTCTTACATGCATTTCTCGCTTGTATGCACCGTAAGGATATATAAATCTTTTTAAAGTGTATTAAAAAAATACTCATATATGCACCGTACATATTATGCACATTTTTAAAAAATTTGTGGAGCCATTTTTCAACCGCAAACAAAAAGTTCAATCTCAATTTACTTTAATTTTACATGTCTGTGTAAAACCAGCTGCTTCGTTCAATCAAGAAAGCTAATATCAGGCTGCTGTGGCAAAACTTGTGAAAATATTAATCAATTATTTTGAAAGTAAAATTCGGGGTTTTATTTACTCATTGTAATTTAGTTTTATACAAGCACCGCTGAAGCATATAAGCGATTTTTTTTAAAAGCACTGCCGATGCATATAAGGAAGTTTTTATAAATGCATTTCTCGCTTATAAGCACAAAAAGTCGTGCAAAATTTGGAATACATATAAGCGATAAATACTGTAGCACTATTTTTGTACTATTTAAGCATGTATTTTTTTGTAATTTTAAGTTGTTTTCTAAATAATACAGGACCCTCTGAATGAATTTCCAATTTTCGTACAAACAATGGTTCATTGGAGTATCTGTTTTGTGCATACCATTGAAATGAAATTTTTTTTATAACTTTTCAAAGTTTTATGAACTAGAGCAAAAACACACAACTACCAATATCCTGGCAGTACCAACCAGTAAGGTATCCTGAAACTCACAACAGCAAAATTACACTCAAAAGAAAGATATTTTTGTGTAGATTAATAATCCATAAAATTATTTTATGATCTTGATTGAGGACCGGTCCGGAAATATGATGCAAAGAATACAGAAAATGCTGTAAGTCACTATATTTTAAAAAAATAGAGATAATCAGGTAACTTTATGATGATTTGTGAATTCAGCAGATGAAAATACATAAGGATCAGCTATTTTGATCTCCGAAGCATTTTCATTGTTGTGGAGTGTTATCAAACGGTTAATTGTGCTTAGAAAATCAAATTTATTTATACATAGTTAGTCTGAAGTATGGCCTAATTGCTGCTGCAGTAACAAATGTATTAAAACAGAACATAAAAACTAATTGTTTTGGCTAAAGGAATTGGTCGTCTGAGCCATTGTGCATTGTTAAAAATCGAAATACCAGTGACACTTGATCATAAATAAATATATTAATGTAAATACCAAAGTTATTATATAAATATAAGTTTCCACTTGTCAACTTCCTCTGACAGTTAAATGTTTAACAACCATTTACATCATAATTCTTCAATAAAATTCAACATATTATTTCTTTTACTTTCGTGTTTTATCTTAAAGTTTTATGGGGTCTTTTGGAACTTTGTCTAGTATGTTTACTTTGACTTTCAAATGTCTTATTTATTATCGATACATGTTTTCAAAAATTGATTTTACGTTTTCATTAAAATACATTCATACGCGTGTTTGTATTAAGTTGTTGCTGCTGTGATTGTATGTACATAAGTTAATAATTGCTTTTCAAAGTGCAACTCTATTTAATAGGCCTCTATTAAAGCATGTTTAGTTTTAAGCTTCGCCATTGTCTTTAGCGTCGCTATCTCTGAATATTTTTTTATTATTGATGTTTTGTTTTGATTTAATACGTGTTTGAGACACCTTTTTTTATATTTTATTTTCTTATTTCTAATTTGCTTTAAATTTAAAAATAATAACTTGCATGCAAAGGCATTCATGCATAAAGTAGTCTTCAGTGAAGAAGAGACTCAATCGGTAAATATGGTCAAGTTTAATAATATTTAATAACAAAACGAGCTTTCTTGATGGCAGCACACAAGCAGGTTCGAGTATGTGCCGCTTCATTAAACTAGTCTATGGATTGTCTGTTTGTAGTATCGTTTTGTAAGACAACATCATGATTAGATACTTATCATGTCGTGCTGATCAAAAGTACGCGAAATTTACTTAGACGAACATGGTTTTATAAGATATTTAGCAAAAAAAAAAAACAATACTTTGATTAAAGGAACAAAAAAATATTTTATATTCTTATAAATTTATTATATATAAAACCGTAAGAAAAGTATTAAATTATGATTGAAAAAATCAAATACAGTTCTTGGCAAAAATTACTACGTTGTACACGACTGAACTTTAATTAAAATAAAACACATAAAGTAATGGCAAGCATAGCAAACAGATACGTTGATAGGTTGTAGGTACTAGGGTATTCATTTTAATCGACTTTTCAATTGTTCGATTCATCAATTAATCGAAATTGACATTTTTCAACTACTCGAACAATCGAGTAAAACTTTTATTTCGTTCGAGTTATTCAAGTAAGTTTTACTGCTAAAAATTATTCGAGTTAATCGGAAAATTTTTGAATTACTCGGTTTTTGCTAAATTTTTGTGGACAAAAATAAAACAAATCGTTTCTTTTCGCGTTTTTATGCATTTTAATAATAAAAACAAAAGAAAAAACAATATTTCTACATAAATTAAATGATAAACTGATCATTTAAAATATTTTGTTTTTACTATTCAAATGTTTCGGTTTGAGAAAATTTTCAACCAGGAATTATTTAATAATATTCAGAACTGTTTTATATTCAATGCGGAATAAAAATAATCAGAATTGGCATAGAATTGTTGTTATAAATATTAACTTGTAGCAACAAAGCTTTTATAATTCCCAACATTTTCATTTCGCACAGAGAACGGAACAGGACAATTCGTTTAATAATCGAACAAAATGGATACATTTAGTCCTAAGAATATAATGCTTTTTACTAATTTCATAGAAGATATTTTTTCGGTTGAACATTGCTCCTATTATTAAGAATAATCTCTCACTAATCGTTGACGCTGGAGGAATTGAGAAAAGGTGAATTAAAAAGCATTCCCAATTTATCGGTGCAATTCTTTGTTTTTCTCTAGATCCATAAAGAATATTCTATATGACAAAAGTAATTTTTTGCTCTTTGATTTTGTGAATGCTTTTAAATTTTCGTTTAATTTCGCCGTTAGATTACATTCGATACATATTTTAATACGAAAAGTCTAGGAAACTAGCTGCTCTCGAAATATCTTTTTTACTTAAAATAATTTTTGTTTGATGGTTATATTTTCGAATTTGAAGTTGGCTTCTTTCCCTCTATTATTGTTATATACTTCATTATTAAACTTAATTTTTTGATCACGTGGTCTCTTAGTATGAAATAACGTTCGATTGCATGACAAATTTCATATAATTTAAAAAATGTTGCCAGCTTTTATTAAGCAATCTGAAAAAACTCATTAAAAAAAAGAAAATTTACATAAATTTTTTTAGTGGAGTTATTCGATTTATAGACCTAAATTAATCGAATAAGTTTTTACTCGAACTTGAAATTTTTTGTTTCATCGAACATTATTTGACTTCAATTATTCGATTAATCCAGCAAACTTTATTCGAGTGAATACCCTAGTAGGTACCCAGGAAACGGGAAAAGAAAAATCGTGTTCCCGGAAATTCCTGGGAAAAGTTGATTTTCTAAATTACGTCGATATATTAACTGGGAATTGTTGAACATTTCATTGTTTTATTAATGTAAACATTCTTTTTAAATAAATATTAATATAATAACAATTTAAAAAAAAGTTCTAAAATTTTAAACTGAATTCAGGCAAATAACAGTTTACGCTTATTACACAGTATCGTATAAAGAGTAACTGACGACTATTACCGTAATTATTTAGTTAAAAATTTCATTTAAAGGCCCCCGAATGATTTTATAAATAACGTGTCGTAATATTTTTTATATTTCTTGCCAAATTTCCAGGAAGATTCTTATTGTTCAGCTGTAGAAAATTTTACATACTATGAGCCTCAGTATGTCTAAATGCCTTTGTTTTTCATTTTATTTCTCTTAAAACATCTTCTTCATGGTTTCAATAAATGCGTCAACCAACTTATAATCAATTTAAGTCGTGACATCTCAAAGTTTTTACAGCTTCCCTTAGCTTAAAAATTCCACTAAACTTTCTAAAATGTTTTCATTAATTCTGCAGAAGATCATTCAAAGTTCGCTTAAGATCGAATTATTTACTTTAGAAATTGCGAATTATTTACTTTAGGATTAGGGCACTGCAATTATTGATGCTTATAAAGGGTTTTTCAACAAGAACTTTGTTTTTCAATTGTGGCAAACCAACAACATGATAGTTTTGACATTTAGTTTTTTGACGTATTCGTAGTAGATCTATTAGCAATTGTTACAATGAACGCATTTTCGCTCGAAAATCGCATTAAAATAATTAAAATCCACTATGAAAATGGTGATTCTGTAAAAGTTACATTTTGTAAAATTCATTTTTTCAGACGAAGCCCATTTTCACTTGTTAGGGTATGTCAACAAGCAAAATTGATGCTTCTAAAAATCCTAGAGCGATTATTGAGATGCCTTTGCATGCTCAACGTGTCACTGTATGGTGCGCTATGTGGTCTGGAGGCGTGATTAGGCCGTTTCTTCGAAGATGAGGCTGGAAAGGCGGTAACGGTCAACCTAGAACTTATAACGGTATAACCTATTATTGTTTACGTGGATATCACTGACGCGTGGTTTCAACAGGACGGTGACACATGCCACACAGCTAATGAATCAATCAATTTATTGCAAACCAAATTTCCCGATCGCATAATTTCACGAAAATCAGCTGTGTTAAGTGGCCAGCCAGATCGTGTGATTTAACACTATTGGATTATTTTTTGTGCGGCTATGTTAAGGACAGAGTCTATACGGAGCCAATCGAATCGATTGCAGCCTTAAAACTCAAAACCCGTGATGTGAATAACGAAATAGACCCGGCATTTAGCCAAAAAGTAATTAAAAACTTTGATGAAAGAATCGACATCTATCAGCGTGGTCGTGGGGGATATTTGCCAGATATCATTTTTCATTCATAATTGCCTAACTTTTCTATTCGTAATACAATAAAAATTTGAATCATATTTATCTAAATTTATTGTTTTATTTGGTTTTAGAAAAGAAAGTTCTTGTTGAAAACCCCTTTACAAAGTACCTTGTTCTGATATAGTGTTTAAACGACACTCTCTAATAAATTCATCTTGCATGTAGTTTTCGAATCAAGTAATAATTTTTCTCGTAGACGGGTCAGGAAAAATGGAATGACTTCACATTCATGTAATTTTTTATGAAATTTCTGTATAAGTTTGAACCGTTCACCATTAAATATTTTGTACAAATTGTTTTACAGAAATTAAAAAACGAATTAAACAATTTCATATTTTTAGCAGGTTGCCAACATTGACGATATCAAAAACCCAGTAAAAAAGTTGCTTTCAATAAAGCAGGTTTCTATTTTATGGAATAAAAGTAGCGCTGACAAACCTGCTGATATCGCTGCTGATTTTTGTATGGCGAGTTCCCGGATTGGAGTACTACATTTTTGCTCACAAAGCGCTTTTGAAGCGCTGAAAATCATTAACATTTTCAGCACTAGAACTGAAAATATATGAAAAAAATGGTTCGATGTGGATTTTGAATTTTTCTTATTTCGTTTCTTTATTTATGTCTATTAATTTCATATTTTTGCTCAATGTTTGTTACTTTAACTTCAACTAGTATCGAACTAAGAACCTTCAAGTTTGAAGTCAAACGTACCAATCACTCGACCAAAAACACTGTTGCAAAACTGCACCAATAAACTCAAATAAACTTACTCTTCATTCTCGCTTAAAAACCTGCTTTCGATCAGCACTATAAAATCAGCTTTTTTGTATAGCTTGTCTTCGAAGCATTTGTATAAGTAAAAAGCAAATACTCATCTCGCTTCAAAACCTGCATTGTTGTGACGCTATGAAATTAGCTTGTGAACAAGCTCATATTTTAAAGCGAATTATAAAGCGCTTTATTTCTTTAGTGCTTCAAAAAACATGACATTTTTTTACTGGGAATGAAATGAAATAATAAATCAAACAAAATTATTTACCAAATCAAATAAAGACAATAGCAAGAATTTAAAATCAGTTTCAAAAACATGCTTGTTTAAAAATTCCTATCATAATTTTTACTGTTTTATACAATTTTTGAAAATGTCAACGAGGCTAACTTCCAGACAGCGCCCTCGTTGAATTGGGAGGCCAAGGGAAGCACGATCAGCTCACCAAAAAGAAGTGTGAGTAGTTCGGTATTGTTGGTGCCAGTCCGCATTAATTTGGTTTTTTTACATTGAATTTTAGGCCAATTTTATTGGTATTAAAAGATAGACGCTGAAGCTTCTGCTCTCTATCATCGAGTGGTGCTTCGTGGTTTGTTTGCTGAAGTACACAATCCAGTAGAAGCAGAAAAAGTATAGGCAATAGAACACAGCCCTGCTGAGCTCATAGGTTTCACTTTCTTCACCTTTATATCGCACTTTGCATTTGGGTTCTGTATATAGTTCGCAAGTAAGTCGTATTATTTTCGACGGAATGCCCTTGCTACTCAGCGCTTCCCATGCTTCCAAATCTACAAATAGTTGATAAATGCTGCTATTGAATTCGATGGACTGTTCTATGATAATGCGAAATGTATTTATGTGGTCGACACACGATCTTCCTGGTCTAAATCCTGCCGTAGGAATCACGGATGCAAGTAGTTTATTAACCGCATTCAATAGCGTGATTCCGCTCCAGTTGCTGCATTACCTTAAATTGCCCTTCTTCGTTATCGTCACTATTATCCCCTCCTTCCAGGTACTAGGGATGGTTTCTTCTTCCCACACTTTTCTAGTTATGGATGTCAGAGCTTCGGCAAGGGGTTCGGTACCATATATTAATAGTTCTGCAGACATGTTGTCGGGCCGTAGCGCTTTCGAGTTCTTGAGGTCAGATAGTGTGTGAAATACTTCAGAGATGGTGAGTGGTGTAACGGTAATTTCTATTCTCGGCAGATTACTGATTTCCTTCCAGGAGCTATACGCCGGTTGATCAATTTGGGGAAGGAGCTCGCGGTAGTGAAGAAGTCACGCCAGGGTAAAATTTGCTCTCTTGTGGTAGTGAGGTCGCCGCCGTCCACGTCATTGATGCCATCGGTAGTACGTGCTTGTTTGCCGCTTAATTGCCTTATTGCATTGTATACACCCACGCATGTAAAATGAAAATACATGTATAATGAATATAAATTTAATGTTAGTGTCCGACTGAACGTTAGTGTTCGGCATTGGCGTTGCTAGAATTTTTTTGCTTATACATATTATCAAAATTATTCCAATATTTTGAATTTCTAGGGGGGGCTAGAGAAATTCTGGGGTGGCTTAACCACATATCGGTTTCATGATCATGATGCGTTCGATCGGAGACAATCGAATATACACAAAAATTAAATTGTAACATGCATTTAAAGCAGCTTGAATTTTATCCAAGTGTACTTGAATCTTGAATTGTAGGGGCCACATTAGTTTAAGAAGGTGTAATTTTTTCGTTCTTAAGAAAAATGTATTTTATTCTGTATTTTGTCTGCTTTAGTGCCAAAAACAGAATATTTCTTTTAAGTTCATTTTACGAGTATATTAAGGATACAATAAATAAATTAAAGAAACAAAAAACAAATACATATACTATCTAATAGCGTACAAAATTACATTTTAGTTCGTTTTCAAATGGTGCAATAAAAAAAAAACATCGATTTCCGGTATCAATTAAAAAATTTAATCTAAAAGATTAAACGAATACTGAATACTTTAATTGATTTTTTTTGTATGCAAAATATATAAGAAAAAACAATTCAAGACAAAATTTAGTAGCCATGCATGTAAACTAAAACATACACTTTAATATATTACGTGTTGTTAATTTATTAAGTTAAAAAAAATACAAAACCTGAAAAAGCTGTGCTCAATGGCCACTCATATTGAATATTATTTGAAGGAAAAAATACAAAAAGACCGTAACTAATGTATCGAACCGTTAATACAAGTGGATTTTTTCATTCAAATCATGTTAAATATTTCAATATTGCATGCAAAACTAATGAATTCATTACAGCTTTAAGGCTTCAGATTGTTTTTTAACTTTTATTTTATTTGCAACTTGTTAAAGATCTTTTCCATTTGGTCACTGAGCCCGGTAAGGCAATAGAAAGATTTTTGAGCACTCTACAACATTGATCTCATAATATAAATTAGTGATAGCATGCTTTTAAACTTATCAACTTAAGGATTCACTCACTCATTGTTTCCGAACAAAATTTTTTACTGAGAGGTTTTTGCAGCACGATTCACCCATTTCGAATAGCAACTGAAACAGCTCTCAGTTGCCATCAGTAGTATCATTTTCAGCAACCGGCAACCCAACTGAAGCTCAGTTGCCATTAGGGATGCCAGCTCCAGATTCGCAAAAAGCTGGACATTGGTGTTAAAAAAACTGGACAAACCAACAAAAAGCTGGACATTAACAAATTACTGAAACTTGTTAATTTTTTTATATAAAGAAGTTTTATTAAAAAATATTTTTTTTGCATAAAAAAGGACTTCCATACATGTATATATAGTATATATAATAAAAAAATAAAAAATTTTATGTATGCCTGCATTTTATTGGTGCTTACACCCACCCAATCATTAGTAGACTTCTGCCATATTTTTTTAATGTTTCAAGACCTCTTAGCTTATGCACGAACTTTCAAAAAATCGTTTTAGAATTACAAAAGAATAAGCGTGGTAAGATTAGAAACTTATACAAAAAAAAAATAAAACAAGCATAATATATCTGATACAAATATGTTGTATATTTTCATTTTTCTCACAAATATGGTTGAAGTCTACTGATGAGTTGGTATAAGCATCAGTGAAATGCGGGCATACGTACAAACTCAACCCACAAGAAATGAAATCTTTTTTAAAATAAAATTCACACAATTTCAATTGTTAGGGAGAATATCTCAAATAATACAATTCACAAAATTCATTAAAATTAAATACTAAAGACTAATAAACACAAATCTCAATGCTAAAACAAACAAAACAATTAACAAACAAATAAGAATTCAGTATAACCATTATTGTTAAAAAAACAGATTCAGTTCTATATATTATGTAAATTAATAGTAGTTTACAATGTAAAATAATCAAATCAAATCAAATAATCAAAGTAGGACAACTAACATTTTCATAGTTATAATTTAAATTACCTTTTTTTATTCCTTCGTTAACTTATAGAATAATCTGTTGCAGGCTTTCAAAGTCCTTATTATAATTTTGATGTAAATAAAGCTATTAATACATTATTTTATGAAACGTTTCGCTGGTATTTTCTAACTTCTTCAGGGATAAGTTTTATTAATTTATAGTTTTTTTTCAATTCGTAAATTAATATTTAAATAAAAAATATCACAACACAAAATATTTCAATAGAAGTAAAAATAATTAATATGAATCATCACAAAATGAAATAATAATAATAATAAAATAATAATAAATTATAAGAAATTTCTTAAAGATAAAACATCAAAGTAAAACGTAAACCTAATATCACAGTTGGAGCAAAACGAATAATAGCATTATTTAAATATTAATTTAAGAATTGATAAGAAAAACTTTATATCAATAAAATGTATCCCTGCAGAAGCTGGAAAACGCTAGCAAAATGTTGGATAAAAAATGTAATAATAGTTTTTATTTACAATAAATTATAATAAGGAGTTTGAAGTCCCGCAATAGGTTATTCTATAATATGAAGGAATCAACATTTTTGTTTATAATGCTTTTAAATTGCTTTCTCTGCCACATATATTTTGTATTTGAGCTTACAGACTTGGCCAACTCCAAACCTTGAAAGTCTTTACAAGCTCTTATCAGCTCTAATCAGGTCGAACGACATTCGGTTTCGTTCTTTAGTGTAGAGATTATTTAGAATACTAAAAACTCTTTCACAAAAAGCATTGCTTACTGGTATTGATAATACGAAACATACAACTTTTCCTGAATTCTCGAATTCATTCTTTGCACCTTTCGTAAAGAAGTAGGACCAAATTTTGTCATTTGACAAACCTTTCGGTATTTTTTTTATAAGCTTCACGAAGGCACAGTAGTCACTATATAGTTCGTCGTTATCTATCTCTTCAGATATTTGAAGAATTTGTGGAAGCTGTTATAAATTTTCCCAAAAATAGCGATTTTTTAAAATTTAAAAATGAAATTTTTTTAAAAAAGGACTCATCTCTAAAATCATAACGATTCTCTAAATAACTAACAGCTGTTGTTAAAAAATCTTCTGCTTCGGACTTGAAAGTTTTTTGTTCATTAGGCGAAACTTTTTGCAAAATTGTGTTAGCTCTGCTGCCAAAAAATTTATCATTTATTCTACATTGAAGGCTATTCATAAGTTGGGTCATTATATCATGCAACTCTAAAACTGTGCAAGAGTCATTTTCAAGAGCTAAGATAATTTTGCATAAAATATAAATATGCGTCCGATAATCCTTCACTTCTACATTCATCTCCTTCATTGATATCATGATCAGAAATTCCATATAAAACGTATTCCCGTAAAACCTTTGGGCATTTATTTTTTCCTTTCTTCAAAAAATAAATTTTTACACCAGGCCAACAAAAGCATAGGCGATCTATAGCTGGTAATAGAGAGAGCCACCTTGTCTCAAAAGCTCCTTATACTCTATTCCAGCAAATTCGAAACATCCTTTTAATTTTTCAGTGGTCATCGCCGATGAACTAAACTCATTCAATGTTTTTATAACAATGTTTTCTATGTCAACAGACAAAACATTTAAAGACTTCTTCACACAATTATTTATAATATGGCAGTTACAGTTTGCCTTTATAATTTGCTTTGAAGCACCATTAAATTTTTGATAAACCGAGTTGTGAATGCCGTAGTTAACTGCAGCATTATCAGCACTATATGCTGTTATTTGCTTTATTTTTAAATTACAGTCCTTAGTTATTTTCATTATATTCGAAAAAATATCACTTGAAGTTTCAAAGGGATCATTATAAAAGTCTAAAACTCGTTTACAAATTCCGTGTTCGGGATCAAAATATTGAACAACGTATGGGAATGTTCTTACGTTGCCAATATTGGAAGCATCGCTACTTACAGAGAAATAAAAGCATCAATCGTTATTTGTTGAGAGTAAGGGGCCAAAACATTTCTAGAAATTGCTGCAGCTTTTGTTCTTCCACAAGTGATTTTATTAGCTATTTTGCTATCACAAAATAATGTTGCGCTAAGTTTCATCTGGCAGTCGAGGCTGCTGTAACTTTGTCCATGTACAACATTGTGGTAAACACCAACCAACTCCGCCTTAGAGACGACTTGTGTCTCAATTTTTGTTTCTGTTGGGGCAACAAAATTTGAAATGGTGCGAGACATTTTCAGCGAAATCTCCATTTTAGTGTGTTTTTCGTTTTCATGTGCTTAGCAAGTGATCGGCTGCCTTCATATTTTATTAAAATATCAGCTTGGCACAATTTATACTCTGCCGTGTAAATATCTTTTTTCCGTATCCAATTAGCATATTTTGAAAACTCTTCCCATCTATCGCAGAAAGTTGTGAGTCTTCTTTTAGATGGACCAGCTTCTTCATCAATATCCATTTCAGTACGTTTTTCTTGCAAATATTTTTTAAAATTTTTTATAAAGCAGAAAAGTTAATAACAATATTGTGACATCAGCTGCTCAAGTGTTGAGCTATATTGTCAGTGATGATAGAGCAAGGCAATCATAGGAGATGTCACTTTTTATATTACTTCATAACAAATGTACAATCAGTGTTGACTAATGTAATGTAATAAAGTGAAAATTAAAATGACACATTAGCAAAAGTTTTGGTTGTGTGCCAGCTAATAAGGCTAATTATAGATTTAAAGTAATAAATAAATAGTATAGATTTATTTTCGAAAATTTCTATTTAGCTGGACAAATTAAATTTTAGCTGGACACGCATAAAAAAGCAGGACAATCCAGCCAAGTCCAGCCCACCTGGCAACCCTAGTTGCCATCCATAACTGGCCTATTAATATTTTTTTTCAAAAATTGAAAAATATGAATAAAATTTTATGATTCGCATAGATAATTAGTCAATATCCCTTTATCTATCACCACAAAAAATATGAATTTCCATAAAAGTTCGAGCCATGTTAATAAGTAACACACTTGGAACCAAACAATTTCCAAAACTTCCAGCAGGGCTACCGAAATTAAAATTTAAGGTTACCAAAAACGTTGGTATTAGAATCAAATTCATGTACTGGACTTTCATCATCATAATAACACCAATGATGACAGACCTATGTTAACGAAAATTAAACAGAACTCTATTTGACAAGCTCTATCGTCTTAGCTGTGGTTTGATCAATATGGTTTTAGACCTGTCGTATACGTAACTTGGGAGTCATTCTGTCTTTAATTATAATATCTAGCAATAGCGTATGCAACATTCATAAATTGGTATTAAAACTTTTTAATATAAAATGGCGGTTAAACTTAACAACGGATTTTGAAGATTTTCAAGTTACACTCAGAATATTAGCGGAAATCACTCTTGGTAGCATATTTGCACCTCTAGGATATTTACTATCATTTTCTGCTACAAACAATGAGTGTCTTCTTCAAAAATGTAGGAAATACATATATTATGTATAACTATGTATTTTTGAAATGTACCATAAAGAAAGAACTACTCTTACTTATTTCTTAATTTATTATTTGTAGTATTGAGTAATTTTGTTAATTGCTTATATGCTAGACAAGTTTCCTACAGTTTTTTGTACTACTGTGTAGGAAATGTAGGTTTCTTATACTTTGTTCTTGTTGTGTTGCATATTGTAGCATATATCATCCTAGACTTACAAGAGCTGCAAAGTCTGCAATAGCAGTTTCCTACGAAGAGTGATTTCTCCTATTATTACAGTAACGGAATGTATTTTATTCAAGAAGTATGTATTCCGTGCAATCATTTTTAACTTAATAAACACTTAAAATTCTAAACAATCTTATTTTTAACTGATTCTAACATTCAATAAAAAAAAGCTAAGTACACATTAATACGGATTTATGTAATATCACACTAAACTTGAGATTCGAAATAAAAGAAGGTTTACTAAAACGAAGAGTTTTCGACACAAATTTGTTCGATAAATGCTCGTGAATCTAAAAAAATCATATGTTCGCTAAAGCGAGCTTTTGTAGATAATGTCGCGATAATAATCGCAATTGCCAAATTTCATAAAATATGAATGTTCGCAGTATCGAACTATTTTCGATAATTTCTTGGATGTGTAATTTACATCCATGTGTGCAATAATTGAATAGAAAAAAATTTGCCACGATATCCTTATGAATGTGTGTTAATCTGTTAGCCTGGAGGTACCGTGCTCGAACCTGATTGACTGCAGCGTAAGCTTAAATTTAAAATAAATAAATATTTCATTTACATTAAAATAGATAAATTAAAAAGTAAAGATAACAATCTTGAAAAATTACTTTTCCCTACATTTCTGGGGTATCGATATTTCTTCGATATTGGTTCGCTATTGATTTGTCAGCGAAACATCGAAATCGAAAGATTTGCTGTCCAACCCACTTGACCAAGACTTTCGTTAATGATATAGAATTCGAATATATCTCGAACATTTATCGTGTGGCACTATCAACAATGATACTCAAAAATGAATCGAAAAAAGTTTACCTGTCGCTCAGTTTTTGGTTTCAAAAAACATTCGATTTCGAAGGTTCGTTAGCAATATCAAAAGTGAAACAATATCGAACAAATTTCGATGTCGCAAAAAGGCAGGAGCAAAAGCAATTTTTTATAATTATTATTTTAATTTTTTAATTTATTTATTTTATGAATTTTTTAATTCCTGAACTTACGCTGCAGTCAATCAGATTTGAACACGGTACCTCTGTTCAATTATTGCACATATGTACGTATGTGTTATATTAATTCTTTAACTTACGATGCAGTCAGACAGATTTGAAACTGTACCTCTTGTCTAACAGAATAACGCACATCCACTAAGCTATCGTCACACATTCGAAAAATTATCGAGAGAAGTCACTTTAGCGAACAATCAATTTCTTTAGCGAACATTCGTTTATATCGAAGCTCAAGTCAAGTGGAAAACTGAGCAACGAGTGAGCTCTAGCAGCTCTCTCTCTCTCTTTCCGACTTCGATAGCCGTTCTCGAGTGTTATGTCCGAGATATGTGTACGCAAACAATTACATGCATATTAATAACACACACTAATAATCAAAATATTCTGGGGCCTAATCGTCGCTTTCGATATCGAGTACACTATCGTATCGTATAACACGTATCGAATAGATGGATTACCGCATTCGATACCTATCGAATCGAAATGTTTAAAAAGTGTACCAAGTTTATTTTATACCGGTTGTTGGTTGAATCGACTAAAAATTTGTAATACCTTAAACAAAAATTTTGTGTTTCTAGCAGCTAGTATAACAACCAAGTCGATTGGCCAACTGTAATATGGTTTATAGTTAATGTTCCATGTTTTTTTTTGCAAAACAAACACAATAAAAGAAAATATTGTATTCGATTGCTCTAGTGCTATCGAGTGGAATTTAAACAGCAGCTACTCGATTATCGTATGCCGTAGTCCCTAGAGGAAAAATTTCGATCAATTCTGCTCGATATCGAATGCGAGGATTCGGCCCCTGTACGTAAAATTAGCTGACTAACAAATATAACAAATATAATTGGATCTATTATTTAATGTAACCGAACTGTAGTTGCGTTGCCAGTCGGCAACTGAAAATTAATGGTTGCCAGATAGGCACTAAATAGCAAATGAAATTGACAGCTCTTAGTGGCCTGTTGCAATCAGTAGTATGATTTTCAGCAACTGGCAACCCAACTGAGGCTCGGTTGCCATCCATAATCGGCCTATTAATATTTTTTTCAAAAATTGAAAAATATGTATTAAAAAAATTTTTATAGCTCTAAAAATATGCATTTATTGCCAAAATATGCAAAAATATGCATTTACCACCAAAATATGTAAAAATATGCAGCTACAAATCGATGGAAAAATATTTAAAATTTGATGATTCGCATAGGTAATTAGTCAATACGTCTTTATTTATCATCACAAAAAAACATGCGTTTGCATGAAAGTCCGAGCCCTGCTTATTAATATCTTAAGGGGGAAACCATCGTGGGGTTGTGTAATTAAAGATAGGAAATAATAAGCATTTAACATTTAAAAATAAAGCAAAACTCAATTATTTTTACAGAATGCGAGTTTGATTATTTAACAGTAAAATTAGCGGAAACAAGGAAAACCTCTTTTATTTTTACGGAAGCTGCAATTAGTTCTTTTGACAGTTAAATTGGTCCAAACAAAGAAGGAATCATTCATTTTTTATGGATTTAAGTCTGTCAACTCTTTAACATGTACCCCAATATTCATAAATAAATAAAATGTATTTGAAATCTATTTTAAGAAAATTTTGTATGATATATTTGACATAAAATACATTTCAAACTTATTTTAAATTCTATGAATATGGAGGTTAAACTTTAATAAACTTTTTGTTAAATTTAAATGAAAAATAAGTTGAACGGTTTTTAAATAAGTTTTAATTTATTTTATATTACAATTTCAGTTAATTTTAAGTACAGAATATTTTGAGTATATTCTAGAAATATTGCGTCTTTGTATTGTGGGCTGTTCATATATTATGGAACGAATACCCTTAGCGGGGTTGGAGTTTTGTTACCCTTTAAATAATTTATAGCGAGATTTATTTTTAAAGCGTTATATGCGTAATATGCAAATGGCCCCTTGTTAAGAAATTTTGAACTTAGTGGATGGTATTTCCTTCTATATCGTCTCTTGTAGGGTATTTAATATGACCAGTTCAAATCGACTCATTCTCCTTTTCCCAGTACATATGTAGATTTTATGAAAGAACTCCTTGCATACATTTTGTTTAGCTACTACTGCATAATAAAATAATAAATTTTCTATACGTTCATGCATAAATCTTTGTAGCAGTTGTTGGCCACAAATAGTGGTAAGACAACAACTGTATTGCGCAAATTATGATCATAAAAATGGTTTTGTTGTACAAAAAGATATTTTTTGCATTTAATTCACTTATCTGTTTTAATATATATAAGTTTTCTTTAGTGTTGTGAGAAAATGTCTTGATGTTGCTGATAACAAATAATAATATAACATGCAAGTGTTGTTAATGTATTTTTTTCTCCATTTTATTATTAATGAAAATAAATCTTTTATTTTATGCTAATTTTCTACAAGCACTTCATCATTATATTTACATACATATCGTTAGTCACAAGTATAAATACCCAAACTCAAATAATTGCAAGTTTAAAGGAGAAGGTAAAAACATAAAGGAAACTGTAATTTTCAAAATGTAACTTTTTTTAAATGCATGTTTTAATGAAAATGAAACACAAATTTGATGTTCAGATTATTTTTTTAATTTTTATTTAGGTGTATGTGTGTGAAATATATTGGAATCACTGAAAAACTCAATTTCGTAAAAAATACGATTTAAGGCCCTTCTACTTAAGACCACCGATATGTTCATAAGCATATACAATATTCATAATTATTTTTAAGTGTGAAAAATGTAGTTTTATGAGAAACAGTTTTCCATTCTACGCTCTATTCAAAGAGGAAAAATTGTGCAAAATAAATTATTTATGAAAAATCTATCAGTTAATCATTTTTCTTTTTAGGAAAAAAAATATATATACAAATTTTATCGATTGTATATGTAAGTATATAAAAGATTTGCTACGGAGTTGATAATACTGAAAATTTTGTAAAATGCGCGGCGGGGGAGGGGGTATAAAAAGTCCAAAAAATAGGATTACGTAATATGTGCACAGCCCCTAAGCTATACGAATGATTCATGTCTCGTTTTAAAATAAAAAATAAAAAATTTATCACAAGTATAGAAGCTGTTCTTACACAATCCGCGATTCATGATGTTGTAACTAAAAATATGGTAATTTAAAATTTTTCAAAAAATATCTATTAATGTTTAAACTAGGGATGTAACGATACGCCGTTTTTTGTTTTCTTATTAATAAAAATTAATAAAAACGCCGAAAAATGCTTAGATTTATTTATGCCGATTTTTCGCATTGAAGTGCCGAAAATGACGATTTTTCCCACAAAGTGCAGATTTTTTATAAAAATATTTTGGCAGCCCTGGCCCCAGCACAATTGAAAATTAGGAAAAATTACCTATTTCTCAGCTTGTCCTCAAACTGTCTGATACGTTATATAATTTAGTTTATGATGAATATAAATATTTTTCAGTATTGTTAGGTCTACTATAAAGTGAAATACATAACAATAACTTAGGAATCCAATAACTAAAAGGATGTTTTTTTTTGGTTACTTATTTTGTATTTATTAAGATATTATGATAACCTATATACATACATAATTATTCAGAAATACAGTAATTAAATACCATTTTTTTAAACAGAAGTAACACAAGCAGGCAATTAATACCTACCAGTTAATTAATTAATGTGTTACCTTCTATGGAAAAGGGATAGTGTGGAGAGAACAGGTGGTGAAGTGGGAGGGAGATAGAAAGCTTAACTAATTTACAACTATGCTATTGCGCTTTTTTGTAGAGTAGTGTTGCAAGCCTCTCTGGTGTCAAGTAGAGGCATTGAGTTGTTTAAGCTGTGAAGCCATTTTATTAGTTCTTTTACTTCGCCGACGGTTCTACTACAATACCGACGAAGGAGGGTGCTATAAAGAACATTGGAAATGTTAGTATTAATCGCTGCCGGTACTGCCAAAGTGATCAGTGCTATGCCCTCATCACTTTAATAGCCCAACAACAACCAACACAATAACACACCACTGCATACGAAAAAAATGATGATGTTGTTGGCTTGCCTACAACTAGTCTTGAACTCATGACCTCAGGGTTTGTAATCAAACGCGCTAAGTACCCAGCCAACAGCACCCTCCTAGTAGGCATTTCTTGACGCGATAGTAGTCTTGCCCTAATGAAACCATCTCGTTTATTTTTTCCACAAACTGCACTTAAAGCTTTTTTCACCACTTTGATACAACACTCTACGGCTTGAGAAATCATAAATTTTTTTGACATTAGCCAAGAGCGCTTTTGAAAACAGCTTTTAAGTCTTCATCAGATATATTTAAAGTAAGAGGTGGCCCAGCTATCTCACAGTCTCGCCACGTCATAATGTTGGTATAATCTTCATCATCGAAATTAAATGAAGGCACTTTAAACGTTTCAAGTCCTGGAGCTTTCTAAGTTCTTTGTTTTAAAAATATGCCACATCTCGTATGATTTCTCTGTCATATACAAGCATAGCAATAAGAAGATTTCCTGGGTGAGCGAAAATTTCGTTGGACTACCTGGTCAATGGTATTCTTCAAATCGGCGTTCAAACAGCGACTCAGATTAAATGTTTGCCACAGGTGTCTAGCTCCGTTTATAGACGAGGGATTACATTTTATTGTAAACTGGAGGGCTGCAAAGTGTACACAAATGTATTCGTAGAATGTACTCGTATGAATTTCGTGTATGCATAGATGTATGTGTAGGGTTTACAAAATTTACTTTAAATTTTATATTATGTTTTCATTGATTTTATAATTGTATTTTTTTCGTTTTGAATTTTGTATTGAAAATTAATTTTCAATACAAAATTCAAAACGAAAAAAATACAATTATAAAATCAATGAAAACATAATATAAAATTTAAAGTAAATTTTGTAAACCCTAGTTGGCCCTCTACCTCCATCTAAAGGACATATATATATATATTGACCATTATAGATAGGTATACGCGATGGCCTGAGGCTTACCCTCTTAGGAATATTACTGCTTCGAATGTAGCTCAGACTTTTATAAGGAACTATGTTAGTAGGTTTGGGGTACCTTTAAAGATAACTACAGACCAAGGGGCGCAATTTACATCTACATTTTTCACAGAACTGACAAAATGTATTGGTAGTCAGAAAATAACTACAACTGCATATCACCCCCAGGCGAATGGAATGATAGAACGATTTCATCGCCAACTGAAGTCGACCATTATTGCCAGTAATAACAAAGAAAATTGGTACGATATTCTACCGATGGCTCTGCTCGGTTTAAGGTCCGTTTTCAAAGAAGATTTACAATCAACTCCTGCAGAATTAGTTTTTGGTCAAAATCTACGACTACCCGGTGAGATTGTGGCTCCACATGCAGAGAATATGCACTCAGATATATTACACTCATTAAAAGAAAATTTTAAAAATGTTCATTCCAATTTGTCACACCATAAAGACTGTAAATCAAACGTATATTTTCCGAAAGACTTGTACAAATGTAAATATGTATTTGTGCGAGTTCAACAGAAGCGGTCAATAGAGCATCCATATGAAGGGCCATACAAGGTGCTCGAAAAAGATAAAAAATATTTTGCACTTGAAATTGATGGAAGTGTTAAAAAAATAACAATAGACAGATTAAAACCTGCATTCATAGAGCAATCTAACATAACGGATAAAACAAATAATAGTTCACATAAACCACAAAAAAAAGTAACATTCAATTTATTAGATATAAATTTTTCCGGAAGGGGAGTAATGTAGGGTTTACAAAATTTACTTTAAATTTTATATTATGTTTTCATTGATTTTATAATTGTATTTTTTTCGTTTTGAATTTTGTATTGAAAATTAATTTTTAATAAATAATTTTCAAAGAATCAACATTCAATTTTAATTAATATAAAAATTAATAAACCTACAGTATGTTCTTATGTATATACTTATGTATACATGCATTTATATGTGTGTACATACATAGCCACGACCAAATATACATACATATATACACACATATATTAAAAAAAACATACATGCATACACACACAAACATACATACGAGTACTTTCGAATATATTCGTGCAGCCCTCTATTGTAAATCAAATGGGGCGATAAGCTCTCATCATTTACGTGGCTAATATCATTACTTTTTCCCCGGGGTTTAGTTTAGTAGCATATAATCTTAGAATTCGATTTGCTGTTGTAAGCCATTTAGAATGGTTGAGAGATTCAGGTTCGATATTAGCTAAATATACTATTGGTCGGTAGTCAAAGCACTCCAAACATCATTATCATCACCTAGTAATTTCAGGTAATATTGTAGGAATGACGGTAATTTCGATTATTGGCATTGTTTCACATTTTTGGCACCAGAAAAGCAATTACGCCCTGTAGTTTTTGCGTCCAAATGTAACAACAGATATCGCAGTGGTAATTAACTGGAATGCAACTGGCAGATAAGCCACTGCAATGGTTTAAGTTGAGGCTTGAAGCGATAAATGACTCAAACAATTTCACGCTTCTGGGACCACGCCTTCCAGTGCCGACTTGCACAAGTCGAAAAATACGACATCATGAAAAATTTTCTCCTAAAACGTTGTTTTCTGTGCAGTTCTCAACAGCTTTTGCTTTTATCTAAATCATATATTTATCTTTTATCTAAATCGTATAATTAACAAAATAAACAAGGTGCTGTTGGCTGAATAGTTAGCGCGTTTGACTAAAAACCCTGAGGTCTTGAATTTGAGACTAGTTTCTGGCAAGCCAACAACATCATGCATTTTTCTCATGTGCATTTGTGTGTTATTGTGCTCGTTGTTGTTGGACTGTTAAAGTGATGAAGGCATAGCACTGATCACTTTGGCAGTACCGGCAGCGAGTAATACTAGCATATCCTAATGCACTTCACAGCACCCTCCTTCGTCGGTATTGTAGCAAAACCGTCGGCGAAGTAAAATAACTAATAAAATGGCTACACAGCTTAAACAATTCATTGCTTCTACTTAATACCACAGGGGCTTGCAACAACACTGCTCTACAAAAAAAAAAACGCGCAATATCAGGGCTGTAAATGAATTAAGCGTTCTATCTCTCTCCCACTTCACCACCTCTTCTCTCTACACTATCCCTTTCCCAAA
This sequence comes from Panzeria rudis, assembly GCA_956483635.1. Taxonomy (NCBI): domain Eukaryota; kingdom Metazoa; phylum Arthropoda; class Insecta; order Diptera; family Tachinidae; genus Panzeria; species Panzeria rudis. The sequence goes on along the minus strand of OY101451.1, from coordinate 41,300,991 downwards.
GAAGGTAGCACATTAATTAATTAACTGGTAGGCATTAATTGCCTGATTGTGTTACTTCTCTTAAAAAAAACAGCAAACTATCGAAAAAGCCCATAACTATTAAAATAACAAAAAAAGCTTATATATTGGTAAATTTCGATAAACTTTTACCTTCCATAGAAATTCAGTGGTTTCGAATCTGAACTCCAATTTTTTAATCAGTTTTAGTTTTCGACCTATACCGTTATTTGAAAAATGAAGGCACTTTCACGACATATCTGTGTTCATAAGCCTTAACCGCTTAAGTCATTTTAAAAATTTTTCGGGAGAGAGTATAACTAGATAATGGTTTACCTTATTCGGTAAAAAATAAAAACCAAATTCGACAATAAAATTATCTTTAAGACTAGTGAACTTTGTTTCGAAATCCGCCCATTAGTTTCAGAGATATCGTAAAAGTTCGACCTTAAAAATTACAAATTTCATGCAAAATTTCGAGGGTAAGAAATGCAATGTACTCTTCTACACTTTTATGTATAATATAAAATTTCAAAATTTTGAAATATTTCATGAAATTTCTTCATGAAACTTTTTTTATTTGCTTATTACAAACACACAAAAGCAAATGTGATAACGAAAATGTACAAAAACCATCTGAAATGTTATTTCCTAAGACTTTCAACCCAAATTGTTTCTCTGTTCGTTCTATTAGCAAATTAATATTTCATTGTAATTTTAGTCTTACAAAAAATAAAGATTTTTTCGCACAATATAAAAATAATATGAAACTGGCAAATGACATGCAAAACTTAATATGTAATGTATGGACAAATTAAAGCTTTTGCGCATAAGTAGGAAAAAGTTTAATTTATTTTAATGCGAAACATGCAATGCATGAGAGCAAGTAGTAAACGATTTGACGACTTTAATTCATAAACATTTTATGGGTGCGACAAGATAAAATAGTAACAACAAAATACGTTGAAAATGAATGCATTAAATAAATAAGTTGCAACAAAATTTACCACTCGACTCAAATTATTCACAACACAAAAAGTAATTTTACCCAGCATTAAAAAAAGAACATAAGTGGTGCTGAAATAGGTGATTTTAGTTAAATATTTACAAAAGTTGTTAAAGTTTCTAGAATAAAAAAATCAAACGGTGGCAAATATTTAGACACACTTCCATCAACAAGAAATATTTTAAATAAAACAAGTCGGAATGTTATATTCGGCTGTGCCGAATCTTAATACCCTTTCCCGTAAACGAAAAATCGAAATTGTTGTTTTTTTTGTGAGAAAATGTTGTACATACTTTTTCCACCTGTGGTGCAGCGTATTAAAAAAAACTTGATAAGTTCATATATAGTTTAGTGCAAGTATATCGAGGGTATGCAAAAGTCTTTATCGTTTTTTTACTCAAAGAAAATCAAATTGTTGCATGTATGAGTATGTTGTGATTTGTGCACATATTCTGTAACGACTAAACTCACACCTTGTAGTTGGAAACTAGTCAAACAAAAAAAAAAAAATTAACAATTCAAATACAAAATCAAATGGTTAATCAAATGCATGCATAATTGACAATGCTAGTCGTCGTCATTGCTGCATTTGTTTTATTTTTATTGCTTGGAAAAACTTTATCTTTAATTGCTTAACAATTTTGTTCATTTTTTATTTGAAATATTTTTTTCTTAACTGCAAGCAATTATGGTTTATTTTAATAGTCTTGTGTCTGTTTTTAGGATCATTAATTGATGGTTTTTCATTTGTAATTGTCATTTTAAAATGTAAAACCTAAAATAGTAATATTAGCTGTAATTACAAACATGTCAATCACGATTATAACGAATCCTAGATACCCTTCATTTTAAGCACTTAAAGAGATTTCTACAAAAAAAAAATTAAATTGAGCTTTAACATTTAAACATATATAAATACATTCATTTACATTAGACGGTACCAGAAAAAAGTGCGCCACACGTGGCTCAGAGTCAATTTTCATTGGCCAGACATTCTAGACATAGATTCTTATAATTTTTACGCCATATGAAAGGAAATATATCAAAACTAAGGTTGCCAAAAAATTTTGTCAAAATGTTGTCAGTAGTGGGCGTGGCATGCTGCTTAAAACAAAGAATTTATGTTAATTAAAAAAAAAAAAAGTTGTCATATTTGATCTGAAATAAATTATGATTCCTCCAAAACTATTATCGATAAAGGGGTGCGGTTTTTTATTGTTATGTTGGGGGTAAGCTGTTGTTTTTAAGGAATGGTACGTGCTACTGATGTTACAAATATCAATTTTTAATATTCGCGAATACGAATATCTGAAACAATATTCGCCGAATTTAAAATTTAATTAAAAAAAATCTACCCTTTGCGTCAATAACAATAAATTGACAAAAACTGTCACAATACTATAGGTACACTCTAAAATATTACTTAAAATTTAGGATCATATATTGTCTAAATTTGTGTTGAAAATTTCTCCTTGTCTAAAATTACATCGATTTTGTAGTTATTTTATTAAAGAAAAAACCTTTCAAATTAAACATATTTGTTTATTAATATGATTATTTCGAACGTATTTGCTTTGTGAACCTAAATTGATTATTAGGCTAAGGTTCGCAACGTTATATTCAGAAAGAATTGGGCATGATTAATATTCCAAGGAACAAGGGAAAAATTTTTCAACGTACACAGAAGAACAGAGTAGCGCCACTTTCGGAAGCCGCTACACTTCCATCGTCAGTGCTCACGTGTATTTGCTTATCAACACTTGTCAGGTGGCTCTGTTGAATGTGATTTTAATTCTTATATATACAACTTTTTCGTGAAAATTGAATACGAGAATTAAATCACTCTCAAGCTGATATTAAAGTGCACTTTCCCAGCGTTGCCATCGGTTTATTTTTCTTCATTCCCATTTTTCTGATTTTTTTGTTCTACTCAAGACAAACTTTTTTGGTTTGATTTTATACTTAAGTTTATATGAACATGTAAACATGTGAAAAGCTCAAGCCAGTATCTAATTGTTTATTAATATGATTATTTCGAACGTATCTGCTTTGTGAATATAAATTCATTATTAGGCAGAGGTTCGCAGAGTTATATTCAGAAAGAATTGGGCATGATTAATATTCCAAGGAACAAGGGAAAAATTAACATCAACCTATATTTTCAACGTACACAGCAGAACAGAGTAGCGCCACTTTCCGAAGCCTCTCACTTCCATCGTCAGTGCGTGTATTTGCTTATCACCACTTGTCAGGTAGCCTAATATCAATTTAGTTTCACAAAGCAAATACGTTCGAAATAATCATATTGATAAACAATTAGCTACTGGCTTGAGCTTTTCACATGTTTACATGTTCATATATACTTAAGTATAAAATCAAACCAAAAAAGTTTGTCTTGAGTAGAACAAAAAATCAGAAAAATGGGAATGAAGAAAAATAAACCGATGGCAACGCTGGGAAAGTGCACGTTAATATCAGCCTGAGAGTGATTTAATTCTCGTATTCAATTTTCACGAAAAAGTTGTATATATAAGAATTAAAATCACATTCAACAGAGCCACCTGACAAGTGGTGATAAGCAAATACACGCACTGACGATGGAAGTGAGCGGCTTCCGAAAGTGGCGCTACTCTGTTCTGCTGTGTACGTTGAAAAATTAAGTTGATGTTAATTTTTCCCTTGTTCCTTGGAATATTAATCATGCCCAATTCTTTCTGAATATAACGTTGCGAACCTTAGCCTAATAATCAATTTAGAATTCACATTAAACATATTTGGTCCAAGTGGAAACAAATATAACGTAAAGTACAATACGGCTATGGCTGGATGGTAGATACGTCAGACTATAAGTCAGGAGGTCGCGGTACAAACCTCTACGCAGCCAATCGGTGTTTTAGTAAAAACATTTTGTTCAAAAATAGTTCGTGTGTAATTTTAGGTCGATAATAATCTGTAAAGTGTCGCCAACTATTATAGACCTAATTTTCAACATAAGTGTTTTACGGCCCTTTTCACAATGTACGATTAAGAGTTAACATGGACTTTCACGGCAAGTTTCGTATGTCGTAATTGCAGTTAAAGTCGTCGTTAGCTTTTAATCACACTTTGTGAAAAGGGCCGTTAGAGTATATTTAACATTATTATGATATTCCGATGACGGAATTTGAAATTATTAACTTAGCACCTGAATGCCACTTTTTTAGATTTTTGCTGGAAAGTAAATAAGGGAAAATACGAGCTTCTTTTACCTGTACCCAGGCAATATTTAGTGACACCAGCGGTGAGTGTTCCGAGCGAGCGGATGTTTAGTGGTGCGGAGCTTATTTACACACCGCGCAATAGGCTTGATGGAGAACAGACTTCAAAACTTTTATTTTTGAAGTTCAACATTCCTCTACTGAGGTTTGAGTATTACTTTAACATGATTAATAAATTAATTTAACAGGACTTTAATTTTTAAATATCATGTCGTTGTGAAATATATTTTGTTTCTTTTTTCTTTACTAAAAGAAGATTATTGTTTTGCGTTATTGACAAATTTTTTTTTGTAAAAATTAATATATTTTGTTTAATTTTCAGTATTTTTTATGTATTATTTTTTGGGACGTATTCACAAAATATTCGTGAAATATTCGCTTGAATTTGGCGAATACGAATACGAATATCATAAAAGAGGCGAATATTCGGGGATTCGAATACGAATATTCGTAGCATCACTAGTATGTGCACACCCTGCACAATTTGTATTTAGGGTGTCATGTAATACATTTTAGACCCCGATAACCAAAACCCTCCAGATAAAGGTCAAAGCCTCGGTCCGCCTGTAGAACACTTTTGTTATTTTAATGAAAATACTCAAAAATATTTGTAACAAAATTGCTAGTAATTGCTGATATTTTTTTTTAATTTTTATGTTTGTAAACGTATAACTCTGTCATTTGTAGACCGATTTTCGAATTAATTTTTTTGTCTGAAAGGGTTTGCCTGCAGTTTGGTCCCATAATTTTTTTGTCGAAAATCGGAGGAGAAATTCGCTCCCCCCATGCATAACTCTGTCACTTGTGAACCAATTTTCAAAAAAAAATAAATTTTCTTGAAAGGGTTTGCCTGCGGTTTGTACCCATAATTTTTTCGAAAATCGGAAAGGTAAATTTGCTCCCCTTATGCATAACTCTGTCATTTGTGAATCGATTTTCAAAATTCTTCTTTTTTTGTCTGAAAGGGGTTGCCTGCAATTTGGTCTCTTAATTTTTTTCGAAAATCTAAGGGGGAAATTTGCCACCCAAGAAGCATAACTCTATCATTTGTAAACCAATTTGCAACATTTTTTTGTTTGAAAGAGTTTGCCCGCAGTTTTTTCGAAAATCGGAGGGGGAAATTTTTCTCCCCAATGCATAACTCTGTCATATGTCAACCAGTCTTCAAAATTCTTTTTTCATTTGAAAGGGTTTGCTTGCAGTTCGGTCCTAACATTTTTTCGAAAATCGATGGGTAAATTTTCTCCCACGCTCATAACTCTTTTATTTGTAAACCGATTTTCAAAATTGTTTTTTGTTTTGGATCCTAACCGACAATTTTTAGAACCTACTTTGTTGAAAGTAAAATTGTGTTGTTCCGGAACGATTCCCTAAAAGGAACAGTGCGGACTGTTTAAAGGATAATAGTTATCGTTCCTCGCTCCGTAATTCCAAACCATCTGGAGAAGTAATTAATTATTTTGTTTGACTAACTTTAAAGACAAACGTTCAAGACCGCGTGTGACATTTGTTTCCTACACTTATTTCTATACACTTTTTTTATAGAGAATAAGTGGTTTCGTTTACCCGAAAGTTTGCAAACATTTTTACAAATTTGTACTGGATTTTTTTTACACACAAATTTGCAAAAGAGCGCTTCACTTGAGAGAGTAAAGTGACAGTTGTTTGACTAAGAGTCTGATATTTTTTACTGGAAAAACATATGTATGATTCAATAAAATAAACAAACAAAAGTAGGCAATCAAAAAGTATACAATTTTTAATAAAATCGTTTAAAATATCAAGTTTCTTATTACTTGGAATGTTTCAGAAGGGCATAGAGTACCATGTTGTCTTTTCTTGGCACCCATGGCATGTAACCAGTGATGCCAGAAATTTTCGGAGAAAAATCTTCATTCTTCGCAAAAAAATCTTAATTTAAGAAAAAAAATCTTCAAAAATTTTTTATGTGTAATATGAATATAATTCATGATTACTAATTATAATAAAGTTTCTATAATGTAAATATGTATATATATATATATATATATATATATATATATATATATATATATATATATATATATATATATATATATATATATATATATATATATATATATATATATATATATATATATATATATATATATATATATATATATATATATATATATATATATATATATATATATATATATATATATATATATATATATATATATATATATATATATATATATATATATATATATATATATATATATAAATATATATATATATATAACATTGAAATTAATATGGAAACATCGAAACCAAACATTCAATTCAAACATGTTTCTTATAACAATACAGTACAATAAAATTATAATATATTATTTATGTATGTAAGTTACATTGTACAATTGAAAAATTGGTTTTATATGCTCATTTCCTTCCTAGGTACCATAGCATTGCATCCTAGAGAGAGTTTTTGATAAATTCTACTGTTTTGCAACTAATTATGATGCTTATTTAAAGTAGAAAATTCCAAAAGCCATACAATTTCAAATTTTGTTTAAACTTAAAAGACGATTTATTCCATATTTGGTTTTTGTGGCTTATCGAGTTATTGCTCTAAACCGCTCATTTATAAGATCAAATATATGTACAGTGCACCTACCCATGGTAGAATTATACTACAGGTAGTAGCGAAGCTACAACAACCCAACAACAGCAAAAACAACACGGCTTTTTATTGTTGTTTATGTTCGAGGTTGTCAAAAAGCACAAAAGAAAATTTGAAAAAAAATTTACATTTTCACATGTGTGCGTTTACTTCGCCATGTTTTTTTCAGTAGTGTGGGTGTGTGTTGGTATAACATAAACAACTTTTGACAGAGTCGAACCCAAAAAAAAAAGTTCGTTAACGCTTCACCACTACCTGTATTATTCTACCATGCACCTACCGTTACTGCAACCCTCGATGGGCGCAACTCCTCGATTATTGCACCAACTCAAATCTTCACATTGTAGACTCAATGTATGCAATTTGCCAACAATTTGGGACTCATTAAACCAAACTTTTAAATTTTGTAGTCGGTTGTTGTTTTTTTCTTTTTATTGACATAAAAGAAGCTTCTTCAAAATCTTCGTGAAACTGCAGTGCAGAATCAAATTTCTAATACCAAAAGTATAAAATTTCTGACTTCTTTCTACACCATTTTGTAGTTTATTTTGTAAAATTATACAAATTTGCCATACATTTCAGTATCAAAACTTTAAGTTTACAAATTTCAAAACAAAAGAATTTTTGGAAATTTTTTTTATGAGTTTACAAAATAAACAATACAATATTCAGTTTGAATTGGCTTTGTAACAAATACCCCATTACTCATAGTTTTGTGCATAAGAATGCGTATTTTTTATTTTATTCACTTATTCGGATTGTATTTGTTAATCTTGTGTATATAAAATACCCTCCAATGTGGTCTTGTCTAATTTCTTTCTGTATTTCGTTTTATTTAAATTTACTTTTGAATATATCCGTTCAACGTTTTCAGATGAATTAAGGAGACATATTAAGTTTAATGAAAATTTCTACAGCCTTGGAAACACTAGTCCATAATCTGCTCTAGTAATTTTGAGATTGTGTGCCAAAAGTCTTCCGCAGTAGCCTTTTCTAAATTTGGAAAATATATATTAATATGTGGTCATCTAAATTGTGAACCCCAGTGTCATCAATTATATTTGGAAAACGTTTTATTAGACTTTTTAGGTATCTTTTTTGTACTAAAAACGCCATGATGATAAGTATACTTTATAAACTAGCAAATGGCAATTCTATAAAGTACTTTATTATTTTATTGAGCTAATGTTTATCTGACATAGGTACTTTTATTTAATAAATTTAAAGAAGCCGTGTGAGAATAATAAGTGTTGAGCAACTAAATCTAAAAAAAATCTCCATTTTGGAAAAAAAGATCTTCAAATCTTATATTGACTAAAAAATCTTTAAAATTAAGGTAAAATCTCCATTCTGGCATCGCAGCATGTAACATATAACAAATTTTAAGTTTGAAACATAAAACTTAATAAGAGAACTAGAAAATAGTATTTTTCAGAACTATGAAATATGTAGGCTGGATCCTTTCCTACATTTCTTATAGTTCTAAAACTATAAGCTTTTTTATATAGTTTTTTTGTTTCAAACTCAAAACTTTTTTATGTTAGATACGCCTTTTGTAAATTAAAGTAACGATACGAAAAGTGTGTAGTTCTCCTTACATTTTCGCTTAAAATTTTATATGGAGTTTGATATTCGCCGTAAAACAAAAATACTTGTTATTTTTTATTGTTGTACTCGCTGCCACCTAGTAAACATTAATTTGCCTTGTTTATGCGCCATTAAAGTTTAAAAAATTTTCTACAAAATATTTCATTTTAGTTGCTTAACGAGAAAGCGCATTTTGAATCAATCTTTTTAAAATTTTACAGTGTTGACTTTCATATGATTTATTTATTTTTGAAATCGGTGACCAAAAAAAAATTTTTTGCTGCCTTCCTGCAAAACATGCCACAGTGCAATGGTTAGTTAACACAAAACAATGTAAAATCTATGTGCACAATCAACTTTCCACTTTAAAACTATAGTGTACTAACAGGTTGCCAAACTGAATATACTCCCCAAATACCAATCAACCAACGACTGGCTATAAAAACAATGAAATTTCTACTTATGTTATTAATTTTTTTCTATATTTATTTTGGTTTTGTGTGTGTGTGAGTATTTTAATAGTTACTTATTAAATATAATGCTATATAGTTACATCTATTAAATTATATAGTATGATGACTTTAATCATCAGTGGAAGTAGAAAGCAAAAATTAACATAAAAAACGAAATATAATTTCAATTGACCATGGCTTAAAGTTGCTAGCTGTTTTTGTGATTATCTTTATAGACTTGGAGATCTGTGTCGTTTTTCTGTCATAATTTGACAGTCACAAAGTTTAGAGAAAATGAAAAATGACAACTGTTGGTTGTTAAGTTTGCCAATATTGATAAATATGTACTAATAAAAAAATCAACTACAATATTGAATTGTAAATAAGAAAAACACTTAATCCAAACATAAAAATGAATACAAATTCCTTTTTTTGTTAATTTTTTTACAAGATTGACAGGCAGGCTTTCACTTTCTAAGACGACAAGTGAGTGCTTGCAAAATAAAAAATATTGATTTTGTTCGGCACTGAAAAATAAATACCAAAATGCAGAAGAAGATGTTAAAGTTAAGTTCAATTAAAAAGTGACTAAATTTGCTAGTTAAATATATAATTTTAGTTAAGCAGCCTTTGCTTCTGTTCAGGGTTTTGTAGTATAATATTTAATAGATAAGAATTTATACATCTTTTTTCTGTGGTGTTATTGTCCATATTTTTACTGCCTGTTCCACTAAATTCGTACGACCGTGGCTTTCTTATAAATATATTGAAAACAAAAATAAAAAATTCAAATTTGTTTTTGTTTTCAATATATTTATGAGAAAGAAACTCGTACGCATTTAGTGGAACAGGCAGTTAATCTTAAAAAAAAATACAGCTGAAAAAATTCTTTCCCTAAAACCATTACTTGTTAACCTAAATTTAAACTGAAACGTTAAATTTAGTTAACTCCTCTGATAGTTAAATTTTCCGCTTAATCAAAATTTCACAAGCTTTATGATAAATTGAATCCTTTTTTGTATGTTTCTTTAGTCTTGTCATTCACGGAAGTTAATATGGAAAAATTGCATGCCCCTTAATTTATCTTAAATTTTGCTTTTTTAAGTAATGGTTGAGTTAACGCAAACACGTAAATACCAGTATATTAAAAAGAAGGAAGAAAAATGTCAAAACTTAATTAATAAAATATATATTACACTGTTTAGCAAAAACTGTTTTTGTGCCGCATAATTGTATGTATACGAAGCCATTCAGCCCATGAATTACATGTATATGGATATATGGATGTATAAAAGGCCTAACTCCACAAAATAAAAAGTAGAGTAAATTAGTGATGTTTGAAAAATTTATTTTAATTTATTTTTGTTAATTTTTATTGTTAACAAAAATTTCAAGATATTTAACAGAAAAAACTAGTGGATAGGGGATTTCCGCAAAAGAGGTGGGGTTGGCTAATTTTAAAAAATTACAAAATACATGTGAAAAAAAATTCAAATAAGATTAAAAACCTATAACCGTTTTTCATATTTTTTAATCGAAAATATTTAAATAATAGAATAACAAAATAATTTCCAAAGAGTTCACAACTAATTAGATAGTAATATAACAAAATTGAGAAATTTTCGAAAAGTGGAGTTAGGCCTTTTCGTTACTGACACATCCATATGTTGACAGCACGTAACTGATTTTTAAAACTTTTCAGTTAAAGAAATTATATAATACAAGCCATCAGATGAGGATAGGCATTTTTTAATCGTTTTATATACTAATCGATGGTCATACGTTGACACACGTAACTGATTTTTTTTATTTTTCACGAACCGCATAAAACGTCATATAAATCGCTAAGAAAACATTTCTATCCTTAAAATAAAAAAAACCGAAATAATTTCAGAGTATCTATTAAATAATTTGAAGCTATTTTATTGCATTGCTAGTAACGTTTTCAGCCTATTTATAATGTTATATCTTTAACTGAAAAGTTGTAAAAATCAGTAACGTCTTGTCAACGTATGACCATCGTAATGTTTTCTGGCTTTCCTGAAAAATAATAAAAAAATATTCAAGTGTCGATGATATTTTGTATTTTTAATTAACTCTGGTAGTGATACATTTTTCTGTAATTAATTTAATGATCTTAATATTTAGGTGTATGGCCTGGGTTATCTTCAGAGAACTTCACAAGAGAAACTTTTCGATTTTAATAACAAATCACATCAACAGTGCGGAAGTCTCTCAAATCTTCAACGTCCATTGCGGCATTCGCCGTGTGACTGACCTAAATAAACGAATATTTACTAATAAATCTCATGCGGTGATTACGGTGTTGGCCAGTGTAAGTTTTATGCTGTATGATTTTATTATCGTTATCCTCAGTGAAATTATATATGGTACAGTGGGGTGCTATACAAACTTCTTTTTAACGGTTTGTTATGAAATTTTTTTCATTAATATTTTTAGCTTTGCACTAAGGTAATTTTAAACCAAGTCAATGACTTGTAAATCTTGTTTTAGAAAATATTCCTGCGTGTGCTTAATACAAAGTTTAAGGAAGTTTGGCTTTTATTAAGAAAAGGACGGGTTTATGTGAACACCATACACATGCAAAAGTTTAACGGTAATATTGGGAATTTTTTTTCGAAAAGAAAAAGTTGCCCAACAAAAAATGAGAATACAAATCACCAGTACTCGAAGGAGTCCGTTTTTTGATTAAACATCGATCAAGTTAGCATGTGAAGAAGTTAAAGGTATGTAAATATTTTAAAAGAACTCTTTGGATGGTTATCTTTTGCTATTTCCTAATTCATTAGTGGAGATCTAACTTTCGTATATTGTTGTATTTTTTCCCAAGAGAACAAAAAAAGAAATTGTGCGTAATTTGAAAGGGTGTACCCCGGTAGTGTACTGGATAGTGTGCTAGACTATTAGCCGGGGGTCGCAGGTTCGATTCCTGCTAAGACCCTGGGTGTTTCTGCAGAAAAGCCGAAAAGGGCTTAATGAGTATATGGGTCCGTTTTAAAGTTTTTTTAAACTCTTTAAAGCCGCATCCAATGGCACGTAAAACTTGCCCAACAGAGAAAACATACCACTTTCTTTGCCACAAACTGTTTAAGGTGAAGTTCTTTATTGATTCTTATGAAACTTTGTAGAAACATTCCCTTCCTGTGACAGCGCAATATAGTGACAAAAAAGTGTATTAAAAGTAAATATATTTGAAAACTACTTCTACTCAACCGAATCTAATGAAACTTGACACACACATTAAGGTCCAACAAATGTAATTTTATGATTAGAAAACTGGGCAGTGCCACACCCATTCAAAGAAATTATTCTTTTTCAGCTAGTTCTACTCAGTCGAATCTTATGAAACTTGACAAAAACATTAAGATCCGCTGAAAGTCCAATATTATGACAAGAAATAAGGGCAGTGCCACGCTCATTCAAATGAGTCTTTCCATTCTTCCCATTACTTTTTTCTTCCGTAAAAATCGCATAGCATAGTTAGATAGAGCAAAAAAAATTTTAAAACAACAATAGTGTTTTTATTTCAAAATCATAAAAAAAGTATTCTGCACCAAACGCAATTATTTTTTTTATCACAATTTTTGAAAAATAACGAATTTTTATGCACGTTCTTCTTGGTATAACTAGTTCATGGTTAGCTTCACCAGACATTCATCACGCTTTTAAGGGTTCGATCCCGCCTAAAATTTGTATCCCGCTTTTTCGAGTATTAAAATTTATAATTCTACTTTTTGAATTATTGCCAAATATTTGGAAAAATTTTCAACTGAATAAAGAAATATTTCTCCTTTTTCAGCGAATACAACTCATTGTGTTAAGCCCCTTTAAAATTGAAGAAGTGAATTTTTAGACGTTGCTTTAAAACTCATTACTTGAAATTTTCTGATCCAAAGATAATTATCTAGGACTAATGGCGTTTTCTATTATACAAAAAAGATGTAGAATTTTTTTACTTTTTTTTTAAATTGCAATTTAACATTCCTTTAAAGGAAAAATTTGCCTTCGTAAGAGATTACACAATAATTTCTAATAAATTCACTTCTTCGAAACATGATTATATTGCAAATTTTCATTAAAAAGGGCAAATAGTGCAACACACTTTTGTAAAAAAGAAAACGTCATAAGTTCATTTAATTAAATTTTTGAGTTTAATTATTTTTATTGAGAGAGAAATTTTCAAAGCATGTAATAACTGAAGAGACAAATTCTTGTTTGTATAGCCGTCGAACTGATGTCTTCGAGATCAATTGCTATCTCATCATCAGAGCTGTCATACCTCTTCCCAGTGTGAGGGTGGTGAAGTTAAGTAAGGTACGTAACATTAAAAATATTTGATTGTTTCAAAAATGAAATTCGATGGGCCAAACAGACCTCGTTTTTGCATTCACCGCTTCGAAATACATTTAAGAAGGTGGGTCTCATCAAATAAACAGCCCAATTTTTTTTCTTTTATATTTTGTGTCTGCTATTTTTGCTTCTTTGATACTTAGACTACGGCTTCCATATCTCGAGATCGTTAAAATGTACATAATTAATTTTTAAACACGCAACTGCGCAAACAGACCCCATTTTCGGATTCAGCTCGTCGAAATACATGTAGGATACATGTATATTTTGTGTCTGCAGTACAATCATACTTTTTCTGTTAGTTTTGTCTTCTTTGCTACTTACACTACGACTTCCATATCTCGGGATCGGTTGAATGTATATAAATAATTTTTCACAACGTAGTTAAGTAATGCATTTAGAGTTTAGAGTGGAAATTTCAGCAAAAATGCAAATTTTTAGCAAGTATAATTTGTAATATAAAATTTTCTTCTTGAAACTTTAGTTTTTCTTTTTACATACTAATTTTTTCCTAGCAGCTACATTTATAGTCAGCATGTCTTTGTTTAAAGTAGGGAGGTAACTGATACCGATATATCGGCGATACGTCCGATTTTCCGATACATCGGTATCGGCGATATTTTACTGTCGATACGACGATACTTTTTAAATTTTTTTCAGACTTTTTTTTAACAAATAATTTATTTTTTTTTGTTAATTATACCATATAAGACCAACGAAAAAAAATCAAGATTTTGGGACCGACCCCTTCCGAATCAACCCAAACTCGGTGCGATACTTAAGTCTTGCACAACTAATATTTCACCAAAATTATTAGGGGAATATTTCCAGTGGCTCCCAAATTATAATGCATTTAATGTATGATAAAATACAAAATTTGCTTGAAACTACTTTCAGGTTCCTGAGTTATTATTAAAACTTTTAAACAAAGCAGAAATTTTAATAAAGTTTTTAGTAACACCGGCACACAAAAAAGAAAAATTGATCTCTACATTTGACCAGAAGCACTTACCTACATGCAGGCGCGGATACAAGGGGGGAAGGGGATATTCCCCCCCCCCCCCCAGAACGAGTAAATTTCTATAGAGTTTCTAAAAGAAGTTTGGAAAAATAGTATGTTTTACTTAGAAGTTCCCCCTAAAAGATCAAGCTGGATCCACGCCTGCCTACATGTGTTTTGACGCCCTGAATCCGAGTCTGAGGTCCGTTTGGGTCAGGATTTCGAATAAAGTAGCAAAAACGGCAGTAGGAAAACGGCAGTTTTTCGCAATTTAGTCGAAATTTTGAGAGTATACGAGTTAAACTGACCTCAAATTCGGACACAGCGCATCAAAATACATATAAGTAGGTGGGTCTGCTCAAATGTACACCCCACTTTTCTTCTTTTCCAATACACCAGTGCACAGGCCCGAAAAAAATGGACTGTAAATTTTATGAGACCTATCTATCTACATGTAATTTGACGCGCTGCGTCCGAATCTGGAGTCCGTTTGGTTCGTACAATCTCAAAATGAAGCGTAAATTGCGAAAAAGTGCAGTTTTTTTCGAGAACTGTACCAGTTTTTCGAAAGCAGATAAATAAACATGTACATAGGTGAGTTTGGCCAAATCTATAAACCATTTTGTTGTGTGCCGGTGCATTGGTATATTGGCACAAAAAAAGTGGGGCGTACATTTGAGCAGACCCACCTACCTATATGTATTTTGACGAGCTGAGTCTGAATTCGAGGTCAGTTTAACTCGTACACCCTCAAAATTTCGAGTAAATTGCGAAAAACTGCAGTTTTCCAGATTTTTACATTTTTTGCAACGTTCTTCGAAATCTTAATGGCTTACGAGCCAAACGGACATGAGATGCGGGGTCAGGGCGTCAAAACACATGTAAGTAAGTGGTTCTGGTCAAATGCAGAGATCAATTTTTCATTTTTGTTTATTAAAATTTCTGCTTTGTTTAAAAGTTTTATTAATAACTCAGGAACCTGTAAGAGTACCACATGGAGATTTGGTGACGACATAGTGGAGGGGTTAAACATTAATATATATATTTTTTGAACATTTTAAAAATATAATTCTTTTAGTTACAGCGCCATGAATCGCGAATAATAAAAAAACAGCTTTTTTAATTGTTCATTTTTATAGCCGTTAAAGCGCTATTATAATACCTTTAAAACAAGACATTAGTCATGCTTCTAGCTTATATATTAAACAAGTTATAACCACATATATGAAAGTAGTTTTAAGCAAATGGTCTAATTTTTCATACATTAAATGCATCATAATGTGGGAACCACTAGAAATATTCCTCTAATTTTTTTGGTGAAATGTTAGTTGTACAAGACTCAACTACCATACCAAGTTTTGTTCGATTCGGAGGGGGTCGGGCCCAATCACTCGTTGGTTTTATATGGAACAAGTCCATTTGTTGTTTTTTAAATCTTATTAATATCAATTTATTTTATATATTAATAATGGTGCAGTTCGCGCAACATTCGGTAACTGTTTACTCGTTAAATTAGGATTTCCCAAAAATGTTTAAAATAAGACTGAAATGAAAAAAGCTTAGAATAGTTGAATATT
The DNA here is from genome assembly GCA_956483635.1 of Panzeria rudis. NCBI lineage: Eukaryota > Metazoa > Arthropoda > Insecta > Diptera > Tachinidae > Panzeria > Panzeria rudis. The sequence continues at coordinate 41,285,097 of OY101451.1, read as the reverse complement.
CTAAGAAAAGACAGTTACTGAAGATCCGAACATTTAGAAAAAGTTAATTAATAGGTGCGACTCGCCACAAGATGGCGACAGTCTGTTAATTGAGCTTACTAAAATTAGTAGGATTTTCGCTACAGTGTTGTTGCCACTGTCAGTGTAGGTAAAGGACTCTGAGGAGTAGACTTGGTAGTCACGAAACAGCTTCCGCATGAAAGTCCGAGCCCTAGTTATTATACAGTAAGAGATCCTATAAAGATAATTGCCGATTATTATCGCAATTAGTTAGAAAATTTATTCTAAGGCCTCCAAGTCATTTTATAAAGACTTGCCGTAATGTTTCTTATTTTTCTTGAAAAATTTCCAGGAGGATTCTTATCGTTAAGTACAAGCAAGTTACCGCACTATACTCAACTCCGCCGGATTTTATATACCCTGAGCCACAGTCTGTCGAAATGTCTGAAATGTCTTTGAGTTTCCGTTTATTTTCTCTTAAAACTTATAATAAATTTAAGTAGTGTCAATTCAAAGCTTTTACAGCTTTTATGAGCATAAAATTTTCACTACCTTTCCAAAATTTGTTCACTAATTCTGCGGAAAGTCACTCAAAGTTCGTTTAATAACGAATTATTTACTTTAGGAAACGATTAGATCACTGCAATCATTGAGGGTGCTGTTGGCTCAGTAGTTAGCGCGTTTGCCTACAAACCCTGAGGTCTTGAGTTCAAGACTACTTTCAGGCAAGCCAACAACATCATGCATTTTTCTCATGTGCATTGGTGTGTTATTGTGTTGGTTGTTGTTGGACTGTTAAAGTGATGAAGGCATAACACTGATCACTTTGGCAGTACCGGCAGCGATTAATACTAGCATATCCTAATGCACTTTAGAGAACCCTCCTTTGTCGGTATTGTAGCAGAACCGTCAGAGCACCCTCCTTTGTCGGTATTGTAGCAGAACCATCGGCGAAGTAAAAGAACTAATAAAATGGCTACGCAGCTTAAAAACATATCAATGTCTCAACTTGATACCAGAGAGGCGTGCAACATTGCTCTACAAAAACGCGCAATAGCAGGGTTGTAAATGAACTAAGCTTTCTAGCTCTCTCCAACTTCACCACATGTTCTCTCTACTCTATCCCTTTCCCAAAGAAGGTAACACATTAATTAATTAATTGGTAGGCATTAATTGCCTGATTGTGTTACTTCTCTTTATAAAAAAAATCATTGAGTATTTGACTTTGTTCTGTTATAGTGATTAAACGACACTCATTACTAAATTCATCTTGCATGTACTTTTCGAATCAAGCAATAATTTTCTTGTAGACGGATTAGGAGAAGTGGTATGACTTCAATTTCCTTGAATTTTAAATGAAATTTCGAAAAACGTAGCAGCTTTAAAAGAGAACTTAAAAAATTTCATTGTGTACATTTAGTTTACAATCAGTCAAACGAACTTTTGTAATATCAAACAAACATTGAAAATTTTGATATTAAAGAAAATCAGTATTATAGTACAAAATTCTTATATGAATCAAAATAAATTTGGCTGCCACTTACACCATTTTACAAATATGTGTGTCAAAAAAGTCCATATGTTTATGAGATAACGTGTACTTTTGATTTCCCGTTTTCTCGGGAAATGCTCAAAAGTTTCCCGCGAATATTAGGCAGACTTTCCCAAACCCTAATCCCTAGTTTAAAGCAAGAATAATGCTAACTACCTACCTAATAGAACCTTGTTCTCAAAAATTATTTTGAAAATTTATGATTTTCGACCACTGCCATATGTAGGGTACAAGTCCAAAATGAATAAAAATTTCTGCTAAATTCATCTTTAAAGCATGGCCTTTCACCTTGTATAAAAATAGAATTAACATTTCTAACAAAATTTTTTACAATTTAAAAATTTTTGAAAGCACTTTTTTTGGAAAAATTTAAGATTTTTTTTTCTTTTTAGATTTTAGTTAAATTTCAAAGTTCAATAGAACACTGAAGATGGCACATAGCCGAAACTGGTCTGTTTAGCAACCAAATTTGACGTGGGATGACGGAAAATCGTTCAAGATTCAAAGTTTTGAGCTTAGACATTTTTTACGACTTAACGGCTCAAGATATTTCAAAGCTTTGTTCCGTGCGTTTACTTAGAATTTTATCAGCAATTTAATGATGTGCTACAAGTTGAAATCAGGTGCTTAATTAAGAGAAAAACGGCAACAAAAAAAAGATCCAGCAAAAATTTCAAATTTTAGATTCGAAGTGAAATATCTCTTAACTATAGAAGATACAAAAATATTTGCGAGCACATTTTTCTTTATTTATACCAGCAAAATCGAATTCGATTAAAATTTTACAAATCGCTTTATATTTACGAGAGTTACCAGCCTCACAATGTTTTTCACACCCGAGGTAGGCAACTTTTACCTCTTGAAGCTCCACCCGTGGTGCAGCTAAAGACTTTAAGCGAAGCGACATAATTCTGAAAGCCTGGAAAGATCGAGGGAAAAAATTTAAAATTTTAGATTCGAAGTGAAATATCTCTTAACTATAAAAGATACAAAAATAATTGCGAGCACATTTTTCTTTATTTTGTCCAGCAAAATCCAATGCGATTAAAATTTTACAAATCGCTTTATATTTACGAGAGCTACAAGCCTCGCAATGTTTTTCACACCCGAGGTAGGCAACTTTTACCTCTTGAAGCTCCACCCGTGGTGCAGTTAAAGACTTTAAGCGAAGCGACATAATTCTGAAAGCCTGGAAAGATCGAGGGAAACAATTTAAAATTTTAGATTCGAAGTAAAATATCTCTTAACTATAAAAGATACAAAAATAATTGCGAGCACATTTTTCTTTATTTTGTCCAGCAAAATCCAATGCGATTAAAATTTTACAAATCGCTTTATATTTACGAGAGCTACAAGCCTCGCAATGTTTTTCACACCCGAGGTAGGCAACTTTTACCTCTTGAAGCTCCACCCGTGGTGCAGTTAAAGACTTTAAGCGAAGCGACATAATTCTGAAAGCCTGGAAAGATCGAGGGAAACAATTTAAAATTTTAGATTCGAAGTAAAATATCTCTTAACTATAAAAGATACAAAAATAATTGCGAGCACATTTTTCTTTATTTTGTCCAGCAAAATCCAATGCGATTAAAATTTTACAAATCGCTTTATATTTATGAGAGTTACAAGCCTCACAATGTTTTTCACACCCGAGGTAGGCAACTTTTACCTCTGGAAGCTCCACCCATGGTGCAGCTAAAGACTTTCAGCGAAGCAACATAGTTCTGAAAGCCTGGCTCCTCGTCTGCAACGATTCCAATTTTTTTTTGCAAATCGATTTAGTAGCTTAGAAGTTCCATACGTATTACCATTTTTTTTAATTTACACCACTGTGCGACATAGAGCAAACAAACCAAGTTTTTTTGTGTTGTTGGATGAGTTTTTTAAACGTTTTATATTTTTAGTTTTGTAGTTCTCATTTCTTATGCGAGAGTTTTTATATAAGCAAAAAACTTTTCAGAGGTATGGCTATAGTTAGGCATTTATACTAGTTTATAACCCATAACAAATAAAAATTTTCCAATAAGAAATATATTTCTTAAACATAGCGTGTAGAAACCTCTATTATTTTACTACCTGTTCCATGATGTCGCAAGAATTCTTTCTTTCGTATATGTAATTATATTTAAAGGAAAACCCTAAAATTTTATTTTTTGTTTTAAATGTAATTGAACGAAAGAAAGAATTCTTTCGACATCGTGGAAAAGGCAATTAATGTTAACAATTATAATTAACTGAAATTTATTTGTTGATGGTTATTAAGCAATTGTCTATATGCATTTCATTGGCGCTTTTACCAAATCGTCAGTAGACTTCAACCACAACTTTCAACAGTTACAAACCTTCTATTTTATGCACAGACTTTCAAAAACCATTCGAGAATTTACAAACGATAATATTTTTGAAAATCACAAAAGAATAAAACAAGTGTAGTAGGCTTAGAAACTTATACAAAACCCAACAAATATTTTATATTCGATATGAATCTATTTTATTTTTCTACACCTGTATACAATTAGAAATCCATTGAATAACAATAAAAGTATTATAAGGCAAAATTTCTTAAAATTTATAATTAACATTATAAAAATTTAAAATTTTTTACATCATTTGTTTTCTGCATTTTCTTTTTCTTTAATTAATGAATCTTACTGGTATGTATGAATTTGGGCAACCGGTAATTAATTACTTTAATCTGAACTCGTTCCAGACAGCATGGAAAAGGTTGGTTTTACTTTAGTTATTATATTTCTTTTAAGACAAGCCCTTTTTTGTCAAAAGCCTGTTTGTTTTTCAGTATGTACTTGCTTTACAAATGTTGTTTGTTGCCATACAGTTGTAAGTATCTGTGCCACAATTTGTTGAAAGCTTAAGCGCCAATTTTTATTTCTTTTTTATTTAGATCGAAAGATGAGTTATGTTGACATTTTCTGTATTTCACATTGAGTTTCTTATATGGTCTACTTTTGAAATCACAGTGCACAGTGGGGCAAGATCAAAATATTTTGGAAATAAATCAGAAGATTGTACATGAACACATCAAAACAGTATTCAAGCTAAAGTTTTGATTAAAAACTCCTCATACCTCTCAGAAATGGCAACTCACAACACAGACAAAATTCAATTTGATTTTCAGTAAAAAAATTCATTGAATTAATAACTACGTATTTGTCTAGAAACGGACGTTGAAAGAAATTTGTAAATTCATACAAAAATTTCCCAATAATATAATTAAAAAATAATAATTTTTTCCTGGTAAAAAATATGTTATTAACCGTTTTTATTAACAACGAACAAACAACTTTTCCCAGATTAAATGCGCCATAATTTAAGAACCACTGGGGCTAGGCTTCTAATTTTTTTGTCTAATGTACAAGAGCGAGCTGCCATACCAATTTTTATTTGATTGAGAGGGAGACTGCACCAATCACTAGTTGGGTTTTATACGAATTATTGTTATGTAAAGGCCAGGCCATAAGCACAGCGACTCGAGGGATCTTTTGTACGAAATAAGTCACCTACAACACATTTGGTGTTTCCGCAAGATCGATATCGATTTTAGTCCTATGGTTTCTAGAGCAAAGTTGGTTAGAATTCTTCGTAGAATCATTTCCCTCTTCTATTTTTGTTAAAAAAATGGACTCCCCCTAACATACTACATACGTATGAACATTCGTAAAGCCTTCGTGAGGACTTTTCTATATTTTTATACACTTCGCAACAGAAAATAAATGTATAAGGTTAAATCTATTGGGTTGGAGTTTTAGAAAATATGTTTAGCCCAGCAAAAGTTTCACTACCTTTTAAAGCAAAGTAGACTGATTTTTAAAAAGTATTTTGCTTTGAAGTATGTTTTTTCGTTGTTTGTGTTTAAGATGTTTTACAAAACGAAATGATGGAAAAATATGCACTAATTAGACCAGGCGCGGATCCAGCTTGAGCTTTTGGGGGGAACTTCTAAGTAAAACATACTATTTTTCCAAACTTCTTTTATAAACTCTATAGAAATTTACTCGTTTTGGGGGGGAGGGATATCCCCTTCTCCCCTTGTATCAGCGCCTGAATTAGACTTAGTATTTTGTTGGGAGACTAGAGTTCATAAGTGAACATAATAGCTTCTGCTAAAATTGAAACGAGTAAATTAATGGAGATATGTTTTTTTTATTTGTTTAGTTGTTTTAGAAAAATAGTCAAATTAAAAATATACTGTTTTCTGTTGTTATTTCGCTGTTTAAACAATAAAAATTTCATAGTGTTTAATAAGCAAAAATTAGTGTTCCAGTTTGTCTTTCAAGTTTCGTTGTTTTCATCATTCGGTTAAATCTTCTAATGTTGAATTCATGTAGGAGTCTCTATAAATTTCATCCACCAGAGGCAACATTCGTCCCTATCTTGTCTAACTAAAAAAGACACTAAATCAGTGGTGCCAGAAATTTTCGGAAAAAAATCTTCATTTTTCGAAAAAAAATCTTCATTTTAGAAAAAAAAATCTCAAAAAAATATAAATATAATTCATGGTTGCGAATGATAATAAAGTTGCTATTAGAGATGGGCGCGTGTCGAAATTTTCCAACACGACACGACCCGAACACGAGTCTCGGATGTCCAACACGTACGAAACACGCATTTCCAAAAATTTCAAAACACGACACAACACGCACGAAATAAAATAAAAAAAAAAATATATATATTTTTTTATATTCAAAGACATATTTTTCTTCTATTTTAACGTTTCATGTTCTCGTTGTATATTTATTTACATATTTCTGTTGAAAAACAGTAACTTATCAAGACTTTCGCTTAATAGTCTTGTGCGGCAATCTTCTACGTTCATACATATTTTAATCTTAAAATCTTTTCGTGTTTTTTCGTGTCAATTTTTCTCAACACGATGCTTCCCGAATACGCACGAAATCAGATTTTCTCTCACGAACACTTCGTGTTAAGTCGTGCGTGTTCGTGACACGAAAAAAGCACGACACGCGCTCATCTCTAGTTGCTATACATGTACCTATGTATGTACATATGTATATAAGAACATAAAAATTAATATGTAAACATCGAAGCCAAAAATTCAATTTAAACAGGTTTCTTATAATAAAATTATAATATATTATTTATGTATATAAGTTACATTGTACATTTAAAATATCAAATATATGTACAGTGCGCCCTCCGTTACTGCAACCCTCGATGAGCGCAACTCCTTGATTATTTGAGCTACTCAAATCTTTACGTTAAACCCAACTTTTAAATTTTGTAGTCGGTTGTTTGGTTTTTTCTTTTTATTGACTTAAAAGAAGCTTTTTCAAAATCTTCGTGAAACTGCAGCGCAGAAACAAATTTCTAGTACCAAAAGTATACAATTTCTGACTTCTTTCTACACCGTTTTATAAAACTATGAGTCGATTTAACTAAATGTTTTATTAAAAAAGTTTTTTTTGGGAATTATTAAATTACATTAATTGTTATTTTTAACATGCTTTTTCCCAAATTAATATTTTACTTTTTAAGTAAATATAAAATTTTTATTAAAATACATTGAAATTGATTATGGCCATTTCATTAAAAATTAAAATTATTGTAATTTAATAATTCCCAAAAAAAGGACTTTTTTATAAATATGCGTGTGACCGTGCAAAAAATACATGTTGGCATCACACCTCATTGCAAAAACAATTTGTAGCTGTTGTTGCTTTTATTTATTTTCAACTGCCTTTACAACTACAATTTAGAGTTGGAAAAAACCAACCTGTTGTAGTACGCAAGTAACTTGGAGGTTACACGTTCAAGTTTTGTTTCAATTTTTGTTTCAAGTTTCAATACACTCACACTTTTTTACTAACACACACACATAATTGGAAATTGACTACCAACTTGATTTCAATTTTGCTTTCAAGATTTGTTTCAATTTTTCGTTCAATTTAAACAGCTGATCTCTATTATTGTAAGTAAATTACAGAAAGACTCGGCTATAGCGAACTTGTGCAAACAGCAAAAAAAAAACCGCTCTATGACAAGTTCGTAATAAGCGTAGTTCGATACAAACGAGGACTCGTTAACAACGAATTCGCTATTACGAATTATTTTTGTATGAAAATGGCAACCGAAACGTCGGCACTTTAGACTTAGATCGTTACAACCGAGAATTCGTTATAACCGGGTTTTACTGTTTCGTTGTTGATTCCTTGACTACGGCATCTTGAAAACAAAATTGATTATCAAGTTGCTTACAGCCTACGTCATAGCGTCAATTTAAAGTAGTTTTAACAAGCAATACGTGTGATCAACTTGAAAGCAATTTCTTGAACGTGTAACTGCAGAGTAAAGAAAATAAAAAACATGATTGATTATGGGAGCTCATGTTTCTACTTTGATATTATAAACTTCTTATTCTTATGATTAGGAGTTTAATATAATATCTTTAGTTTTTCTGTGAGATTTTTGGGTAAAGGTTTCCTGACGATTTGCATTAGCCCCAACGAAATGGACATAGGAACTAGCTAATACCCCTCCATAATCAATTTCAATGTATTTTAATAAAAATTTAATATTTACCCAAAGAAATTTATTATTCAGGCTTAAGTTCGTTCAATTTAATTTTTACACATACATCTTTTTTTATTGAAAATAATTTTTCAAAGCATGTGGCAATTGAAAAGTACAAATACCAATTTCTTGACTTTTGTAAAGGTCGAACTGAACATCGATGTTTTCGGGATTAACCACAATCCCATCGTCAGAGCTCTCTATACTCTAGGCTACTCAGCCCCCAAAGTCAAGCGGTAAATATCTGGCATTAAAACCATAGCTGCCAGAAATGACGATTTTTTACGATATGGCAAAAAACGATATGACATACTGTGTTGTCATATCGTAAGTTTCTTACGATATGACAACACTGCGAAAGCCATACACTGTGAATGGCTTCCTCAGTGTTGTCATATCGTAAAAAACTTACGATATGACAACACAGTATGTCATATCGTTTTTTGCCATATCGTAAAAAATCGTCATTTCTGGCAGCTATGATTAAAACAATTGCATTAAAGCTCTATGTTTCCTGCCTTTAAGCTTATTTTATGGTGGCTTAGAAATTTACCATACTTGGCACTTATCCTAAACAACAACCACACTTGTGCTTTTTGTTTATATTTCGCACCCAAGATTGAAAAAGCTCCTTTCTCTAGTTCTTAGGGTTTACATATGTTTTGTTTTATCCGTATTACGCGGGAAACTATCTAACATATTTTGTACTATGTGCCTCTAGTGTTAATAATTGAAGTTGTGTGTATTTAGTCGAACTATATGGGTTTTATCCAAAGAAATTTATTATTCAGGCTTAAGTTCGTTCAATTTAATTTTTACAATTAAATCATTTTTTATTGAGAAATAATTTTTCAAAGCATGTGTCAATTGAAAAGTACAAATACCAATTTCTTGACTTTTGTAAAGGTCGAACTGAACATCGATGAAGTGCGATTGTTGTTTAGGATATGTGCCAAGTATGGTAAATTTCTAAGCCACCATAAAATAAGCTTACAGCCAGGAAACATAGAGCTTTAATGCAATTGGTTTAATGCCAGATATTTACCGCTTGACTTTGGGGGCTGAGTAGCCTAGAGTATAGAGAGCTCTGACGATGGGATTGTGGTTAATCCCGAAAACATCGATGTTCAGTTCGACCTTTACAAAAGTCAAGAAATTGGTATTTGTACTTTTCAATTGCCACATGCTTTGAAAAATTATTTCTCAATAAAAACTGATTTAATTGTAAAAATTAAGTTGAACGAACTTAAGCCTGAATAATAAATTTCTTTTGATAAAACCCATATAGTTCGACTAAATACACACAACTTCAATTTAATATTTACTTAAAAAGTAAAATATTAATTTGGGAAAAAGCACGTTAAAAATTAATGTAAATGTTTTATTGTTTATTTTGTAAAATTATAACAATTTGCCATACATTTCAATATCAAAACTTCAAGTTTTAAAACAACAAAATGTTTGGAAAATGTTTATGATTTTGCAAAATAAACAATACAATATTCAGTTCGAATTAGCTTTATAACAAATACCCCATTACTCATATTTTGGGGAATAAGAATGCGTATTTTTATTTAATTTACTTCTTGAGATTGTACTTGTTAATCTTGAGTATATAAAATACCCTCCAATGTGGTCTTGTTTTATTTATTTCTGTATTTCGTTTTATTTAAATTTACTTTTGAATATATCCGTTCAACGTTTGCAGATGAATTAAGGAGACATATTAAATTTAACGAAAATTTCTACAGCTTTGGAAACACTGGCTCACTATCTGGTCTAGTAATTTTGAGATTGTGTGCCAAAAGTCTGCCGCAGTAACGCTTTCTAAATTTGGAAAATATTTGTTAATATGTGGTGGGGCTCTCAGAATTCTTCATCTAAATTTTGAACCTTAGTGTCATCAATTACATTTGAAAAACGTTTTATTAGACTTCTTAGGTATCCTTTTTGTACTAAAACGCCTTGATAATAAGCATACTTTATAAATTAGCAAATGACATTTCTCTAAAATACTTTATTTTTTCATTTAGCTAACGTTTAGGTGACGTAGGTACATTTATTTAATAAATTTAAAGAAGTTGTGTGATAATAATAAGTGTTAGGCAACTAAATGTCAAAAATCTTCATTTTTGAAAAAAATCTTCAAATCTTATTTTGACTAAAATATCTTCAAAATTATGGTAAAATCTTCATTTTGGCATCGCTGCTCTAAATAGAAACTGAAATTAACAGCTATCAGTTGCCTCTTGCCATCAGTAGTATCATTTTCAGCAACTGGCAACCAAACTGCCATCCATAATTGGCCATCCATAATTGGCCTATTAATATTTTTTTTCGAAACTTGCATTACTCCAAAAATATGGATTTATTGCAAAAATATGCAAAAATATCCACTTACCACCAACATATGCAAAAATATGCAACTACAAATCAATGCCAAACTACTTAAAATTTGATGATTCGCATAGATAATTAGTCAATAACCTCTTTATCTATCGCTACAAAAAACATGAATTTGCATGAAAGTCGGAGCCCTGGTAATTATATATTAATATTTTGTACAATCTGATGGCATTTTATCTTACTTATTTTGTACGTGCAATTTTTATTGAAAGTAAAAATTACAAACGATTTATTATGTTTTTTTCCCAACAATTTTAGGTACTCAGCCAAAAAATTAATTAACATTTTAAAACAATTGTTGTTAAGACATGATTTAAGTTGTTAATTAAGGTATTTCATGGCTTAGAAAAATATGGAAGTTTTCGGTGTTTTTTGTAAACAATTATGAAGTAACAGCAGCTACTAAATCATATATTTTTATGTTAAAAACTTCTTGTTGTGTTAAATATGGAAGACCTGTGGTGCATTTATGTTCACTGTCTACATCACGTCGCTATTTGTACGCGTTTTAATTTTTTCTTGCTGTTTTTGAAATACGGCCCCATTGGGATTCAATTGCAACTTGTTGAATTGGCGTTAATTAGATGGAATTTGTAAGTTGATAGGCATTATGTTGTTGCTGCTGTTGTTATTGCTCGTTAGTTAGTTTCGATTTTTTTTTTATTTTTATTTTATTAATTTAATATGATATCTTAACAGTTTTTGTCTAAAACATTTATTAACACTTTTTGTTGTTTAAGTTTTCCATAATAAAATAAAAATGGACTTAAAAAGTTTCGTTTCGAAAAGTAATTTTGATAAATAAAAACTAATTAAATAAAGTTGTTGGTATCAATGTTTTTGACACAATTCATGTTGCTTTTTCAGAATTACAATTAAGTTTTAAAGAGATAAAGTATAAAAATAAATGAATTTATACTTATTAAATGATTTATTTTGAAACCTTGATTTAATTTATTTTTGGTTTAGTGAATGAAGCAGTGATGGAAATTTCAATACTATTGTACTATTTTCAGTACTTTTTCATTTTTAAAACATCGCAGTACCCCCACGACACTTTTTCCAATCCGTAACGTTTAAAAATATTGACCAAAATTTTAATAACAACAAATACTTTTACAGATATTACTAACATGTTTCTCTGGCTTATTAATTTTCCACCCATTCTTTTCATAAGTACAATGTTGGATATGTTTTGATTTCTTTATTTAAAGAGAACAAACATAGAGAATCGATTAGAAAATTTATATGGAAGACATTGCTATATAGACCAGTCAAATAAAAGGGGCCACTGCGGAATGAGAGATGATAAGCTAAAAATTCGTATATATCTTCCTTTTGGTGTTCTAAAAGTTGTCTCAAAAGCCTCATAAAATCTCGTGTCTGCGCCGTAAGTTGTTCAAGTTCAGACGTCACAAAAATTACTAGAATATAGAAATAATAAAAAGAAGCTTAATACAAGACAAAGAAAAACTTAATATCAATAACTATCAAATGAAATACAGCTCTAAGAGTGACAGTATGTATTGATTAAAGGTAGATGATATTCAGCTCTTGACTGCAAACACCTGACTTTGGTCGAGTGGTCTAAGCGGTAAAGAACTCTGATGAGATTAGCGGGAGCTATCGAAACGTCAGTTCAACCCTCCGTGCAGTCAAAAATTTTCTTTGTCTACATGCTTCACATTTATCTGTATATAAAAATATAATTTAATTGAAAAATTAATTTAAAACCGAACTTAAGCCAAAATAATTAAAATTTCTTTGGATATAAGCCCATGCAGTTCGACTAAACTCATAGCTTAAATGTTTATAAGCTTTATTAGCAGTCGTACTCATACTGTGTTGATGTTTGTTTTCTTTGATGATAGCCAAAATTCATTGATGTGATCTTGTTGTTGTTTATTTTCATTTCTTGGGCATAGCCGACAAGTAGCGACAAATGTCGTATTACATGCTTGATTCAAGCCCGCTGCATAGTTAAATCAATCCAGCCGCATACTTTAATCAATCCTACTGCGTACGAAAAACAATCCCGCCGCGTATTTAAATCAAGCTCGAATCAGATTTAATTCTCCTTATTTAATCCTAGAACAGACTGAAGAATTTATATTTTTATATTTAGCTAAATTTGATACTGTTACGTACTTGTTTGATTTTAAAATTTATTTTTGTTCATTCCTTGTATTGAACTTACCTAATCATTTTTGTAAAACAAGGCCTTAGACAAATCAGCTAAATCAGTACATGAAAGAACGACACCTAAAATCCAGTATACACCAGCACCATGTAATACGAGCAAACCATAGTACCAACAAAACACAACAACAAGGGCACAATAGTGAATTGTGGATATCAACAAGCAAACAAATACCAACACACTACGACTTTGTATAAAGTTTATAAAAATATTCGGTCTTAAAATAAGAATTTTAGTACTTAATTTAAGAAATTTGTACGTGATTGCAGATTTTTTACATGATTTAAGAACCTTGTCACGTTTTCGGCTTGATTTAAGTAGATTTTAGTGTTATTCGTACTTTAATTTTTAGTACGACTCGTACTCAAAGTAAGTAGAAAATACTTGAATTTATAATGGCGCTTTTCTTTTTGTGTAAGTATTATTAAAGGAAGTATTAGATATATGCAAACTGTTATTAGCTATTATGTATTAACTAATAGGTTGAAACCATGTCAAATCGACAAAAAAAAATGCCATTTTCGGAAACACCAACTCAGATTATGCTGATATTTGCCACAAATGTTCTCCATTACAGGTATTAAAAAAATTTTAGTTTTCATACTTCGGGCCCATCCAGGTTCTGAAATATACCATTATGAAAATTGGAAAAATTTTTAAAATCTGACCAAAGTGGCCACAAAAAACTAACTATAACTTCTAAACTTCAAAACTGAAAAAGTTTTATTTGATGTCATTTTGCAGGTTAAAATAATTCTTTTGAAATGATTTACATCTCAATTTTTTCCGTGAGTAGTTCAAAGGTCATTTTTGCAGGTCTTGAGTTCAAATGCCTATATCTCAAAAAACACTTTTTTTTAAAATCTTAAAAAAATATATTTCAGTTATGAAGCTCTTTTCTATACACTTGGAAAGTTTCATGGTGGTGCCGCTTCTACATTCGGAGTTATAGAGCAAAAGATGGCCCAAAGTTTGTTTTAGGAACAAAAAAAACATTTTTTTAAATTTTTTAAAGATATATTTTATTAAAATTAAAATAACTTATTTTAAAAAAAGTAGTTTTAAAAGTTACGATTAGAGCATTAAAAATCATTTTTATATTGAAATTTTAAATAAATATAGACAATTAGCTAAATGTATATGTTTTCAGTTATAAAATTGCTATCGTTTGAGTAAATCTTAACTTTAATCTTTCTTTTTCCTTCAGGTATAAAGCAGTGATATTTTTGTATACCGGGAATAGTACGTAGTCCAAAAAATCGATCTTAAAGAAGTACCTCTTCTTTTATGTAATGCTTTCCAGAAAGCAATGTGAAATTGCAGTTTTTAAGGTTCTGTTAGCACCAATCAAATAATAGTTTTGGTGTTGTGATTTGATTGTCAAGTGGACGTTGTAAACTTGCTTTTCACTGTCCCTCCAAGGCCGTCACTAGGACCTTAGCCGTGACTTGTAGCCAAAAAGTGCCACTCAGCATCACATCCAAAGTCTTCACTATGATGTCATAAATTAAAAAAGGTTTTTTAATTTTTAAATCGGCCAGCACATCCATCAGAAAAATATGTTTGTTTTATACACTTAGCTAATTGACTATATTTATTTAAAATTTTAATACAAAAACGATTTTTAATGCTCTAATCGCAACTTTAAAACCTACTTTTTTTAATATAATTTAATATAATTTTTTTAACATAAATTTTTTTAAGATTTTTAAAAAAACTGTTTTTTTGAGATATAGGTCTTTAATCTCAAGACCTCCACAAATGACCTTTGAACTTTTTGCGGAAAAAATTTAATGTACACCATATCAGAAGCCTTATTTGTACCTGCAAAATTACATAATGTAAAACTGTTTCACTTTTATAGTTTAGAAGTTATAGTTGACTTCGTAAATAAACTTTTCTCAAATGTTGACGATTTGTTCCGTTTTGATGATCCCATATTTCGGAAACCAAATGACCTTAGTGTCTAAAAAATTTTAAATCAAAAATCTTCCGACACACACTATCTGTGGTGAATTTCATTGAAATCGGAGAGGGTCAATCCGACTTGCTTTCGAGTTGACATGGAAATACTATAATATATAATACAAATTATTTCGTGTAAATAATATTTCAATGATTTAATAACGTTATACAAGGTATTATTCACTGAGATTCACGGTTTACCTTGGATTACAGTGAGTATGGCTGAGCGCTGCGGGCTCTCTGTTCTCTATCTCAGCAACGGTTGGCATGAATAAATGTTTAATATAAAATTTGTCGCAAATTTAGTGCTCTACAATTTTTATAATAGCTGTTAACATCATGGGAGCTATAGAAACCGAGATAATTGCGAAAAACTGATTTTTGTGACCTTTGACCCTGAATAACTTACGGCGCAGACAAAAAGTATCATAAGATCTCGTGTCTGCGCCGTAGACACGAGATCTTATGATACTTTTGATGCATATTTTAGAACACCAAATGAAGGTGTATAGGAATTTTCAGCTTATTATCTCTCATTCCGCTCTGCAACCCTAAAATGACTGGGCTATAATATAAAGGAATATTTAAGTTGCGTTCTGCCGATTGAACCTATCTAAAATTGAAAGCAGTTCAATTAACTTATTGGCAACTTACACTTTCTTAAAACCAATATAGTGGGAGGAAAATAGTAAAAGCTTTCATGGAAATGTTGTTACAAAAAATATTTACAACAACATTTCTTACGTAATCCTCAGAATTTTCATTTCTACTAAGCAAAACAATGAACTGTAGCAATGAACAAAGAAAATAAACAGTAACACATTTAATCGACGAACAATTTCTTGTAAATTCAATATGATTTCCAATCAAAATTCCGTCTTGCTGATTTTACACTCTTTTTTTCTGTGTGTATAACAATTTCATAAAAATTCGTTGGAATAGAAGTTGTAAATGCCAATTTTTTCAGGCCAAGTATATGTATGGCAAAACTCACAGTGTTCTCTTTATATTGGCAAAAAATTTCCTGCCCGGAAAAAAATTAAAAAAATATTTGTTGCCACTTTCCAATTTTATGTTTTAATATGATCAGAATAGCTTTGGTTGAAAAAAAACGACGTTCCGTATATATTCATATATATGCAATCTTCACGAAATACCGAAGAAGAATTGCAATAATGTAAATTATGACGTTTTAAATTTACTTCTTGATCCAACAGACTCTAAATTGAAAAAATTTCATGAACACCCTGACCCACTTTTTTCTTCTTCCAGTTTTATAGAAATAAAGCCATTTATTATGTGTGTCAAATTTCAAGCACTTAGCTAATTTTTTCACGAGATATAACCCTTGTCTTTCAAGATTGCTCATTCGACACACTGTGCATAGATTAGGGCTGTCATACAAATTTTTTTGCCACGATTTCCACAGTATCTCTGAAACAACGGAGCTGATTAAAAAACAATCTTGCACCGCTTTCGCCGTTCTCCAGTTAATATTTGTCGTGCAACTGCTCCTTTTTTTGACATAACGGTACATCTCGAAAACTAGAACCAATTTAAAGAAACCGAGTGCAGATTCGAATTCAGCGCCCCAAATAACAAAACAACATTTTCCTTTGCTCCAGTCCAAAAGTTGACCTGAATTTGTAAGCTTCTGTAATCGGTAATTTTAAAAGTGATCGATTTAAAAAAAAAATAGCAGATGTAGCGAAAGGTTAGGAAACCCTCGAACAGTTTTTAGTATGTACTTTTGGTTTCACCTATTGGTCAGAGAAGTTTTAATTATTTTTTTAATTGAACTCAATGTTTCCATAGTATTTTATTTAGGAACTTCATTAAAAGCCTATTCACATATTACGTAACGCTATTTTTGAAGGTTTTATACCCCCTCCCCCTTCGTAACGCTTTTAAAAAAATTTTTCAGTATAAATTATCTAATCCGTAACCCCCCCGAGCGTTACGTAATATGTGAATGGCCCCTAACATTACTTTTTGTATTATATACAATTTTCTCCAAGATCTTTCTTGTAGAATATCACTACCAGCAGTGATGCCAACTTAGCCCTTTTCGGGCTAAGTTGGCATCACTGCTTAGCACAGTTGTTTTAAAATCGTATTACAAAATCAGAACATCAGGAAAAATAATTTCTGTAGGAGGGAGGTGAACTACACTAAATCCCATTTTGGTAATTTTACAGGAGAGCGTAAAACATGCAAAAAATCTAACATTATTCTATCTCTATAGTATAAAATTCATACATATCCCGATTATTTTATATAAGTAACTCTTATATTATTTTTTATTTCTAACATATCCTTAATAAAATTCCGTCACACAATATTGCCGTTCTATATTAAAAAGAGACAATATAGCACGATCGAAAAAACACATAGTCTCGTGAACGTGGTTAGAAAAATCTTCGAAGAAAAGAAATATTGTTCTGCGCTCTTCATCGATGTTTCTCAGGAATTTGATAAAGTTTGGCACGAAAGTTTAATACATAAACTAAAGCAAAACCTACCCGCAAACACCCTTAGCTTTTAGAAAGCTACTTAACTGAGCGAAATTTTGTTGTTAAGGAAGGTAATTTTCTAAGCACTTCGCAACCGCTTGAAGCCTGAGTTCCTCAAGGCAGCATCCTTGGTCCTGTATTATATCTGATATATGCCTCCGACTTGCTGGTTAACAGTAACATACACATATCAACATTCCCTGATGATACAGCTTTTCTAAGTGTTCACAAAAGCCATCAAGAAGCTTCCAGCAGTGTGCAGAGTATATACCCCAGTTGGAAAAATGGCTAAAACAATGGCGGATAAATATTAACGAACAAAAATTTCTACACATTACTTTTACATTGTGCAGAGAAACCTGCCCACCTATACAAATCAATAACCAAACTATACCTCAACACACTAAAGTAAAATATTTCGGTGTTCGTTTAACATGGAAGTCCCACATAAATGCAAAGGTGACCCCAAATGAAATTAAAATCAGTTCAAATTAATTGGCTCATTGGAAGGAATTCTACACTAAGCTTGGATTGTAAACTTTTTTTGTACAACTCTATTCTAAAACCAATATGGTCCTACGGAATTCAGTTATGGGGCACTGCCTCGGCATCAAATGTACAGAAAATTCAAAGTCGACAAAATAAAATACTCCGTACGATTACATCAGCCCCGTGGTATGTTAGAAATAAGCAAATTCATAAAGATCTAGATGTACACAAAGACTGTGTTTTCAAAACATGCGACAAGATACATAAGAAAATTTGAGTTGCACCCAAATGCGCTAGCCCGCAACATCATTAGCTTTAGAGGCCACACTCGGCTGAGAAGGGGGGACACTCTTGCTCTCAGCCGAACACGAGAGACGTAAGACAACCTAAGAATCAACCACAGAAACAAATATTTTTGTCTGGCATTGGCTGGACTTAAAAATTATAATTTTAGAGTTAAGATTTGATTATTTATTGTTAGTTCATTTTTATTGAAGATACTATAAATAAAAATAACCGAAAAAATTTATTAAAAAGAAGTTGGTGTTCTTTACCTCACAGATGATTTCGTTCAGAGCTCCGTCAGTTGAAACGTAAGACTTATTCGAATTTACCCTCGATAGAGAAAACAAAAAACGCTGACTCTATCAATATTGAAAACGGATTTTGAAAAAATGTGGCTTTGTGTAGTTTACCTCCCACCTACAGATTTAAAAACCCCACTAAAATAATGCGGATACCGAAACGGAGTCCACCTCCGCAGCCTTGAGTTTGTGTTGCAACACTTAACGTGGATAAAATAATGTCAAATCAAGAAATCACTGCCAAAATAGAAATACATCGCATCTGTAGAAAATCTCTTAAGGCAAATTCTTTTTATTACACCTAGAACTTTAAAAGCCGTTAGTGTGAGGGATAAAAAACTGATTTCATAATTTTGGATCTTAAAACCAACAAAACTTTTGGTTTCAGAAATTCACAGTTGAAACTCAATTTTAAATTTTAATTTTTTTACTTTTGTTTTAATACATCTGTGTGTTAATCAATTTATTCGGGCTTATTGTGGTCAATGTGTGGTAATATCATTTCTGTTGCTTTAAGTGAATATTTTTTTATATCTGAAAACTGTCAATCCTCTTTTAAAAGTGACAGACAATCTCTTAGTTTGTTGTTTTAAGAAAAGCCAAAAATTTATCGCTTGCAAATAACTCACGTTTAGCTTGAGAAACATAAAAAGAATTGGGTCAAATATCAGTTTCTTTTTTCCCAGTCTGCACAATTGAAGGAACAGAAAAAACACGCATGCTCTTAAAAGGCAGCGCAGTTTTTTCAACTGTTTGCTTAATAAACTGCAAGAATTTGCAATATAAGAAATTAAATTTACAAAATAAAGTATTGCAGACGTTGTGTGGAAATGATTTGACACGTGACATGAAATTTCACTTTAAACGCCACTACAATCTCAAATAAAACTAAACAAATCTTTTCAAATGATCAATTTGATTTTTTTACATCCCAAATCTTTGTCTACTTATCATTGTCATTGAGCATTTTGATATGTTGAGAAGAGATTTATTGTAACAATTTTTTGTTAGACATTAAAGTTTAATGAGACCGTGAATTTGCATTGGATGGATGGAAATCGTGATATAATTCTACTTTTTTGGTACTTATTGGACTTTGTTGGTACCGTAGCTCTACCACGACTTATTTGGTACAGTTTTATATTGTAAAATTTTGTTATATTATCAAATCAAACCAATAAAGTTTGACTAAAAAATGGACACGAACGGCTTATGTTTCTTCGTGTACGTCGCACAGTGGCTAATTTTTTGGCTACCTCATTTGTGTACTGTATTGCATCACTCGGAGTTGGTATACTTTTAAGAATCCGTTTTGTTCTCACTGGACTAGCTTTAAAAACTTTTTCAATGATATCCACTTTTGTTAATTGGTTCTGTGATCGTAATTGATGTAGGAAAGATTCTTTTATATTTGTACAACCAATTGCATCGTTAATATCTTTAAGTTTCCGCCTCTTAGATCTATCGCTGCAGTTGCCCATTAATGATTTGCGTGGCCTTCCAGCCTTTTCTTGCTTTGCTGTTTCTGCAGCGACAGTAAGTTGGCCTTCTAACCAGTTTGCACTTTTTATATAAAAGTTTTGTTTACTGTACCTAACTTCTTTGTAGCGTTTTTTTAGTGCTTTGACGAAATTAGATAATTGCTCTTTCATTTCGGTGCTACACGAATTTAAGTTTAATTTTATTTTAACGTAGCTAAGAACATCTTCCTGGTTTTTGTTTCTAAAATACTCTTCGGCCAGTTCTTTATAACTGAAGCTCTCCATATTTTTCTGAATATTTTTATTTGTGTCTGTTATGTTTTATCCGTACACTTAAAGGATTAACTTATTACTGAGTAATCCCTTATCGAATCCGTAGTTTTATACATTTTTAGATACATGTTATTCACACATTGATCTTTAATTTCATAGCAGGTAGTGCTTAAATTGAACAAAACTGCACATGTTATCAAGACCTTAATATCAGGTAAAACTGATTAGTATCTCGTTATAAAATTGTTTATGACTTTGGTTAACCCTAACATTTGATAACAGGTAAATTTAGAAAGAGATCATATGTTTACTGTATAACCTATTGTGATAATTTTATGACTTATTTTTTGCTGATCAAAACAAAGCCATTAAACCCTTTCGCAGGTATTATATTTAATTTTTTTAGTTTTACGTAGTCTAAAGTAAAAAAAAAAACATAAACTTTTAGGCAAAAAAGTGAAAATTTAATACACCATTGTATACGAGTACTTATAGGGCTGTTTAAATTAATTTGAATTTTTTTTAGAGTAATTTCATTAAAATGAAAAAAGTGTTCTACCCACGGCTCGTCACGGGTGCAAAAGTATATATAGCGTTAAAGAGGACACTTTCACCTTTCTCCTGGTGGTATACGTTTCTTGTTCCCTTTTGTTCCCTAGAAGTTCTATTCCACTAAAATTTAAATTTGAGAAAAATATAGTAGTTTCATAAATATTTCATAACGCCCTTAATATTAAACGCTAGAGCTGTGACCACTTACAACAACTAAAGACTATAATCCTACCAACATTATAAAAAAGACCGCAGGCCATTATCGATGATAGCTTGCGAGTAGTAAACATTTATTTTTGATAAAAAACAAAAGAAAAACGACTTTTCCTGAAATTAAAAAAACAGTTGAGTTTTGAAAGCTATTGACACGCCACAATTATCAATAGTTTAACCTAATTTTTTGGCTACCTTAATCTGGATATATTAGCTACAAAAAGGCGTAAAA